>VOCO01032312.1:0-24221 GCA_007922225.1 Emydura subglobosa
GAAGGAGACAGGAACCAATTCCCAACATTATCCATCCCCTGACTTCACTCTCCCCATTAACCCTCAGTTCTCACTGATCTGTATGTCTTCCTCCAATTCTTCTGACATTGCACTCAGATATTGCCAGTTCAGCGCTGTCAGAAGCATGGCGCTTGAGAGGTAGTGGGGAGAGTAATGATTATGCAATACCATGGGGCCATTGGGTGAACATATTGTCTGGATTGAAACAGCGATTTGTTGGATCTTGTTAGAAGACGGGTTTGTGCTTGGGATCTTCCAATAGATCTGAAGAGAGAAAAAAGCCTCCACAAGATTAGGAAATAACCATGAAAACAGCACAGCATCTACTAGCCCTCAAACTTGAAATGGGACCTCCACGACAGAGGCTGTATCAAAGAAATGCTATGTGTATTTAAACAGAACAGTGCTCTCCATCATTGGTGAGCTGCCCAGTTTGAAAGCTGCACTGGGATCAGAACTGCACAAGCATAGCAAGATTCTAGCCCCATTTTCCTGACTAGAGTAGACAGGGAATATCTTCCAGAGAACTGTGCTCACAGTTGAACTTCGCTTTAGACTGTACTCCTCAGGAGTCAGTCTGCAGTGGAGTTTGAGCCATTAGCCAGAGATAGGTGTATTAGTTTTGAATGCTGCTGGGATTTTGTTGTACTGCAGTTTCTGCGTTAGGGCACTTTCAGTTGTGTACAGGAGTCTGTTGTTTAAATCTAAGAAACAGATCCTGCTTGGAAGTTCTTTCTATTTCTCTGCACTAGGATTTGAAACAAGGAATCATTTTTAAAAGATATTTAGGTGCCCAACTTCCATCAATTTCAGTGGGATTTAAGGACGTAAGTACCTCTAAACAACTGACTCATGGGGACTGAATATTTTGTAGCCCATCATAAGCCCTGTAATTAATATGGTTAGGTCAGATCAGCCCAGAGCTACTCGGAGTTCACACAACCACTAGAAAATAGTATCTAAATCAGGGATTTGGGGCTGTGTTTGCATCTTGCCAGCAAGAACAGACTGTGAACCAGTTAGCTCTGATTTTGATGGGGTCAAGGTTTTTCCCTGCATGTGCTCAGAATAGTGTTTACGTACACATTTCTGACACAGTCCCCATTCACATGATCTGGGGAAACAAGACAACATTTTTGTAGGCACAACTAAAGACACTAGCCTGGCTAGCATGGATCTACACTAACCCTACCGCTGAGTATGTTACACCACTGAGCATCCTTCTTGCAAAAACCATTTTATTCAATCAGTATTTGATTGGCCTGGTGTTCAGTAGTAATTGATGCCAGTGCGAAAAATAATGCTCAACAGTTCCTTACAAATCAGGACCATGTCTTTATTTTTGTACATCATCTAGCACACTTCTGAGAGCTCCCAGTGGCTGCAGTGCTACCTACATTATGAGATTATGCCACCATGAGATGACAGTTTTAGAAACAGGTGAAAGCACCAAAGTTTTGCCATATATATATACCAACTCTCACAGCCATTGTAATTTAGGGGTCTTTTGTTTTCCTTGATGCTCTGAAAAGATATGAAGTTACTAGACGGGAATAAAGAAATGGTGAAATTCCCCATTAAGGTGATTCACTAGGACCACACAGATATATGGTATTTCCACAAGTTGTAGCATAATGCGACCCCCACCATGTTTTACAGTTGTACACCTTTATATAACATAGGTGTTGCATTAGACTACAGATGGTATAGCATTTGAATGAAATCTGGGACAGTAATGAGTGAGGATAGAGAATGAAAAGCATCAGGGACAACAGCCATGTCTCAGACTTTGCTACTTAGCCCTAACAGCAAAACACTGAGGATTAAAGAGGGAAGAGCAACATCTGCATATTAGTCTTTGAAAAAAAGCCACCAAACCTACCTCTTCCACATACTGGTACATTATTGCTTTGACAGCCTGCATTTTTGTGGCATCCATTATTAAGTGACAGCTTGTTCTTTCCGAATCTTTACAACATCCCTAAATATCTGTTTGTTGTTGTAACAGGCTGCCAGAGTGGCAATGGCCGGAACCTAGGAAGAAATTGCAAAAACAGCTTTTACTGTGTGTTGTAAGCAATACACATGAGGTGAAAACCTGTCCCCATTTCAAATCAATGACAAAGCACCCATTGATTTCAGTGGGGCCAGGATTTCAGCCACTATATAAACAGCTGAATTCAGCTTAATGGAGAAGATAGAGAAATGATTTCTAAAGAACCTGTGCTCACAATGGATAAGTAAAGCAAAGACAAGGAAGATATAGAAGACAGAAGGGTTCCTAATATTTTCATCAACTATGTAGGATTGTCTTGGTTTGGAGAATATAAACAAACATGACCCTTTTTTCATATGGCAGCTATCCGCTCTAAACCCTCACATCGTTAAGGTCAGTGGGAAGAGCAGGTGTATCCAAAAGCAGGGTCATTCCATTGGAGAAAGACACAATTTCTCAGGACAGGGCAAACACCTAAAATGCTTGGTGAGCTCCAGTTGAATTTATTTATATACAGTTAGTAAATAGTGCTAATACTAACCACAATGCATAGATCACAAAAGACATCCAGTTCCAAGGGGATGAAGCTGTTAGAAGATCCTGTTTAAAACATCTATAAACCTTAACGTACCTGTGGAATAGCACAGACATGTTACTTTTTCCTTCTAGCTAAGTATGTGAGGACATCAGGAATGTGGTGTAAAGCATTTGTGATCAGTTCATTCAGATACTGAACAGCCGCATCAGTGTTCTCTGGCTTGATGTGATCAGAGAGTTTCTTGGAATATCAGCCCCAAACCTAGGAATGCCAACAGTACATAGCAACACCTCTCAGCCTTTAGCACTTTTCAGACATTTGTTTTCAAAGGGGGCTTGTATCAAGCTATTAAAACAAAAATGTTATTACTGAAATTTCCCTCATTCTCATAATCAGACCTCGTTGCAATCAGAAGAAGGTCCTTTGAAACACTCAAGTTTACTTCAGGCCTCCCATTCCATTTAGCCCCATTTTGGGGTCCCTCTCAATGAGACACACTGAAATACAGAGTTTAACTTCTGGAGGAGAGTCCTACCAAAGTGGTGAACTTCGAGACAGACACAAAATAAAAGGCATGTGGATCCCACTGTGCTGAGAAGAATTTGGCCCAGGTGGGAGCTCTGAAGCTGAACACCCATGCTTCTGATCAGCAATGCACTTACTTATGTTTACATGTTACACATGTTCAAGATGTTTGGATGTTTGCCTGCCATTCCTTTGTGTGACAGTTACTAGGGTACAAGTTTATCATTGTTAGCAAAAGCGTTTAGCCTTTGGACAGACACAATACTAAATGTGACTGTCCAGCTAGATCATGGTTAGAGCTCTAGGAAAGAAGAGTTTGGCCTAACTCTGTACAAACAGACTTGGGCAAGTTTTTTGAAAAAGCCCAGAGATCTTCTATATCTGAAGAGGAACCAAAAATAAATTCACTGAAATGAGTCTCGTAACAAGTAGTTCTGACTAAACTGCCGCAAAGCAGTACTTTCACCTGAGCTGTCAGCACCACAGTAGCAGCACTTCCTAATGAGCCATGCCTAGCGAAAATTCTTATCTACAATAGGGCTTGTTTCCTTTTCTAGAATTCTCTTCTTGCCAGCTTGTCCTCCAAATAAAGAGAGATGATGATGTATTTCTGAATGAAGATGCCTATGGAATTTGCAAGCTCTGTGTCCTGTTCTATGACAGGCTTTTCTAGCTCCAGGACAGAGAACAGATGGAAATGACCAATGTACACCAGCCCAGCAACGTAGTGACAATGCTGAAAGGTTGGGAGAGAGGAAAAACATGCTTATATATATATCATAGTCCTAGCGGGATACATCAAAATTACACCTCTAGGTTATGGACCGCCATGTGTTGTGCCTTTCCTTTTTTTCGATGAATATGTCAATGGTATTTGGATTTGTTATTTGGATTCGGATATCACATTTGGATATGTATTTGATTCTTTAGCATCTTCTTCATGGATGGAAAATTCTAGACTGATTAAGTTGCCTTTTAACCTTCTCTTTGATTAACTAAATAGACTGAGAGACTACAGTAGCTAAGTTGTGGACAGAACACTGGACTGGGACCCAGAAGAGGTGTTGCTATTTCTGCCTCTGTCACAGCCCACATGACGTTCTCACAAACCATCTATGGAAATGTGGACCAGATGAAATTACTATAAAATGGACGCATAACTGGTTGAAAGACCACACTCAAAGAGTAGTTATCAATGATTCTCTGTCACATTAAAAAAATATACCAAGTGGGGGCCCACAGAAATCTGGTACCATTCAATATTTTCATTAATGACCTGGGTGATGGGGTGGAGAATATGCTTATAAAATTTGGGATAACATGAAGCTGGGAGGGTTTGCAAATACTTTGGAGAATAGGATTAGAATACAGAATGATCTTTATACATTGGAGAATTTGACTGAAATCAACAAGATGAAATTCAATATAAACATATGTAAAGCAGTACACCTGGGAAGGAAAAAATGCACAAATACAAAGTGGGGAATGAATGGCTAGGTGGCAGTAGTGTGGAAAACTATTTGGGGGTTACAGTTGATCACAGATTGATTATGAGTCAATAATGTGATGCAATTTCAGAAGAGGCAAATGTCATCCTGGGGTTTATTAACAGGAGTGTCGAGGGTAAGACACAGGAGGTGATAGTTCTGCTCTATTCGGTGTTGGTGAGGCCTGAGCTGGAGCACTGTGCCCAGGTTTGGACACCACACTTAAGGCAAGATGTGAACAAACGGGAGAGAATCCAGAGAAGAACAACAAAAATGACAAAAGATTTTGGAAAACATAACATAGAAGGGAAGGTTGAAAGAAATGGGCATGTGGAGTTTAGGGAAGAGGCGGCTGAAGGAAGACCTGACAACAGTTTTTAAATATGTAAAAGGTTGTTACAAAGAGGGCGATGATCAATCGTTGTCCATGTCCATCGAGGATAGCACAAGAAGTAATGGGCTCAGTTTGCAACAAGGGAGATTCAGGTTAGATATTAGGAACCATTTCCAACTTTAAGGCTACTTCAGCACTGGAACAGGTTATCTATGGAAGTTGTGTAATCCTTGTTATTGGTGATTTTTAAGAAGAGATGAGACAAACATTATGTAGGGATGGCGTAGGTGGAGTTGCTCCTGCCTCACCAGAGGGGGATAGACTAGATGACCTCTTGAAGTCTCTTCCATTCCACACATTCCTCTGATACTATGAAAACCTTTAACAGAGATTAAAATAATTGACAAAACCATATAAATTAACTCAACTTCTCTCAAAACTTCAACTCTCCTTTTCTTCTGATAATTATAACATCAAGCGTTAAATACAATCCTTAGAAGTTAGACTGAAATCTACTGCAGAACAGATGTGATCAGTGAATCTCAACTTCATCACCGGCACTGCCAGCTTGATGAAACCAAGCATGGTCTCATTTGGAGCACTGAAATAATGTCAGAAATTCTGCATCTAGAGTCTACTACTCTGGTGTGATGCATATATCTTGTTCCCAAGCAAATTGCTGTCAATGTTTGGGTTGCAAGAGTGGGAAGAAGTGGGTTGGGTTGCAAGAGTGGGAAGAAGAGGAATTTTAAACAAACAAAATCTAAGAAAAAGGAGGATGGAATAAAGTCGGGCCCCAAAATGTAGTGGCTTACAAATGACATATCATAGAAATCAGTATATTAAATTACACTTTAGTTAAGCCCAAAGCATTTTGTTAAAATACCATTAACTGTAACTCAGGAAACTTGTGCGACAGCTCTGTCTATGTATATATAGGTGTCTCCTCGCACAGCCAAACATTTAATATATGAATGCCTCAGTAGACTTGCTTCTGTATATAATGCAATGTGAGCATAAACTTGTGCAGTTGCAAATTTAGAGATTTACATGCCAGAAGGGACCATCTTGTACGACCTCCTGTGTGACATAGGCCAGAAACCTTCCCTCAGCATTTCCTGCATAGAATTCAGTAAGTCTTGGTTGAACTAGATGCTAACCTTATGAGACATTGAATCTCAATTTAATGACTTCAGGTGACAGAAAATCTACCACATCCTGGTTAACTTGTCCCAATGGTTAATTCCCCTCATGCTTTAAAAGGTGTACCTTACTTCCAGTCTGAATATGTCTAACTTTACCTTTCAGTCACTGGATCTTTTAATGCTTTTGTCTGCTAGATTAAAGAGTTCTTCAGTAGCAGACAATCTTCTTGAACTCCTGAAGACACTTGTAAGTAAGTAACAGATTCTCCAAAGCCTCCACCATGTTTACGCCCTCCATAATTTGGGTATCAGGAGGTCACAGAACAAGCTGCTATCATTCCCCGTTGCTCCAGGGGGCACAGCATGCCACGCCTGACATCTACTGACATGGAGTTCAAGGATTAACAAGTCTGTCATTTCATAGTATGAAGCCGATCTGCTTTTTCAAAATGCAAAGGAACATGTCATGTTTAGAGTCAAGTCTCCTCTTTAAAAGTCACCTTTTTATAGAAGGAGATCTTCTCGTTACTGCCATCACATTTATTCTGGATGCACCAGAAGTGTATTCAATGGAAGCTCAAGTCTCTCAGCTGAGAATGAGCTATTTATCTTCTTGTTGGCATCCCAAAGTCAGTACAGCAGACTTGTAACTGATGAGCAGCCATTTTCAACTAGCTCCCATTCGAGGGAGGGGTGACAAGTTCAATATTTTCTCTTCCAGTGTAGGAACGAGGATGACAGCAGCCACTGGCTCTTCTGTCAGGGAACTTGTGGTTGCCATATTTTGCAACAGATCCAGCATGCCATTAGCTGGTAAAGAGAACCACTAATTTTTTGGATCCCCTTAATCATTACCTGGGGCTTAAGGCCAAATGCCAGTGGCGGACCATCCCAACAGTGCTTTCCACCACTCATGTTTAAAATTCTCACCAATTCTTGCAAATACCCCCCTAATCTCAATGATATTTGCACAGTAATCATGAGTCTCTGCCCCCTTCCTGTTAGTCAGTGCAGCTGTTTGGCAAATCAGAGTGTACAAGCAACATTTGTAAATTTATTCCAAAGGCTACAGGTTTTAAAGCAGAGTACAAAGTCTGTGTCTCATTTAATTGATTATAGTTAAATTCAGGCACTTGAAATTCAAAATCACATCCATTAATCCATCAAACTATAGCATGATGTAAACAATTATCCTGCTGAAGACTATGGTCTACCCTATGCACATAATTAACGAGAAGCATAGAACACTAACGTCTAAGACACTCACAGTGATCACCTATATACACAAGCAGAGAGTTATTATTTACAAATGGATTAACAGTTTTTCCAGACTTTGAATAATGGCTGGACAAACTGCTCACAGTGGGACTGTAATGCCAAAATGTTTGCTAGGCTCATGTCTACAATCACTTTTTTGAGGGAGTGGAGGAGGGAGTGGGTTAATTCTCAACTACTTCTTTACATTGGCTTGAATCACATATGCCCTGACTAAACTGATTAGAGGTGGTTTCATAATTCAAACTTTTATACTTTTTTATTCCACAGGGTTCCTGGAGGAGCCATTTCATCATCATATTGGACTTCATGTTAATAACTATTTCGCTAAGGCTCTATTTTAAGTACACTTCTTTCCAAACATTCTATTATAAATTTCTTGAGAACCCCGGTGTACAAAATGCAGGGCAAAGTGATCACCCATTCTGCTTCTGGTTTCACTCTCTGTAGCTTATCTCCCCAAGGCCTTCTTGTCTATTGTTTGTGGGAGATTATTTCCTCACAAAATGAACTGGCTTTTCCATGATGCTGTCCGGTTTGGGATGTCAGTGCACAAATAAACACATCTGGAGTAACTGCAATTAAATAACAGCCTGTCAGTCTCCACCCAGTAACAACCGTATTCACTGGGATAGCTTCTAATTGTCCCCTCTAAAAAAATGGCTTTCCCATTATCCCTCTATGTACACATTCAGATGGTTTGGTTGCCACAAAAGTGGTAGGGATTCCATAGTTGCTGTGTAGAACATTTGCAACTAAAGCCATGAAATATTGCCAGTTTTGGATCATTTCCATGCGAATATTTAGTTTGTCCAAATCCCACTCTTTCAATTTTACTGAAATGAGGTCAGATCCATCCAAGAGGCCTAAAAGAGTTATTTGTTCTCCTGGGATTTTTGGATCAGTAGTGATGTCAATAATATTGTCACTTTTCATTTCACTGTCTTTCATGGATAGTCTCCCCATGCTGCAGACAGAATGGGTTGGTGATTCACATTACCGAACTAGTGGATCTGCAAACCAAATGCCAGCAACAGCATCAAACTGCAGTGCACTGTCTTCAAGAACTTCCAGCATTCACATGGTTAATAATTGAACCCACAAAGCAGAATAAACATTCCTCTCCCTATCTTATGGGAGGTATCTGTTGGAAATAACCAAAGAGGTTGTCCCTGGGGCGGGATTGTGGAGATGGAACCCTTTATTGCCTGCTCATTCCACCTCGACTCTGTGAGTGAGCAACGAGGGAGTTATTTTACAATCCTTTTATCCATAACAGTATGCAAATGTATACATTTCCAGCAATTCCCCATAGACCCTCATCTGGTTACACTGACACATAAAATGAATATTAAGAACTACATAATGAATACAATTATACCCACCCCTGTTTGTTATTTACAGGATTATTGCACAGAGAGCAGGCACATTACCTTAACCTACTAACATTCTTTAAAATATACAATATGCAGGGGAGGGAAAGAAGATAATGCACCAAAGGTCATGAGCAGGAGAGGGAATAGTTATATTGTTAGCCTCATTCCCTGCAGAGATGGCTAGGAAGAGAAGAAAAGAAGAGAGATAACAGAATCTAGCTAGAATTCACATCAAGTAACAGAAACAAGGTTTGGCTGTGCCTTGACCCGTTCCCTGTAGCTTAAGCCTGACCACTTGTACAGCTTTTAACTCTTTACTCTCCTATACTCCCACATTCTCTTTCAAAGAACGGCCCAGGCACCCATCCTTCCCGCTCACTGGCCGGTGGGGCACTGGTCCAGGAGGCCCTGGCTCCAGGTGGTGCAATGTCTTGATCCACTGGTCATGCTACGGGGAGACAAGGGAGGTGGTTACTGACTTGACAATTATGCCTGAAATTATAGGTATTGTTTTCGGGGAGAAGGTATGACGGTGCAAAGTTTTAAACATCCCATAAACATAATTAAAAAAAACAACTAATATGGTTATTATTCCTACAACATGAGCAATACAGCCAAGAAACGAATGAGTTTGTTAAGCCTGTTCGAAGGGCACAGGCTACCTCAATTCATGGACAGTCAGCAGGAAGTTCAGTGGCTAATTGGAATGCATTGGTTCCTCCAAGCGCCTGGGCTTCCAAAACCTGCATTCTGCATTGATCAGTTTGGAGTTGTTTTAAAAGCTCTGTTAGATGGTCCTAATTTATCCAGGTGGGTTCAAGTACAGCCTTAGTCAGTTAATTGGAATTGTTGGGTGTCCTGTTACATTAAGCTGTTTTATGGCTGGTATGCGGATTTGATAGGTGGAGTTTCCTAATTTCAGGGTGTTGCAACGCAGTACCTGATATGTCCACCTCTCGCCCCCACCTACCCACCTGGTGCATCAGTAAAACCTCGACCTGACCTTATTAGGCCATTAGCTCACTCCTGCTGAAACTGACCTTATTAGGCAATTTCTTCGCTCCTCCTGAAACTGACCAGGTGACTGGGAGCAGCTGTCTACGTGACCAGTAGCACAGCCACCCTAACGGTCGGCTCACCTCCCAGCCAAAGGTTTGCCCTGATTCAAATGTCTCCCCTCCAATCAGGAGTAACCTTGGCCACCTGAAGTGATTAGTTTAAAGCCAGGGCACGCCCCAGGCTGCAGAGAGTGTAACCTGTGTGTCATAGCCCCGACACTTCCCCTCTCCCCTTTGTATATAGTTAAGTCCCCTTGTTTATAATAGACAGTAGAGAATCCCCTGACTGGGCAAGTCCCTGTCAATCATCCTGAAGGGGGTCAATAGTTCATGCAGTTGAGAAGTCAGATAGCCAATGAGAGAAGGCCATGTGTTAGTTGGGGACGTGCGCAAAGGCTATGTGCTGTGTGCATAACCCCAAGGGACGTGCGCAAAGGAAAATCCCGATCATTGGATTGGTCCCCAAGGGTTCTAGGCAGACTATATAGCACCGTGTCTGATGACAGTTGGGGGCTGCCGCTCTGCAGTGCGAACGCGAGGGAGAGAGAGGGTGAGATCTGATTGTAGGAAGGATAGATTGAACGAGGACGAGAAGCAGACGGGCTGCGGACCAGGAGGAGAAGCAGACGGGCTGCGGACCAGGAGGAGAAGCAGACGATTGATCGTAGACGACAACACCAACCGGTGAAGAACAAGAGTGAGACTGTCTAACACCAGAGACTCTTGGGTGGCCTGGGAATATACATCTGGGACCTTGGGTACATCCCAACCATTTGTTGTGACCCTGTTTACCTTCCCTTTAATAAATTGTGATTTGTTTTGGAAAAGGCTTGTGTTATAGTTTTAACTAGCCCGTGAGGGACACCATATTGCATGGTGAAGGGGGTACCTGCTCTCTGACGTGATCTTCTATCGCTCAGAGCTTTTAACAGATTTGGCGACCGCGGCAGGACCTCTCTAGTTAAAATTATAAGTGATTAGGGGCTGGATCCTCTGATCACCTATTGAATTCGGAATCCTTGGAGTTTATTGTTTTAAAACAGTCGGTCATAAGCAGTCCACACTGCGTGGGAGGGACCCCCGGTGCTCACAGAGGGATCTGATCACCCCCTTTGGGAGACCGCCCCATCCCGCGTCAGCGCCGTCTGCCCCTACAACTTTATAACATCTATCACCCCATAAGGAGCACTGATTTGGGGACGCCTGAATCTGTGTTTCCCCTCTGCGGATAACATCTGTGCTGCCAGTGCGAAAGCCCGTAGTCGGTGTGGCCGAAAACCCCCGGCTGCGTGATTCGGATCCCCGGGAAGAGGGCAGAGACCCTATTGTATTGGCTACTCTAGCCATTGAAAGGCATCGCGCCTTGAGCCTGTTGCGAGCCCAAGAAGGCCAACAGAGCTGGAGATCGGCGGGAGAGACTGCCCGGCCGATTGTACCGTTCGGGGAGAGGCCGAAAGCCTCCAGGATCTGACGGGAGGAATCTGGGAGAGCGGCCGAAAACCTCAGGGAACCAGATTGGAGTAAGTCCGGTTCGGGACATCGATACCCGTAGACCCGGCATCCAGCGGTGGAACGAGCAAGGTGACTCGAGCCGCACCGGCGTAACTAGAGGCCGAAAACCTCTTAGCGGTAAACCGCCGATTGAACGAGGGAACCCGGACCGAAAATCCGCCCTCGAGAAAAAGGCATCGCGGTGAGCGATTGCCATTTTTGGGACAGTGCTGAGGCATCTCCTCACCACTGAAGTGAACCATTGGTAAGGCGGGAAACGCCATCTTGAATTGTTGTGGAGAGTTTAAACCCTCTCCACAGGAAAAACCATTTGTGGGGCGAAAGCCGCCATATTTGAATTGGCACAACTGCCATTCAAATCTCTGAACAGTACACTCGGAAAGGAAAGAATTAAAGTAAACTCTCGAGTGGCTAGTAGGAAAAAGGTAACGCAGGTGGTAGTACCTAATATACGGGCACTACAAAAACAACAATGGACCTGAAAGCAAAACCATCTAAGAATATGAACAGGAGAGAGCCGCACAATAAAACTAAGTTTGAATGTGATTTTATTGATTTTGCTAAGAAATGTAATGTGTGGGAAGGTGTTGATTTTGGGGAATCAGCCCCTATGCAAGAACTGATTAATAGTTGGGAGGATTTTGTAACACAGAAGCCAAAACCTGATAAAAAATTAAAGAAAAGATCAATGTTGTATGGATTAGCAAAGGTAATTAGGACATTGGAAACGGCAAAAAGAAATTTGGAGGGAAAGTTAAATGAAAAAGCCACAGCACTAGCCGCTAGTGAATTGCGAGTGCGTGGCTTAGAAAAATCGATAGAGGACGGTAATGCAGACCGCCGCCGTAACGAGGAGGGGGCTGCAGTTAGAGAGCTTGCTCAAACAAAGCATATAGAAAGATTGGAGGCCAGGGAAGCCACCACTACTAGAGATCTCAAATTAAAAGAAAAACAATTAACAAGATTAACTGAAGACCTGAAAGATTCTCAGGCTGCAGTTAAACAATTGCTGACCGAGCTAAAAGAGGCTTCTACCTCAGTAAACCCGGAGAGCCACCGACAGTGCCAAAAACAGATGGCACAGTTACAGGAGCAATTAAGGGAAGCCAGGGGATTGCTTAATAGCAGACCTGCTGCAAGCCCCATTCGAAGGGTAACATTTAAAAACGAACAGTACAGCTCGAATGAATCACTGGAATCTGAGGACTGCGATTCTGATTATTGTCCTAATTTCTGGGACAAGGTAAATCCCTCGGCTCCCAGTGATCAAATTGACGAGTTACCAATCAATCCATTAACAACCACCATTGTAAAAAGACCGGGGAGAGACGATATTACTCGTTAAGAAATGAAGAGCTATTCCCCAGAACAGGCCAGAGCGATGGGTAAGACCTTAGGCCCATTGTGCCGGGACACGGTCATCAATTGGCTTGCGAGGGTGGGGGAAACCCTGTACCTCCAGGTGGATGACGCGGTGGCCTTGACCCGAGAATGTATGGCGCAGGAGGAGTTTGCCAGCCTCCCTCCTGATGTGCAGTTAGGAGCTCTGCCAAATATGAACGAATTTTTAATACGAATCCTACAGTTTTACAAGCCTGGTTATAGCATCATAGGCCTTTTTTACAACGATCGGCAACAAAATCATGAAAGACCTGAACAGTATATTTTGAGGAAAAAGCTGCTATATAAATTGTCGGGGGCCAATTTTATGGACACTCCAGGTTTCCGGGAGGAGCTTGTGCGAGGTTTGGCACCAGCCATGAAGCTGGCGCTTAGTGCTATAGACCCTACGGAATTAACGCTCCGGGAAATAGAAGAGAAAGTGAGGACAGCGCATAATCTGCACGATGAAGCGTACGGGAGACGAGTGCCGTACCGTAATGCACCGAATACCAGAGGCAGCCGGAATATGGGAACATCTCCTGACAGCAAGAATGACCGGACCTTTGGCGACACCTATCGGCGCAAGGGCAACATCAGAATGAATCAAGTAAATACACCAGCAGCTACCAAAGAGAATTACGGTAATCAGAAGCAGCATGACAACAGACAGTGGAGAAGCTCCTCTCTGGACAGCAAGGATTATAGAAGAAGCAACGATAACAGAAGAAGCAATGATGGGAAGTTTAATCAACGATCCAATGGAAACAGCTGGGAAGAAAAGGCAGCATTAAGACGAGCAATATTTCAGCGCTTGCTAAAGAATGAGGAATTTGATAAAATCAATGGATTACCAATACAAGAATTGATTTATCTTCTTACCAAACATGAGAATGAACAAAGCTCTGGTCCCAATAACACAAGATCAAGACCTAATCTCCAATGAAGGAGCCGAGTCCCTCTGGCGCCCATTAAGGAAGTCACCGAATTAGAAGAAGACCAGTGGGGGCGACCAGTAATTAAGACCATCATACAGGGGGATTTCGGAGATTACAAAACAAAGATGCTGGTCGATACGGGGGCAGCAGCCTCAATAATCACGGATACAAATGAATCAAGAACACATCAATGGCCTATACAACAGTGGAAGCAATTGGAGGGATTTAATGGTGGGACATCATTAGTTCCCTTCACCAGAGAACTGAAATACAAGATCGGAAACATGAGAGGCTATGCATCCTTCGGAATACAAGATATAGGAGAAATTGGCATCTTAGGAAACGACATATTAACAAAACTAGGTATCATTATTGACATCCCAAACAGGTGTCTATGGAGTCGAGGAGGGGATCTGATCCCATATCAGATATCCAACACCTGCAGAATTAGTGCCATCAAGGGACCAGAAGAATTGAAACTGCCCACTTGGGAGAAGGATATTAAACAAGTGACACAAAAATAGATTAAGGTATTCTCCTCACACAAACTACAGTGTGGAAAGATCAGTGCAACAATAATGGTAACAGGCCCTGATCCGAAACCACAACGAAAGTACCAGTATCCACTGCAGGCACAGGCAAGCCTCCATCACACCATCAAGACTTTAGCGGATCAAGGGGTAATAGTGCCTACCAGTAGTCCTTGTAACACCCCGTTGTGGCCAGTAAAAAAGGCCGACGGTACGACCTGGAGGATGACCGTAGATTACCGGGCTCTAAATAAGATCACCCCTAAATTGACACCCGTGGTAGCCAAGTTCCCCTATATCATGTCCAAAATCAATGAAGGTAATAAATGGTTCTCAGTCATCGACCTAGGCAATGCATTCTTCAGCATTCCATTACATCCGGACTGCTGGCATAAATTTGCCTTCACCTTTAATGAAGAACAATTTACATTTACTAGACTTCCACAGGGATACCATAACAGTCCCACAATATGCCACAAACACTTAGCAGGGATGTGGAAGGAGTTTAAGGACAAGGATCACGTAGTATCGTATGTAGATGACATTTTGATAATGAGTAAGACTAGAGCCGATAACCTAAGGGTACTGGACAATGTGTTAAAAAGGATTTACGAAACGGGTTTCATTGTAAACCCAGAGAAGGCGCAGTTGGTGTCTACAAAAGTGACATACCTGGGGGTAACCTTGGGTATTGAAGGTAGAAGCCCGGATGCGCAGCGAGTGGAACTAATTGCCAAACTACCTGTACCCACGGATGTGAGCGCTTTGCGATCCTTCCTTGGCCTAACTGGCTTTTCCAGGGACTTTATACATCAGTACTCCACTTTGGCAAGACCACTGTACCAATTATTGAAAAAGGACGTAGATTGGGAATGGAGTGAGGATCAGCACAATGCATTTATTAACCTGAAACAAGCATTGATGAGGGCACCAGCCTTAGCTTATCCGGATCCATCTAAACCGTTTATATTACAGCTGGGAGCGACAGAAAATAGCATAAGTGCCATCCTTGCGCAGAAGCAGAATGAAATAGAAAGAGTCATCGCATATGCTTCACGCAACCTGACCAGCGTCGAAGAACAATTCTCGGCGTGTGAAAGAGAAGTTCTAGCCTTGGTGTGGGCCCTAACCCACTGGGAATATCTGATTGGACTCTCGCCAGTGATACTTAAAACAAGGCACACTCCCACCAAATATGTGCTGACTGGTAAGATCAACAATGGCAGAATAAGCAGCCCTAGACTGGCAGGATGGACGCTAGCTTTGGTCAATCGAGATATTTCCACGACTGAACCGAGCACCAATGTATTAGCACCGTATGCGCTGCTCATACAAGGAACAGATCATGAATGTCCAATTCCATCTCAGATCACAACTCGTATTGAATCCCCGTTTACTGTAATCAAGGACAAGAACATAAATATGGATGAGAAGACCATATGGGCCACGGACGGAAGTTCTTATTACGTCAATGGTAGTCCTCAGGTGGGATATGGAGCCATTAAAATTAAATCCGAAGAAACCCTACAAGGCAGAGTTAAGCCACCATCTGCACAGCTGGCGGAAATAATCGCCGTAGCAGCTATAATGGAAACCTTAAAGCCAGATACCACCGCAATTATTATTATGGATTCAGACTGGGTGCTTCGAGCTTTAACGGACTGGCTACCAGTATGGCTACAAAATGAGATGAAGTCAGGAGACGGAAAGCTAGTCAAGCACGCTATCCACCTTCGATATATATGGGAGATGGCCATGAACCTGAAGGGTAAGGTGCAATTATGTAAAATTAAGGCCCATTCCAAGATGAAAACAGAACTCCTTGATTTAAATCGAAAAGCTGACCTTCTAGCAAAGGAAGCCGTTACCTGGACAGAAGACACACTCTGGGAGCGATCGTACATGAACAAGATCCCACAGTGCATCACGACCAGAAGTAAGGCTAAAATAAGGAACGAGGAACCATGTACTCCAGATATGGTAACGCTACAATCGATGGATGAAGAAATACAACAATTATTAGCAAAAGGTCAATTCAAATCATGGAATGTATATAAGGGAAAGAATGATTTTGTATTAGCAAAACATCAAACCCAAGAGCTTCCGGTGGTAGTTATGCCCAAACTATTAAGAAAGGAATTAGTCCGGTTGGCACACCAACAAGGCCACTTTGGCATGGATAAGGTAAAATCAAGAATCCTGAATGTTGCGTGGTGGCCCACAATGAATCATGATATCTCTGAGGTGATTAACAACTGTCTTCAATGTGCCGCCAACAATGCGGATGCCAAGATCATAAAAGGCCCACTGATGCACCAACAAGTGGTAGGACCATGGAAGAGAATCCAAATGGATTACATCGGACCGCTGCCTCCGACAGCACGTGGCTTTAAATATGTACTAGTTATAGTGGATAGTTTTTCAAAGTGGGTCGAAGCCTATCCCACAAGAAACAACACTGCGATAACCACTGCTAAAAAGCTCCTTAATGAAGCCATAGCAAGATTTGGCATACCAGAGGTGATTGACTCGGATCAAGGTCCCCATTTCATTGGCGAGACCATTAAACACCTGAGTACAGCACTAGGGATTAATTGGAAGCTGCATATTGCAGGCCATCCTCAGTCATCGGGGTTGGTTGAGCGCACCAATCGCACGCTCAAGGCAGCGATGAGAAAGTTGGTGAATAGCTCAGGAAGAAATTGGGACATACAACTCCCCTTAATCCTTATGGCAATCCGTAGTACAATTGCCTCTCATGGTTTCACACCCCATGAAGTAGTTATGGGTAGAAAAATGAGGACACCAGAGGCTTGGTGGATTCAAGGAGGGGTGGCACCAGACGAATTCCAAGGGAATGTAAAAATGACAGATTGGGTGCAACAACAACTGAAGCTCATTACTGAAATACAGATTAAAGTTGCGCACCAACTTGGGGCTAATATCAATAATATGAACAAAAAAACTAGATAATACGTTCAAGGATATAGAATGGGACATAGGTACCAGGGTGTTATACAAATGGTTTTCTGACTCAGGTCATGTTCTCAGCCCACGATGGGTGGGACCATATCCAATTGTGAACAAAGCAGGACCCACCGTATACCAGGTGGAAATTAAGGACCATAAGGGCAATCGCTGGTTAAAATGGTTCCACTCTAGCCAATTAAAACAATGGAAGGGCACTAATAACAACCAGTGCGCCTCAAGCTTAGAATAAGTCATAATCCACCTTGTGTCTCTCACTTATTCTAGGAGGGGACTCATGATCGTACCCAATCTTACGGAATCTGTCAGCGAGTGGAAAGAGTGGGAAAATTACTATAATTTTGATAAGACCCAGGGTCAATTGATCTTTGTGATAACAGTATGTTTAGTCTTAATAGCAGTGGTGTTATGCAAACCTCGATTATAATAACAATATGGTTAATGTGGTACAAAATGAGTGTGATTGGGATAACCATCTTCCCAAATCAAGTATATCGATGCATGAATAAGAACCCTTCTCCACGGGAGAAAAATTTGTCTTACCATGGTAAGCAACCTTTACCTTCAAGGGAGAGAGTAGTAGAAATTTTTACTGGCAAGGAAGATGATGACTGCTACATTTATTGGAGTCAATCCATGTCTAAATTACCAGACGTAAATAACACCATGATGCGTAGTAAAGGCCGTAGACAGGCAAACATCATGGGACAAGTGTTCCAAGACAAAAGGGCACGGGATAGATGCGTCTGGTTCACACCATTTGAAACTATGGTTAATAGATCAATAACTTGCTTATCAGTAAACATGGAACCACAAAAATGTGCAGAAATCAGATGGTTCTCCCCGAGAATCATGATCGAAGGTACACACACATACCCTTTAGAAATATATACAGTTAACACAACGCAATCTATTCCGGTAATCATAAGTACAGGTGCACAAACTTTACATGCACAAGTGCCTTGTCGAAATATTCTATATAAAAAGGTGGGATTTGGACGTATGAACCCATATTGCAAGGATGCTGATATCAATTATAAATGGGCGTGTGTAAGGAACATAACAATAGATGTGACACCAACAGATACAGGAGAGTGGAGTGTATATGGCCCTGACGATCTTAGATGGTATCAGGATCATGTGGTCATGGGAATCCCCATTATATCTAGAGGAGGACCAGTAGTCTTGGGAAGACAGCTAAGACGAAAAATCTTAGTGGGTCCACAATATGCCCTCATCCACCTTCAAGTAGATGTGGATATAAGATTTGATAAAGTGATGCCTATCTGTAACACCTATATAAAAACTCTGAGAAATGGTTGGGATGAATGGATCAAAAATGTAGACGCCACCCTCCGCAGGGGAAAAAGAGACCTTATTAGTAGTATTTTAGGAGGCCTAGGAACTGGCCTGGGAGCCATTAATACCATCAATGTCGAAGTCCTGGCTTCCAAAATTGGGCGGATGGGAACTGAACTTAACACCTTGAATCATCCATTGGGTTCCTCCCTCACTGAACTCTCTAGTATACAACACAAAGTAACCGATCTCTTGCCCACATGGTTCCGTACACGTCAAAAAGACCTCGAAACTATATTGAAGGCGGTGGGCACTGTGCAAGGGAACATTTCGTTAGCTTTAGCTTGCTCACAAGCACAAACTTGGACACAGGTCACGGCACAGAATATCATAAGAGACGGTATGGAGGGGATAATTGCCCCTGAATTAAGAAAAATCATGGAGCAATATGGACTAAGTGATTTTGAGGCCTCCCATTCAGAGTGGTGGAAAATGGTTCATTTCGAACTATCAGGCACACAAATCGATACCCACATTTTAACCATCAAAAAAGCAAAGGAGGATTGGATATACCCTGTTATCCCCATGGGTGTTCTAGCAAATAATTCCATGCTATGGCCCGAGGATTTGCCTCGATGGGCAGTATTACATGATAACCAATGGAAAGCCACAGATTTACAAACTTGCACGGGTGAGAAAGGCTTGGGGTATACCTATGAACAACAATATGTAAATCCTGACGAATTATGTTTTAAACCAATTGGAAAATGCCATTATAAATTGACGAAATTCCCTAATGTTTCAATGATTGTTTCCGTTAATGTCTCTTGTGTTTGTGTAAGAACTTTTTGTGATTATCTAACGGTTAATGTCAAATTCAACATAAGCGTACCCCAATATGAAAATCTTTGTATGTGTAACGTATATAATGTGGCAGGATGTGACATCAAGTTTACACAACAACAGGTGTCACTGGTTGATGTTCACACCCACTATCAGCTGTACCAGAATGTAACACCAGTGCAATTAGGAACAAACATTTCTCTCATAAAACAGTTATTAGAACACCCTGAATTACTGACAAAAGTTAACTTGCTCAAAGAGGAAGGACACGAAATTGATTTGGCAGTTCACCTTTCGGCCAATCAAATTGAAAGTGTGCTAGACAGGGTAAAGAAGGCGAGTGCCAACAATTGGTGGACTCAGCTATTCTCACCTCCCGAAAGTCAATACTCAACGTGGAAGATACTCTTTACACCTGTTGTTTTGTTGTGTATAATCCAGTTAATTGTGTTTTTGTTGTTATTCAATCTATATCTGTCTGTTAGGAAATTAAGAATTGATGCTTGGGCTAGACCCACGTTTGTAAGATTTCAAAATGATGGGGATCCCTCTCTTTTAATCGAGTCACCCCATTAAGGAGGGGAATTGTAACCTGTGTGTCATAGCCCTGACACTTCCCCTCTCCCCTTTGTATATAGTTAAGTCCCCTTGTTTATAATAGACAGTAGAGAATCCCCTGACTGGGCAAGTCCCTGTCAATCATTCTGAAGGGGGTCAATAGTTCATGCAGTTGAGAAGTCAGATAGCCAATGAGAGAAGGCCATGTGTTAGTTGGGGACGTGCGCAAAGGCTATGTGCCGTGTGCATAACCCCAAGGGACGTGCGCAAAGGCTTTGGTGCCGTGTGCACACCCACAAGAGCGGGAAAATCCCGATCATTGGATTGGTCCCCAAGGATTCTAGGCAGACTATATAGCACCGTGTCTGATGACAGTTGGGGGCTGCCGCTCTGCAGTGCGAACGCGAGGGAGAGAGAGGGTGAGATCTGATTGTAGGAAGGATAGATTGAACGAGGACGAGAAGCAGACGGGCTGCGGACCAGGAGGAGAAGCAGACGGGCTGCGGACCAGGAGGAGAAGCAGACGATTGATCGTAGACGACAACACCAACCAGTGAAGAACAAGAGTGAGACTGTCTAACACCAGAGACTCTTGGGTGGCCTGGGAATATACATCTGGGACCTTGGGTACATCCCAACCATTTGTTGTGACCCTGTTTACCTTCCCTTTAATAAATTGTGATTTGTTTTGGAAAAGGCTTGTGTTATAGTTTTAACTAGCCCGTGAGGGACACCATATTGCATGGTGAAGGGGGTACCTGCTCTCTGACGTGATCTTCTATCGCTCAGAGCTTCTAACAAGAGAACTCACCATCTGCTAGACACACCAGCTGCCCTGTTTTTTTCCCTCTCCCATTCCGGACTCCGAGCCTGAACATGTAAGCCTGCTCTGTGTTGCTACTTAGCTTCAGGGGTGATGTTGCAACTTTCCCTCCTGGGACTGGTAAGATCCTAACCTTCTTTCTCTTTCAGTTTCTGTTTTAAATCTGCTCTGAAAGCAGAAGCTGCCCCCCCCCATTGCTAACTCTCTTTCCCTTTCAGTTTCTGTTTTAAACCTACTCTGAAAGCAGAAGCCGCCCCCCCCCCATTGCTAACCTTCTCTCTCTTTCAGTTTCTGTTTTAACTGCCCGTGTGCCCCTTTGCAGTTAACTGCCCGTGTGCCCCTTTGCAGTTAACTGCCCGTGTGACCCCCCCTTCTGTGCAGTTTCTGTTTTAAACCCCGTTTGCCTCTTTGCAGTTGACTGCCCGTTTGCCCCTGTGCAGTTGACTGCCCGTGTGACTCCCTCCCCCCCTTTCTGTGCCTTGTAATTAACTCATTGTCTGTGAAATCTCTGTGAGAGCATTCCCTCCTGTAGATAACTGCTTCTGCCTCTGTGCTTTTCAGTTGTCTGTGTAACCCCTTTCTGTTTCCTACAAGCAACTAGTCCTGTAGTTAATTGCTTCTGCCTCGCTGCTTTTCAGTTAAGTCTGTGTAACACCTCTCTGTTTCCTACAAGCAACTAGTTGTCTGTGTAGCATAGTGGTAAATGTCCCTGTCTACCATGTGGCAGACCGGGGTTTGATTCCTGGTCAAGGAACCACTCTCTGGTTAATATTAGTTTAGGTCTTTGTAGTTAGTTGTCTGTTTAATATTTTCTTATATCAGTTTGTTTTGTGCTTAATTGTTTTTGTCCTTTTATAACTAGTTAAAACTATATTACTCCTGTGTTTATAATTAAACTCATTTATTTCCAATTGATTAATTATTGACTCTGGGGGATCTTTTACCTGTCGGAACACAGGGGAAAATTTCCTGCTCCAAACCCACACACCTTCCATTCTTTTTACACACCTTCCATTTTTACACACCTTCCATTCTTTAGTCCCTGACCTTTGAACCCATCTGTTCCTTCCCAGAAGATTTTATTTCCCTGTTCCTGAGAGGATACCGGTTCTATACATCGTGTTGGTGGTGGTGGTTCTTGTGACCATTCTTCCCATGTCCTGCACATATTAATCTTATATGTAGATAGTATACCTCTGGCCCAACCAGAAACTGTGTTATTTGCTTCATCCTGCACCTGCCACACTGGCTCTTGGGACCATTCCCATTTGCACCCACCCCTTAAACCTGCTTGCAATAGGGTGGCAGAAGTTCAGTTCCCTCTAGCTATTCCTTTTCCCCAAGGGTTGTTTGCCAGGTGGCTCTGAAAGGCCAATCACTTTTTAATTGCTTTGCTACTTTAGTACCCTCTAATCCAGAAGGCCATACCCCCAAACACGCTTCCCATAAGAGGTTTACAAAATGATCTGTTAAAGTTTGCTGAACCTGGTCACAAGCCTCTTCCCATAAAATAGTTTTGATGCTTTCCATCAAATCTGTCATAAGGCTTTTTGGTGAAGTTTCCAAGGGTTAAAATAACCGTTTCCAGCAGGTGGTTGGTGGAGCTCAGTGCAGATCCTTGCAATATTCCCCCTCTTTCTGGCAGACCCAGGGCATGTTCCAGATGTTGGACTCTAGGTGCTGAATCAGATTCCTGTAAAGAATTTCACTCTTCTCACAAATAGTTAACAACTTCCCGTCATTTTCGGAGATTCACCTCTGTTGAGTTTGTAATTGCCCACAGCAGCATTTTTCTTCTACTCTGGTAAACAGGGAACAATTAGCAAAGGTGTTATTCAGAAACTAATCAGTGGGGAACAAGGTGATAGATATCTGCAATCCTGATGCATTAAGGACTATAGGTTTTTGGAGAGGGATAGGCCACCAGGGAGACGGTTTGGTAATTGATACTTTGGAAAGAGAGGAAGAAGTGAGGAGAGAGAGAGGGTTAATCATGGTGAATTTCCTTTCATTCAGGGAGTGGGTAGTATGACAGATCCAATTAAAGGATGGTACCCTGCACAAAGAGTTTAATGGAATCCAAAGGGGGGTGACACTCCTGTCATATACCCAAGCACCCCAGACCATTGAATCATTTGTTTGTTTGGTTAAAGCAGAGCGAAAGGTTCATTCTCCAGCATAAATGAGGGCTTGGACTGTCTGTGTCGAAAGTTCTGAGTGAATATTTGGCCCCCCATACTTGAACTGCCCATATTTTCCTTTGCTTGCTAAAGTATAATGAGTAACATTATGCATTTTTAAGGAGCCATTATTAAACCATTCAATGATTTGATTAGTTAGATTACACGTGCTCCACAGATAGGTTTGGCACCATTTTTTGAGGCTCTTTGGGTCTGGGAATGGTGGGTTGTGAGGGGAAGAGAGGAATGCAGCTTTGCCGGGGTCACTGGCAGATAACCCTGAGGCTGGGGTACTTTGCTACTCCCGAATTCAGGGTCAGGCCATTCGGGTAAGTTCGAACACCCCATATCTCCCCAAATTTACAGCCCAGGAAATAAATCCCAGATAATATCCCACATGGTAGTTAGTTCCACAGATTCCTCCTTGCCACCAGGGAATGGATCGCCTCTGGTACCAAAGCCAGTGCGGACTTCATCTGGGGTGTAGTATCTTGGTTCCTGCTTTTGCTTTGGTCTTGGTTCTGGCTCTGGTTTTGACTTTGGCTGCTGCTTTAGTTTTTGCTGCTTTCCGAGGTCCACTGGATCGAGGGGTGCATAGTGAGGTACTTCATACTCCACCCAATCAGCCATAGGGATTATTCACAGGAACATCCATAGTTCTGAAAAACAAAATCACTGCATTCTTTTGGCTAATGAACTATAACGCTTCATATAACCAATGTTGGGTCAGATTTTTGCTAATCTTGAATTCCATTTTCCTGATCCAGAATTTATTTTACTATCTTGGTTCTGCCTTCCCCTGCCAAGATTAAGTCCCCTTGTTATTGAGGTATCAAAAAAAATTAAATGCTTAATAACAAAGCCAAGCAAAACTAACTGTTTGTGTTTCCTTAATTTCCCTTACACTACTTTAATTTTTTTTACACATTTATACTCAGATTTTCATCTTGTACATTCAGAGACAGTCAAGTTTTAATGGAAACCCCTTATTACCTTCTGTAAAACTGACCAATTGTTCAGTAATCAAATGACTTAAATCAGATTGTCCCTCTGCTTGCTGCCCTCAGCAGTTATTTACAATTAAATGTTTACAGATGATTTCTTTGGGAAAACGGCCCATTTTTCTTCAGAATAGCTGTAAAGGCTACTCGGGACAAAAACATGGTAGTAGCCACTACTTGATCCCTGTCTGTAATTTATTTAACTATCAGGTTTCCACACAATGTGACTGAACCAAATAATATATATATTCACCTTCTTGAATATTATTAAACCAAAATATTTTATAACACTATTACCCTTATACCATTTCCACAACTATTACCTTTTAATAATACCACAACTTCCAACTGTTTAATTGTCTTTAACTTTTGTAGTATTAACTTTTACAAAAGCTATCTTTAACTCTTCTTTTT
>VOCO01032321.1:0-11363 GCA_007922225.1 Emydura subglobosa
CCTGGCTGCAGTTCCCTGTGACGAGCCGCGTCTGGACAGCTGCAGGGCGGAGGGGAAAACGACAGAGCCCCTCACTGTGTAACCACTTTCCTGGGAATCCGTCCCGGCTGGGCCAGCTCCACGCCCCCTCCCATGCCAGTTGGTGCCGCGGGGCTTCAGGGCTCTTCCCCACTGGGGGAGGGGGAAGTTTGGAGCTCCCCCTTCTGAGTCCCATTGGGCACCCCTCCGTGCCCCCTTCCCACATTCTGTCTGTGTCTCCCTGGGGATGCTGTGCCCAGCAAGGGGTGTATCCCCCAGGGGTGGGATGGCATAAAGCCCCTATGCTAGATTGCCAAGTGTTGCATTTAACCCCTTCTCAAGCAGTTGCTGTTGCTCCCGGGGGCACTGGCACGGCTGGGCTCTATTTCCTGGGCCGGGTCAGGGCAGGTCTATGTCTGTGTTCACCACAGGCTCACAGCCACACAGATATTTCAGCTCCAACTTCCAGTGGATTTGGGGCCCAGTGTAGAACCCCGGATCTCCCGGCAGCCAGCAGGCAGCTCTGAGAGCCACCCGTCCCCCCCTCACCCATAGACTCTGTTGTCACGCTCTGTGTCATGTTCCCCAGGGACCTGCGCGCAGTGGCCAGCGCGGCCTCCTCCACGCTCTGCAGTAGGACGTCCATGGCCAACGCCACCTCCCCCTCACTCATGCTGTCCCAGAGGGAGGTGTTGTTCATGATGGCACTGAAAGTGTGAATCTCTTTCTGGGGAGAGGAAAGGAAACACCCTGGAAGCGAGGAGTCCGGGGGCTCAGGCGCCACGTCCCATGTGTTCACAGGGGACAGTCACGTGTCTTAGGGACATCGGGCATGACAGCCTCTCCCAGCTCAGGGGCTGCAGTGCTGTCAGAGGGGAACCCTTTACAAAGCCAGGTGGGGCTGGAACCCTTTGTCATTCCTTCTTCGTCCCCCGCTCCTCCATCCCTCTCTCCCAGGGCATAACATTGTCATAAGCCCACGGCTGCCGAGGTCAGAAAGGTATGGCAGAGCGGGGAGAGAACCCAGATCCTGCAGCCTGAAAGACCCTGGTCCCTGGCTGATGAGCTGAAGAAGAATCCCCATTAACTATTAGCAGTGTGGGGCTTCTGAGGCACAACACAACCGTTCTGAATACTTGAGGGTGGACAAAGACAGGGCACATTCAGGGGGTGGAGCCTCTCACCTCTAGAGATAATGCCGCGCTCCTGGCTCCAAATGTTGACGTCAAAATCTCTAAGGTCGAATTAAGGAAGGAGCAAAAACTGCTGCTGCTGCTGCTCAGCTCTCCCTGCAGAGACCAGGGCAGAGGGTGAGTTCTGCAGGCACTGCAGGGCGAACGTGCAGGGGCCTGATCCTGACACCCTTAATTGTGTGACTGAAGCTTTTCAGGATCGGGCCCTAGATCCCTGAAGACTGTATCAGACTTGCACAGCCCAGGACACGCCCGATGGGCTGTTACCGCAGTGAGATTCATGCGGAGAAACGGAACAGGTGCGGGTATGTAAGAAGAATGTCAGAAGAATAAACAGGGAACAAAGTGCTGAACGTAGAAGCGGAAGGTAAGAGAAGGATTGGGGAACCCACAACTCGCTGGGGGGATGTCATACAAAAGGATTTGATGAGCTGCAGAGTTTCTGAGGAACTGCTCCAAGACAGACTAGACGGGAGAAGGACTTGAACAGCTGATCACAGGTAGATGGGACCAGCCTAGCAGGAGGAGGAAGAGGAGGAGGAGGATTGGGTCCAGCTATGAAAGGAACAAACCCAGCAGTGCCTTAATCTTGGCTGGGGTTTGTAGGTGCTACCGAAAAACCAATAACAAAGGTTTTTGTCTGGGAATTTCCATATTGGTGGCACAAAACACAGGGCAAAATCCCCACCAAATGAAGGATGGGTTCAAAGGTACCTGCAGAGGGCAGTTCCTGCGCCTCTCTTTGATTCTCTCCAGCTCAGCGCTGCTGTTGTAGCAGGGGTCTTGGAGCAGCGGGAAGAGAGGAGCAGATATTAGCGCTTTCACCGCAGATTTTCATATCAACTGGCTCCTGCTTGAGGGAAAATCCCCCTGTCCTCCGGCCCCGCTGGCTGCTCTCTGTCTACATGCTGCGCTGCCAACAGTTTAACAAGCAGCTGCTCTAATAAAACTCCCTCCCTTCCTCCCCATCTCACTCCGTCGCTCTGTCCCCTCCATTTACACTGCGCTTTGCCCTGACCTCCTGCTTCTGTCCCCTGCTTCCCGCACATGACTCTGGGCACCTGCCCCCCTCCAGCTGGTCTGAGCATGTGGTAAGGTGGCTGGATGAATTTGCAGGCTTTCCTTCTGCAAACACAGGGGCATTGGTAGCCCCAAGTCTGTGCATTAGCACTAGAGGGCGCCACTGAGTGTGAGGGTGGGGAGAGAAACTAGTTATCCCTGCCCCCTACCTGCCTCCTAGACTTCCTGGTTTCCATGGACTCTGCAGAGAGACCTGCTGGGTACAGACACCTCTGCCCGCTGGGGGAGAACTCACCTTTACACGTGGTTTGGTTTAGTACCCAGCTCCCGTCTCCGGTGGAAGGGATTAGACCTGCTGGGCAAGTACACTGGAAACTCCCGCCGGTGTTGATGCACAGGGCTCCCGGGCCACAGATGTCAGAGGATCTGGCACATTCATCAATATCTGGGAGGGGAAATCAGAGAGGCCCCACTGAGCAGCTGTTTTGAATCCCTCACCACAGAGGTGTCATCAGCAGGGTTTTGAATCTGGGACTTTCAGCACCACAGTGAGATGTACGTTAAAGGAGTAATTCCATTGCCATTATTACACCATTATAACCAAGGTCAGAGTATAGTCCAAGGGGTCCAATACTCCTTCAATGCACCTCCGCTGGCTGGTTCTAATGAAACCCCTGAGCAAACCCTGGTTTCCACAGGACAGTCCCACCAAATTTAACAATCAAAGGCCTGATTCTTAGCAACACTCAGGCCACACCAGGCTGCTGTGGCAGCGTAACAGCCACTGGAGAATTTGGTGTATTGAATATTGTGTTAGCCTCACTTTACATCACCAAGGGGCCTTCCTGGTCCTGTTTACTGGCTGGGAGCCTCCATTCAGAAGTGTGTGATTTGGTTTTTTCAACTGTCTGTCTGCAAAAGAGCTACCCTAGAGGGAAGGGGCAGGAGGCAGAGGGGGGGATTATGCCCGTCTGCCGGAGGGAGCAGCCTGCTTTGTCTCTCTCTGTTTTGGGTACTTGTCTGTTAGGGTTCTGGAGTTAAGAAATAACCTTGTGTTGTGCTGCAGCCGGCCAGCGAGAGGATTTTATACTTTGTTTCCCACTATGTGCGTGTGTGCTATGAACATAACAGATGGAAGAACAGTCACTGTGGCATCTATGGGTCAATCCTCCATCCCACAATGGGGCCAAATGTGGCCAAGATTTGGGGAGATTTAGGAGTCCATGTTTGAGATTTGTCTCCCAAGGGGTGGAAATGTGGCAGAAATCCCTATCACGTTCCAATCACAGGGGAACACACCGGCATTGCCAGCCTGGGTCAGTCCCAAGGCCCATCTACCCTGGTATCCCGACTGTGACAGGTGCTACAGAGGATGGTGTAAGTGTCCAGCAGCAGCGGTGGGATAATCTGCCCCCAGGAAGGCCTCTAATAATCAGAGGTCGGCTTAAGCCCTGACGTGGGATGTTTTCCTTCCTCCCAGAATTATCGTCCATTAACTATCACAGCCCCAGTTATTGTTGTTCCCCATAGAGGCGGCCAGTCCCTCTTTCAAACTCGACTCACTCACAGCTTGGCTGCCAATCGGTAGCAGTGATTCCATAGGCTAATGCTGCACCGGGTGGAAGGAGTTTGCTCCATGGGGTTTATCCCCTGTTCGAGCGCTGGAGAAAGGGGTGAGCCCGGCCCCCAGCGCTGCGGGAGCAGGCGAGGGTCACATCTCATCACAGCCTCAGTCCTGTGCCTTTGCCAAAATTGGCAGAAGATCCAGTGCAGCGCTAGGCCTGGAATGGGCATGTGAAGTGGGGGAGTGGTGAGGGAGGTTCTCAGCGGGTGTGGGTCAGGGGAGAGCTCACCACGGCAGGTGTTCTCACTTGCGTTCCTGAACGTGGCTTTCCCAGAGATGGACTCGTAGCCATCGAGGCAGCTGCAATAGTAACTCCCAGGTGTGTTCATGCAGTGTGCGTTGGCTCCACAGTCCACTTGGCTTGGCCTCAGACACTCGTTAATATCTGCAACACAGGAGGGGACGTGATGTGCACTGAGCTAGGCAGCGGGACCCAGGCGACTGGGCCTCTGAGCAGTGAGTGAATAATGCCCCGATTATCAGTTCCCCAAACCTGGCAGAAGCCCCGGTGCAGCACCAGAACTGGAATGAGCACGGGAAGTGCGTGGGGGAAGGTGGTGTCTCAGAGGGTGTGGGTCAGGGCACAGCTCACCACAGCAGGTGTTCTCACTCGCGCTCCTGAACGTGGCTTTCCCAGAGCTGGACTCGTATCCATCGATGCAGCTGCAAGAGTAACTCCCAGGAACGTTGGTGCAGTGTGCGTGGGGTCCGCAGTCTGCCCGGCGCGGTCCCAGACACTTGTCAATATCTGCAACACAAGAAGGGGATGCTCTGTCCAGGCCTGGCAGGGAGACGTTCCCCTATCATCCCCTTGTTCTGACCTGGGTGTCGGAACCCAGGCAAAAAGGACACTGTTGTATTTAACAATCCAAGGCCTGATTCTCAGCAACACTCAGGCCACAGTAGGCTGCTCTGGCAGCGTAACGGCCACTTGACAGTTTGGTATATTGAAAATTGTGTTAGTCTCACAAATTCTGACTTTACATCTGCAATGGGCCTTCCTGCTCCTGCTTGCAGTCTGGGGCCTCTGTTCAGAAACGTGGGATCTGTTTTTTCCAGCAGTCTGTCTGCAAAAGAGCTAGCCTAGAGCAAAGGAGTGGGTGGAGTTATGCCCATCTGCCACAGGGAGCAGCCTGCTTTGTCTCTCTCTGTTTTGGGTTCTTGACTGTTAGGGTTCTGGACTTAAGAAATAACCTTGTGTTGTGTTGCAGCCGGCCAGCCAGAGGACTTTTATGCTTTGTTTCCCAGTGTGTGTGTGTGTGCTATGAACATAACAGATGGCGGAACAGTCACTGTGGCATCTATGGGTCAATCCCTGTCCCACAATGGGGCCAATGACTTCAATGGTCCAAGATTTAGGGGAAATTTAGGAGTCCATGTTTGAAGCTTGGTCTCCCAAGAGGTGGAAATGGGTCAGAAATCCCTATCACGTTCCAATCACAGGGGAACACACCGGCATTGCTTACGGTGGAGCATGGGCGAGCTTCAGCAGCCCAAAGGCAGCTGTGGGATAATCTGCCCCCAGGAAGGTCTCTAATAATCAGAGGTCAACTGAAGCCCTGACGTGGGAGGTTTTACCTCCCTCCCAGAATTATTGTCCATTAACTATCACAGCCCCAGGGATTGTTGTTCCCCATAGAGGCGGCCAGTCCCTCTTTCAAACTCGACTCACTCACAGCCTTCATGCCAATTTGTAGCAGTGATTCCACGGGCTAATGCTGCACCGGGTGGAGGAGTATTTCCCTGTATCTGCTTTGAATTTGCCACCTTTCTGATTCAATGAAATCCATGCCCTGCCCCTTGCTCTCTGGTCTCTTTAAAGCTCGTGATTTTCTAAACCAATCTCGTGATTTCTTTGAATGCTTGGGATTGTTGTCACCGGAGACCCACTGCAGCCAAATGAAGTGTGTAGCTGTGCAGGGATGCATCTAAGCATGTGCTTTGCTGAATCAGGTTGCCAATGAGTGCTGACAGAGACCAGCAGAGAGAGATTTAGCAGCTGGCAGACTCCAGCGTCCCTGGTGGAGAAGACACCAGCACCTGGGTATCCCCTGCCAGGGCACTTACGGTGGAGCATGGGCCAGCTTCACCAGCCCAAAGGGGTCTCCGAATCCACTGGACTGCCAGCACAGAGAGACCCCTCTGTTTGTGCCCTGGGCAAACTCCTGTCTGCACTGCCCTGGGAGAGCGACATGGAGCTGGAGTAGATAGAGCACGTGGCCTGGTACAAGGCCTGGGCCCTGAACTAAAGTCAGCAGAAGTTACGCTCTGAGCAAATGTCAGGCCCTGTCAAGAGGCAGAAGCTTGCCTGCAAGTTCCCTGTCCAGTACGCGAACTCGGCACCGGTGGTGCTGGCATTGCTAAAACACACTGACTATGTCAACACATTCCCGCAGGGCAGCGCAAGGAACAGCCCCAGCCAGGCACGATAGGATGGTTTGACAGAAGGGATGAGCAGTGATGCTTGGTCTGAAACATCAGGAGGAAAGTACAAAGCCAGGCGGTGAATAGGGATGTTTTGTGTGAAGCGTCGGGAGAAAGGTACCAGGGCAGGTCACAAACGCCTCGTGACACATGGAAGGTGCTTCGTGAATTGTTTACCCCAGATTGTGTGTCTCAGTCTATAGATGTCAGGGAATCTCGCCTTAACCCTTTGTCTGCTGTAGGGGGCAGTGGAAAGTCCTGCCACTCGCTGAGCTGGTCCATTGTCATGGGCACACAGGTATTAATGTCCCTGCAGCGTCTATGGGGTTAGTACCGTGTTTAGTCGGCAACACACCTAGCCGAACGCCTGCCCCACTGAACCGACTCTGTGTCTGTCTGGGCAGTTCGATCGAGGTCTGCCAGGCCGGCTACTGGCCAGAGCCGGGTCAGCACAGAGAGGACAGACACGCAGCCAACAGCTGACAACACCCGTGTCCTGCACCATGCTGCTGGAAGCCAGGGTGTCTGAGGGAAGCCTGGGGCTGGGCTGGCAATGCCACTCACAGCACGTGCCCCGCACAGCGCTGCCCAGGGGAGCTTGGGGGGTGGGAGTGTCCCCCAAACTAGCAGCCGCATCCTCTAGAGCCATGGGTGAGCACGGCTGCCTGGCCCCAGCGGGAGCTGAAACACTAGGAGACCTGGGGTGAATTCAACAACGCTTCAGCCCAATTCCTGGAGCCGTGCCCGGGGCCCCTTCCCAAGCTCGGGGAGGGTGGGGCACTGGCTGCCCAGATGCTGTGTGCTGGGACCAGCGAGGGTCCTCTCCCCTCTCCCTGGTGCATCCCTGCAAACCTGGGGGGTTTATTCTCAATCCAACACCCAGGGCAGGGGAGATCCTGACCCCCACGGGCTGTGGGAGTGGTCGAGGGTCATGGCTGATCACAGCCCCAGTGCCTGGATCGGGCACCTTTACTACAGCTGGCAGCAGCGTCTGGTGCAGCACCAGGCCTGGAATGAGCGCAGAGGTGCGGGGGGGTCTCAGCAGGGAACAGTGGGGGACCAGGGACAGCTCACCACGGCAGGTGTTCTCACTCGTGCCCCTGAACGTGGCTTTCCCAGAGCTGGACTCGTATCCATCGATGCAGCTGCAATAGTAACTCCCAGGCATGTTGGTGCAGTGTGCGTGGGGTCCGCAGTCTGCCCGGCTCGGCTCTAGACACTCATCAATATCTGCAACACAGGAGGGGAGGCTCTGTCCAGTCCTGGCAGGGAGACGTTCCCTGTATCACCCCGTCTGAGCTGGGTGACAGGACCCAGGTGACCGGGACCTTGTTGAATTTAACAATCAAAGGCCTGATTCTCAGCAACACTCAGGCCGCATTAGGCTTCTCTGGCACCGTAACGGCCACTTGAGAATCCCCCACCCTGAACAAGGGGCTGCTTTTGGGTCCCTGCCCCCATCCTGTTCCCAGCCCCTGATTTAGGGGCCGTGGCCCGGGTGACCTGCACTGCAGCTATTCTCTGTCTCACATGGTCTATAAGGGGCGTATCAGGGGCGTGGCTGGGATGCCCTGCACTGTGGAAGGCTCCTTCCCAGGCTCAGGGGGGCACTAGCAGCCCGGACGCTGTGTGCTGGGGCCAGCGAGGGTCCCCTCCTGTCTCCATGGTGCTTCTCTGCAGCACAAGGAGTTTGCTGCGTGGGTCTCTTTCTAACTCCGTAGGTTTATTCCTCATCCAAGTGCCGGGGACAGGGGTGAGCCCGGCCCCCAGCTCTGTGGGAACAGACGAGGGTCACGTCTCATCACAGCCTCAGTGACGGCCTCGAGCCTTTGCCAAAGCTGGTGCAGCGCCAGGTCTGGGCTGAGGAGGTGTGAGGTGTGTGCGGGGGTGTCTGAGCAGGTGGGGGTCAGGGGTAGCTCACCACGGCAGGTGTTCTCACTCGCGCTCCTGAACGTGGCTTTCCCAGAGCTGGACTCGTATCCAACCATGCAGCTGCAATAGTAACTCCCAGGCATGTTGGTGCAGTGTGCGTGGGGTCCGCAGTCTGCCCGGCTCGGCCCCAGACACTCATCAATATCTGCAACACAGGAGGGGATGCTCTGTCCAGTCCTGGCAGGGAGACGTTCCCCGTATCACCCCCTGCACTGAGCTGGGTGACAGGACTCAGGCGACTGGGCCCCTGTGAGCTTAACAATCAAAGACCTGATTCTCAGCAACACTCAGGCCGCACTAGGCTGCTCTGGCAGCGTAACGGCCACTTGAGAATCCCCCGCTCTGCACAAGGGGCTGCCCCAGCTGGTGTGGAGCGGCTTTAGGGGCCCTGCCCCGACCCTGTTCCCAGTCCCTGATGCAGGGGCCGTTGCCGGGGTGCCATGTGCTGTAGCTATTCTCTGCCTCTCAGGGCCCATAAGCGGCAGGTCAGGGACGTGGCTGGGATGCCCTGCACTGGACACTGTGTGCTGGGGCCAGCAAGGGTTCCCTTCTGTCTCCATGGTGCTTCTCTGTAGCACAAGGAGTATATGCCGTAGGACTCTTTCTAACTCCGTAGGTTTATTCGTCATCCAAGCGCTGGGGACAGGGGTGAGCCCAGCCCCTAGCTCTGCAGGAGCAGGCGAGGGTCACGTCTCATCACAGCCTCCATGGAGGCCTCGTGCCTTTGCCAAAGCTGGTGGAGCGCCAGGTCTGGGCTGAGCAGGTGTGAGGTGTGTGCGGGGGGGTCGGGGGGGGGGAAGGTGTGTGCAGCAGTGCAGTGCAGCACCTGGCCTGGGGGGAGGGGGTGTCTCAGCAGGTGGGGGTCAGGGCACAGCTCACCACGGCAGGTGTTCTCACTCGCGCCTCTGAACGTGGCTTTCCCAGAGCTGGACTCGTAGCCATCGATGCAGATGCAATAGTAACTCCCAGGCGTGTTGGTGCAGTGTGTGTTGGCTCCGCAGTCCACTTGGCTCGGCCCCAGACACTCGTTAATATCTGCAACACAGGAGGGGACGTGATGTCCACTGAGCTGGGCACTGGGACCCAGGCGACTGGGCCTCTGAGCGGTGAGTGAATAATGCCCCGATTCTCAGTTCCCCATTTATGCTGCTGGAACGTCTGACCCAGCCCCTGAGCGCCCAGCCCCCGGAATGGGGAGTCGGCTCCACCTGCACCCAGATCCCCCATGTGAGGGAGGGTGGGGGGATGTCCCCCTGGGGCTCCAGGCTCCGTGTGTGTTGGGGGAGGGGAAAGAGAAAATGAATCCCCTCTGTCCTCCCCTCCCCATGGATCCCTGCATATGGGGGGAGGCAGAAGGTGTAGCTGGCTGCCCCTTTCTGTTCCTCTAGGTAGGGACCTGTGGGGCCTCTGCCACCAGGGCTGATTAAGGGCCAGGCTGGGCTTCAGACTGGTCCATGTGATAGCCCCCTGCCCCAAACTGTGCCCGATCCACAGAGCCCAGCACTCCTGGCTCTTTAGCCCCAGCCGCAGCAGCTCCCGCTCCTAGCTCTGGAATCCCCTGGTTCAATTCCCCAGGAGGGCAGCCCTGACCAGTGCTGGTGCCCCCTGTTCCCCAGATGGGCTGAGCCCTGCCCCACAGGCTCTAGAGTTGGCTGCTCTGGCCCAGCCCCCCAAGAACAAGGCAGGAGCCCCCTTACCGTCACAGATGACTGTTGGATCGCTGAAGATTGGATTCCCACTTGGCCGGTATCCGTCCCGGCAGGTGGAGTGGGTGCTGTTCACACACTTGGTGTTTGGCACGGGTGACAGGTGGTTGCTGCAGCTCTCAGAGGTACCTGGAGGGGCGAGAACAGCTGGGCAGGGTCAGCTAGTGCAGAGCGGCTCCCCCCAAACACACACACAGCGGGACCGACTCCTTTCACACGCCCCATTCGCTGATTCTGATCCCTGGGCACCTGGCAAACAGCTCTGCCGCCATCCAGCGCCTGGCAGCAAGTTTCTCCCACTACACAGGAGGCCTGAACTACCCGGGTAGTGCAAACGGGCAGAGCCACCAGGGCCTGGCATCGGTTCACATGAAACATTTTCAATTTCACCCAATTTTTCTCTTCTCCACAGTGGTTGCAGTCACTCTCCTTAGCCTCAGTTTCAATCTGAAAAGTCACTTTGAACCGGAAAACAGGAATTTCTCGTTTAAAAAATTATTTCCTCTCCCTCCCAGTATTTTTCCCAGTAAAAACAAACATTCCTCTGATCTGAACTGGAGCTGGGAAGGGAAGATGAGGGCTACACAGGGCACCTTCTCCACTCTCCTGCACACACCTACCCTGCTCCAGTCAGGTGTAACGCAGGCAGGGCCTGCATGTTGCTCTCCAGGACAGCTGTATCCTCACCCACATTCCCAGCCTGGGCTTCCTCGTTTCCACTGCTCTGCTCAGTCCTGACCCAGAACCCCTGCTCCTCTAACACTGCGATTCCCCCGCAACCACCGCCACAGCAGTGCCCCTCAATCTCGATTCTCGGCCTCCTGCTGTCCCAGCCCCGAGCTCCCCGCACATGCAGAGTTGTGGCATCACATCTCAGTGCCACCCTCTGGGCCAGCCTGCTGGGTTCCAGCTATGGCTGTCTGCACTGCCAAGCCTTGAGTAGTGGGCGAGGCCTAGTGACACCATGAGGAGATGGCTCAGTGCGATGCGGCAGAAGGAGGAATCCTGGTTAAAAGACGGTGTGTCTAGGGGCAAGGTAGAACCTGTAAGCAGAGGGGGTGAGGGAGACTGAATGCACAAATGGACGTAAAGGGACTAAAGCTCACACAGGGAGGGGCCAGATCCTCAGCGGGTGTAAGCTGGCATCACTCCTTTAATGTCAGTGGAGTTCTGCTGATTTACTCGACCTGGGATGTGCCCTGTAAACCTTCCCAGTTCTGAAGAGTCTGGGTTTTCCCTTCTGTTGGCAAACCGTACAGTCAGCTGCCCGACCGCACTTTGGTTGGTTGTGCAAAACATTCAAGAGACCAGATAACCAGCACCAGTCAAGTTCATTGCTAAAAGTCAGTAACAGGATATTACAAGGAAAAAGGTTCAATACAGCTCCAGTTTCCAGGAACCCATCTCGTGCAGCAGTGTTGAATTCACTGTACGAAGAAGGCTTGC
>VOCO01032322.1:0-13003 GCA_007922225.1 Emydura subglobosa
TGAGGCACGTCAGTAGGTCAGTGGGGAATAGTTATAGGAATGCTGCTCGTGTTGCACTTGTTCTTTGAATAAAGGACTTCAGCATCTCAGGACTGTCAGTCTAACATCTTTCATGTGTCACATATATATTTTCTTACACACATGTACATGCATGCACTGTGCATCAATTTTATTACAACAGACAGAATTAGAGTTACCAATCTGCCAAAACAAAATAATTTGCCTCCATTTCTTTAAGGTAAGATCAAGGAGCTCTTTCCTCGGGACACTCTTTCTGCCAGTACTAAGTTAGCCCTTGTGAATGCTGTTTACTTCAAAGGACAATGGGCAGAAAAATTTGAGGAAAAAAACACCAAGGAAAGAGCTTTTCACATTAACAAGGTAGATGACAGAAACACATGTATCACATCATTGCTTCTATTATTTTACATGGTCGGCGGACAACAGGGAGCTACCATGGGATATGGCCCCTTACCTCTATGCCTCCATTATGGCCTAGGGACCAGCCCTGGGGGTGGAGAGGGAGCTGTTTTCCAAAGTTTCTGCTAGTAAAATGCATCATGCCTGACAGAGGTACAATACCTGACAAAGCAACCTGGGGAAGTCAGTTTATAAAAGGCCCCCCTCTGTGGACTGTTAGCTCTTCTGGCAGGTATGGAAGAGTTCAGGGCATAACCTTGCTTTCTCTCCATCCAGTTTTGGGGTTGCTGGTGCAGTTAGGTTCACTACCCTTGTAAAGTTTTTACTTAGGTGAGCAGAGGCCTAGGTAAGGCTTCTTGTGCCTTCCCCCACTTCTTACCTAATTTGGAGCAGTCCACAGCCTGGTTTCTAATCATTTTCTACATAGACCCTTAACTGGTTTGCTTTGTTTTCAGACCTACAATAAGTTGTCCTGCTGCCAAGTTTACGGTGACAGCCACCAAGAGATCCATTTAGTCTGTGTTCAGTTTCCACATTTGGCTACCAGATTCGTTTCCCTCCTCTTTTCTCTCTTGAAGTTTGAATATTGAAAGTGGGGTTTTTTTGTAGGTTACTGTAAGATGCGTGGCTGTCCCTCCCGGGCAGTCTTGGAGGGAGGCCACACCCACTCCCTACCCTACTCTGGCAGGGGTTGACCCAGCTCGGGGCAGGGGAACAATCTCCGAGCTCAGGCTGGGCAGCCCAACGGCGATAGCCCAAGTTCCCACGGGCTGTAAATAGTTCAGAGGCCCGAGACGGGGCAGCAAATAGTTCAGAGGCCCCAGGCGGGGTTGCACACCATTCAGAGGCCACCGGGGTGGTCGGGGAAGGGGGAGGGGGATGCAGGCCCACCCGACTCCACTGCATCCCAGCCCAGGTCCCTAGCCGTTGCAGAGGGGTATGCCACAGAGTCAGCAGGGTTCCAACCACAACACGCTGACTCACTGTCCGGTTCCCCAATCCCCAGACCGTGTGGCCCCTCCTCTGGGTTACTTCCTTCCCCGTCACTTGGGTACCTGGTGTGCTGCCGTCCAGTCGCCCTTGTCAGGGAAGGCATCCAGGGGCAGGTTGTAGAACCCCTTGATATCGTCAGGGGGCGGTAGGTCGGGCAGCTCTTCGGGGAGGTTGGTGGGGGGCAGTTCCTCCAGGTCCGGCCCTGTCAGGGCCCGTGCCTCGTCGCTGTCCTCTGGCAACTCCAAGAGCAGCTTCTCCAAGTCTGGCCCTGGGGTGGCCGCCACCTCCTCCTCGTCTGCGTCCGGTAGTTCCTCCAGGTCCTGGCCCCTCTGGATCGCCGGGTCCGGCGGGGTGGTCGGATCCGGGGGTACCTCTGGATCCCAGGCCAAACACTGCTCATTTGCTGGCACCCGGAACCAGGCCAAGGTCCGCTTACCCACGTACCAGGTCCCAGTCTGCTCACCCGGCTACCAGGCCGCAGGCAGCTCTGGAGGGTGGGGAGGGACATCCTTCCCCTCTGGGAACTGACCTCCGACTGAGTTCCTGGGCCTCTCTTTTATACTTCCTGTCCCACCTCCTCGCTTCCGGGCAGGTGGACAGGCAGTCTCTGGCTCCGCCTCCACAGGCCTGGCCTGTTTCTCCCTGTCAGTCCTGAAGGGAGGCCACACCCACTCACTACAGTTACATTCTATACATTGTCCCCATGGTACTCCGCCCTCTCCTAGGTTCTTTGTTTGGGCCATGAATCTAGTTAGACAGCTTTGTATTTGCTTCAATTCAGTTTCACCTTCTGCAGGGAAAAATCAGTGTACTTAAAGGAAAATTGTTTCTGGTGGAGCTTTGTTCCATGAAATTTTTTGCATGTTTCTATTGCTTTTTGGTTTTGTAAATTTCTGGGCTAATTAGATCTGAGAACATGCTTTTATACTGAGATTTAAACTAAATGGAAGATTGAAGACATAGTTTTAATAGCCCCAGCATGGTTCTCAAGTCGGATAACCAAACTGAGGCACATAATACCAGTGGCAATTTCTGAAAGTGTTGGTCCCAGGGAATCGCATTCACTCTTCTTCTAAACCTTCTATTCTTCTTGGGGTGCGTGTACCTGAGGGCAGACACAGGGAGATAATAAATGGTGTCTCAGTTTAAAGGGGCAGGGGAGAAGCAGCATGGCAGAACCCCGGATCATAGGGATGGGCTTTAAGGCTTCCCCATTCCTCTTCATCCTCCAATACCTCACTGACTCACTGTATTTAGCTGAGGTTAGTCCTGCTTTGAGCAGCGGGTTGGACTAGATGACCTCCTGAGGTCCCTTCCAACTCTATGATTCTATGACCCCTTTCCCTGGAAGCAAAGATAAATAAACTTTTGTGAGCTGTTTGAAAAGGTTCAAGAGGGCTTTATCCCCTTACTTGGAAGGTGATAATCTGGCCCTGAACAATCACTGTAGCATTTTGGTCCAAGTGAAGATTTAATAAACAGAAAAATGACAGGAGAACATGATGTATGTATCTCATTTTGTTACTACTTGCCATTACTTTCAGACTACAAGCGTACCCGTGCAGATGATGTACCATGTGGGCAAGTATAGAATGGCTACAATAGAGGAGCATCGTTGTCAGGTGCTTGAACTCCCATACAAAGGTGGTGACCTGAGTATGTACATACTGCTGCCAAACAACTACGATGGTCTAACACAGGTAAAGATACCTATGATGAAATGGTAATCTTAGAACCAGAATATGAACATGGCAGTGACTGAACATTACAGTCATTACATTTACATTGATTATAGAATCTTATTTTCTTTTTCTTCCCAACACTGGACAAACACTTATTTGGAAATCTTTAGGGTACAGGTACATGGAGATATAAACCCTGTGGGCCAAGGGGCTAAAAATTGCTCTGTAGGCATTGAGGCTCAGGCTGCAGCCCGAGCTTTAGGACCCTGGAAGGTTCCCAGCCTGGGCCTCAACATCTACACAGCAATTTTTTAGCCCTGGAACCTCAGCCCCGTGATCCTGAGTCAGCTGATGTGGGCCAGCCATACGTTTTTTATACCTCTGTAGACATACCCTTAGTGAACTGCATGCCGCTGACCCCAGTAGCACTGTAAGAATCATGCCTGAACACGATTACCACAGTGTGAATGAAAATCACTTTTCCCACCTTCTCACTCAGTTCGGCATCTTGATGATTCTGATTCCCATGTATCTTTATTCCTGTAGCTGGAAAAGGAACTTACCTATGAGAAATTAACAACTTGGCTCAGCCCCCATCATTTGAAAGAAGACGAAGTGGCGGTGTCACTCCCTCGGTTCAAAATCGAGACAACTGCTGAACTCATCAAATATTTACAGGCTTTGGGAGTGACCGATGTGTTTAGCCCTCAAGAATCAGATTTATCTGGAATAGCAAAAGCAGATGGCCTGTTTGTGAGTGAGGCTATCCATAAGGCTTATATAGAGGTCAATGAAGAGGGCACCGAGGCAGCCGCTGCAACTGGAATTAGCATAGGTGAAAGCGCAAGTATACCTGTACAGTTTGTGGCTGATCACCCTTTCCTCTTCTTTATCAGACACCAACAAACCAAATGCATTCTCTTCTATGGTAGATTCTCTTCCCCTTAAAGAAAAATCTCTAATTAACATGAGAAAGATCCCGGGTCATGGAAACATGATTCGGAAAATACATCAGAAATGTTTCTTCTCTTCATCTTTCTCTTTTCCTTCCACTGTATCTACTTAGTGACTCTGTAGTTATCACTGAAAATGCACACTGTACTCATGGCAGGACTGTAATATTAGCACTAGCATTACAGTCCTACCCTGTCAGCTGTTTCCTTCCCACACAAACTTGTTTCTCTTTCCTACTTAAAGGAAGTCCCTCTCTCTCAGCACCTGAGGAAGGGCACCTCTGTCAAGTCCCAGATCACTAGGAACCTCCTTGAACCAAACTTTGATAATTAGTAGTGAAGTAAAGAGTATGAATTTTATTAATCATCCTGAACTGAATGGGTATCGATACACATATTGACCAAACTCTTGCAGTGGAAAATCTGGTCCAGAGTTGTAGCAATGTAGCAGGTGAATTATCAGGTTCATTGTTCTCACAGTTATTTTTATTGCTCTTCTGCCATCTTTACTACTCCTGGAGGAATTCTGAGCCAACAACTTAAAAATTCTGAACAAAATATTTTAAAATATAAAGAATTTTGCAGAATTTTATGTATGAAAACACCACAAAATAATGATGCCAGTTTGAATAATTTTGGTAATTTATTTCAAAATACCTGTCCTCAAGTATATCTGTAACAAAACAGACAACAAAAAAGAATCAGGAAATGATTTTTGAGTAATAAATTCCTTACTAGGCATATTAATATGGAACTTATAATAATAGTAATAATTCAGTAATAATAATAATACAGTAGTAATTCATTTAAATTACAATACAGAAGTATACCTTTACTCGCAGAGTTGTGCTTACTTCATATGTAATCCTGCTGAAATGAGTAGGACTATTGTAGAGGAAGGCACTGATCAACATGATGTGGAGAAGAGAGAGAAGGAAGAGTTGGAAAACAGAGTCTGACCTGTTAGTACCTGAATATAAAGTTAACACTGTACACTGATACAAACTCCTACAAGCAGGGAGTGAGTTAGGAATGCTGTGGGAACTTTGTACTTCCTGACACCTGCATTTAACCTTCTACTTAAGTTTAGCTAGTCTATAGAAAGCATGTTATTTTGTTTTACATGTAACCCTTTGATTCCACTATCCTTCCTCACCATCACTTGAATCTTTAGCCTTTGATGATAAACTTATTCTTGTTTTTACTATAAATATATCTAAGTGCTGTGATGTTAAGTAAAGTGATGTTACTGAGTTGAGTGTTGCAAGCTAGTGTGTACCATTCCTGCGAAATGGCAGGTCTGGTAATTTTGTGACTGAGCATTCAGTGGATAAGGGACCGGAAACTGCTGGGAACGCTCTGAGGACTTGAGGGTTGATGTGTGTCTATCACCACTTGTGCAGAGAGAACAAGGCCTCCGGGGCCTGGAGGCCCCTGTGTTGCCAGAGGCTTCAAGTAGCTGACCCACAGCAGGCACAGACAGGACTACTTCACGCTAGGGGTAGATGGCGGTGAAGTGCTTCGCAACCCTGGGCACCCATGGGGAGCATCACAGTTGCATTAGCAGTTTTTCAAAAATAATTGGTTATAATTTGACTAAATCCAGCTGTTTGCCACCAGCTGTCAGACTATTGTGACAAGAAACTTGGGATCATCCAAATTTCATATCGCTATTTCCTATCAGTCGTTTAAAGTTTAAAATGAAATTAGAAAATGTTGTAGTCTCTTCAGAAAAATCTAAATTGTAATTAATTCTCTTCAAAAAGGGCAAATGGGAAAAATAACTGTACTTCTGCAGTGCTCTCAAGATTGTAAATGTATGGCTTTTCTTTGGTGAAGTAATAAATGTATTTTGCTTCTGACATTTGAACCCATAACACCGCAATGCATCTATACAGCTATCAACTAAAGCATTCAATAAATTGCTAAATGGTTTGTCATTTCCTGTGACAGGAAAATAAGCCAAACAGAAGCTGAAGATGTACCTGTCTGCATGTTGTAAGACGGAAGTAGTAAGTGTATAACACTACTACAGAAGGTCATTGGTAATAGACATTATATAGACCCCTGTTCCAGACAGCACTTGGGTGTGTACTTATGCCCACTGTGCTTAGCAAGTGTTTATGTGCTGTCCTGAATACGGATGTTCTCCTTAAGCAGGGCTCTAACATATGACTTTTTCTAATCATTTTTAAGTAGACAAGTGAGTACTAATAATAAATATTGATATTTTGGCAGTGCTACTTAGTTTAATTTTCCAGCTTTATACTCCCGTTTCCTAATCATAAATGGGGAGTATAGGCTGGTGACATGGCCCAGGCTCTGAGGAAGGCCACAGCGCCTTGTTCTATGAGGGAAAGCTGGCGGGATACAAGTCTTTAGCCCCGACCCAGAGGCGGGGCACGCTATCCAAAGTAATCTATAGCCCCTGGCCCTCAGGCAGGGCAGAGCTATGAAGGCAGTCTGTAGCCCCCAGCCCTCAAGCAGGGCAGGGCTGGTGAAGCAATCTATAGCCCACGGCCCTCAAGCAGGTGGGGAAGTTAAGCAGTCTGCTGCCCCCGGTTTTCAGGTGGGGCGGGGCAGGCAGGTTCAGAGGAGCCAAGCACTCCCGGGGTGGCTAGGGAACGGGGATGCAGGCCCATCCGACTCCATTGCATCCCAGCCCAGGGCCCTATCAGTGGCAAAGAGACTCTGCCACTGGGTCAGCAGGGCTCCAGCTGCAACACGCTGACTGGTTCAAACACAAACTCAGCCACACTACAGTCAGCTGTCTCTGGGCTACTTCCTCCCACCCTGCACCCGAGTACCTGCAGCCAGGGGTCTTCCTCCAAGTCACTGGGTAGACAGCTAGCGGGAGGTCTGGGAACTCCTCGGAGCCATCAGCGGAGGGCAGCTTCTCTAGGCCAGAGGGTTCCAGGGGGTCCTCTGGCACAACGGGTTCAGGCAGCTCCCATAGGTCCGTGGTGATGGGCAGCTCCTCTAGGTCGAGGCTGACCTCAGGGGGTTTCTCCCAGTCAGCACTCTCTGGTAGCTCTTTCCAGTCCCTAGAGCCCAGCAGCCTGGGCAGCCCTTGGAGGCTCCAGTCAGTGGGGTGTTTGCACTGCACAGCCATGGGGCCTGGGTCAGGCCTTGGGGAAGGCACATCCTTTTCCTGCAGCAGTTTCCTCCTGACAGAGCTGCTAGGCTGGCCATTTGTACTTCCCCTTCCTGGCCTGGCTCCGCCCTGCTGCTCCCAGGGTATTTGCTCTCAGGGTATTTGACCCTGATCTGCCCAACAGGGGCGTCGTTACCTTTCCTCGGGCTCAGGCTCCGAGGAAGGCCACAGCACCTTGATACAGGGAGTCATAAATCATGGTTTCTCTAATAAACCAATATAATCTACCTTGACCAGTGTTTAGCATGATTTATGTCCCCTGAAAAAAGTGCAAAAGAAAGAGGTTGTAAGCTACAAAGTACTCAGTACATAAGAGGTAAGAAGCTAAAAAGCAGCCTCCTGCCCATAAATTAGGGCTTGTAACAACCCTCTAGGAACTGAGCCAGTCTGTGCATAGAGCTGGAAAGCTAGCTGCAGTTGCACACACTGCAGGTGCACCCCTTGTGGCTGGGTGTGGTGTAGCATCTTATCATCTAGCACCCCTTGCCAACAGCTGCTCTGGCGCTGGGGAGGTCTCTCTTCTCATGAATCTGCTTTCCTGCCAGGTCACTTTAGAGTCTCTCTCCTTCCAGAGTTGCCGTGTGCCACATGGACAGTGACCTACAGAATACTGGACATCAATCTGCCATCTTCCACCCCACCCAGACTCCTCTTCCACCCCACACTTCTACCATAGTAGCAGCCCCAGGGCTTCTTCCTGGAGTCTGTTAACCCAGCTCAAAAGCAAAACACAAATGTCCATAAAAGCAACATCTCGCTTTTTTTCCAGGCATGAAATTTAAAACCATCCTATGTCTCCCCCCTGCTGCAACTTTCCATTCTTCCTCAGACTGTTGACTTTCAGGGCTACCCTCCTTAAATCTTGCCCCATTTGAATCCTCAACTCCACTCCCTCCCAAGGCTTTCTGCCTGTGGGGTGGCCTTCTCTCAGACCCACTTCAAGAGTGCCCTTTCCCCCTGCTCCATCTTCCATCAAGTCCAGGGTGAAAACTCCCTCCTGAACTTCCTCTGTGCTCTGTTACCCTGAGAAATGGGAAGAAACCTGTAGTCTTTCTCCCTGTAGCCCTTTTCTACTCTGGGCTTCCTCCCTTTATAGAAATCACCCACATCCTCCGCCAGCTGAGACTCATCTTTAACTCAGCCAAGCCCATGCCTCCAAGTGCTGCCACATGTGTGTATTGGTCTCTCTGGCCCACATTAACCATTCCACCACCTGTGTGGGTTAAACACAACATCACACACCTCTGTAAACAGTTCTCTTAAAAAAGAGCAATATAGTTTTAGAAACATGGATCTTCTCATTTTATTACCCCAAACGTGATGAAATCTGGTGGCAATGGTCAGTCTAGAAAGAGACACAATAAAGAAGAGCGTGTGATTAACATGCAAACAAAGCAGCACCGAGAAACAGAGGAAACAGGCAGCACGGAGGAACTTGTAACACTGAAAAGGCTGCCAGCCATTCATTGCCATGTTTGCAGCTGTGCCAGCAGATCAATGACCAGTTCCATTCCAGCCAGATTGACTGGAACACAGAAGCCATGTCTATGCTAGAAAGGCTACAGCTGTAGCTGCACCACTGTAGTGCTGTCGCTTAGACCAGTGTTTCCCAACCAATGTGCCATCAGGCCTGAGCAGGTGTGCCATGGAATTTTTTGAAAAACTACTTGAAGAGTTCTGGATTGGCTCATGAATATCATGAGCTCATTTGGAGATGATAGGGTGATATGCCTGAAAACAATTAAAGGTATCAGGGTGTGCCATGGAAGAGAAAAGGTTGGGAACCACTGGTTTAGACACTCGCTAGAGCAACAAAAGGGATTCTTCCATTGCTGTAGTAAACCCACTTCTCTGAGTGGCAGTAACTAGGTTGATGGAAGAATTCTTCTGTTGACCTAGCAGTGTCTACACTGGGGTTTAGTTAGGCTTAACTACATTGCACAGAGTGTGAATTTTATCAGCTAAGCTGATCTAACTTTGTAGGGTAGATCAGCTGCGATAAACAGAATTATTAGACTGCAGAAATGTGACTAGGTGTGGTTATGTACAATAAAACCATTTGGAACCAGTGAGAAAATACAGATGGTCAATAAGAAATCCACTAAAACGAGAGGTTGCTTGGAACTTATTGTTCCTTGTTTGCCCAAAGGACTACCACACACTGCTGGACAGCAGGGCAATGTAAACCATGGATTTGATCTTAGCACAACACCAGAATATCCTTTATTTGAGAGAGGAGAGATATCAGTCACCGGGCACCCTGTCCAGCATTCTAACAGGATACAAGGACATAAGGCAAAGAGATGGACACCTAGAAGGCAAGCTGGAGTTAGAAATACATCCCCACATGCAGCCCAGGAAACGACTGAAATGCAGAGTTTCATTACCTCTGGTGAAGTCACTGAAGAAGAATCTGGCAAGCTTACAAAGAGGCATCATTACACTCATAGAAACTAACATGAGTGGATAAGCTGCCTAGCTGTGGTGAGAAAAGCAACAGGTAAACTGAGGATGTGCATGGATCCCAAATCATTGGAAAAAAGTCACTAGCCATTGCCAATGATTGAGGACATTGAATTATCCAGGTATTGAATTATTCACTGCCTGTGATGTCAAGAATGGGTTCTCGCGTATTGAGCTAGATGAGCCATCCAGCCACCTGACAACCTTTGTCACACCTTTTGGCAGTGCCATGAATACAAATGTCTATGGGCACCAGCCCCACCCCAGAAGTGTTCCGGTGTAAATTGAACTTGGCACCTCAAAGTGTAGTTGGTAACATTCTTATTGCAGTGGAAGGAGATGTTAAGGCAGAGGCAATCCAAAACCTTGATAGCAAGCTATGACAACTCCTAAGCAGGTGCTGGGAGTGGAATATTAGGCTGAATGCAGACAAGCTGAAAGGGAGAACTGAAGTCCTCTACTCTGGACATTTGCTGACTTCTGAGGGATTTGGTGGCACACTGAGAGACTTTTTGAGTGCCATTAAGGAAATGCCCAGACCAAAGGGAGTGCAATTGGATGACCAATGATCTTTCCAGATTCTGCTCCCACCTCTTAGAAGCCTGTGAACCCTTGAGACCATTAACATATAATGATTCAGCCTGGGAATGATTCAAAATGACTGTTTTTAAAAATAAACTAATTGTAGTTTCAAAATGGTTGAAATGGAAACAAAACACATTTTGATAATTTCAATATTTCAAATGACTCGCACAGCCCCTCCCTCCCACCGATTTTTGTTTTGGGCAGTTTCTTTAGCTTCGAAATTTTTTGTGAATTTGATTTTTTTGTCCCTTTTGCGATGAGAAAATGTTTCCCACCCAGCTCTAATAATCAGCTCCATTAAGAAAGGAATAGAGCAAATGGGATACCAAGCACCATTTTAAAAGACAGTGATTCTTTTACTCACATTCATTTTACAATCTGAATTTCTTTTAAGACACTGAGTAACCAGTTGAATGTAATTTCTCTCTTTAGCACAATACTTAAGTTGTACTAAGAAACTGTACAAAGTAGACCTGGAAATTTTTGATTTTATAAATGCTGCTGAAGAAGCCAGAGTGTTGCTTAACACATGAGTGGAAAGCCAGACAAATGGTAAGGACAGGCCAGGTATTGGCTTGTATTTCTTTTGTGTTACCATCATTGATTAGAATGCTGAAGTGTGATGAAACTTCAAAATCAGGAAGAGAAAGGGTTTCCTCCTGTAGTGGACATTCATGATACAATGACACTGCATATTAAATAGCTTTAAGGGGGAAGTGGCATGGTTAAGATCTGGGATCCAAACTAAAGGAAGAACTAAAATATTCATGATTCCTTTAGAAATATGGACCTGTTAACTCCCATTTTATTTTATTTTTTTCTGGAAGTTCGGGAGAAGACAGGAAGTGTGGTGAAAATTGTGACAGCTGGGCCATGGGGATGGTCAGATGGCAAAGGCAACTGTAGAAGGATAAATCAGAGGGTTGAGGATAGTGGGAAGGACAGAGAGTTGTAACAGAGGTAAAGGAGACACATGGAAGCAGGAGAAAACAGGTCCACTATCTGGGATTTTTCCCCACCAGCTTCCTCTATTCCTCCACCAGAGCACCACCTTCTTCTCATCCTCCCTCTTCTCCACCAGTCTATTCCTTTTCCTCACTCCTAAAACACTTACCACTTAGGAAGGAACAATCAATTGCACAAATACAAAATGGAAAATGACTGCCTAGAAAGGAGTACTGGTCAGCTGACCCAGATGAGGGTGGTCTAACCTAGTGGCCAGAGTGGGCAGCAGGCCTAGTGACCGGGATCAGAGCCACAGTCAGTCGTCAGGAGCCAAAGCCCAAGGTAAAACCAGAAGACAGAAACAGTGTACCAGAGCCAAGGGTCGAGCTAAACTCTGTGGTTAGGAGCCAGACCCAAGGGTCAAACCCGAGATCAGGAAATGGAGCGAGCAGGGTAGCAGTTAGTTATTGACACAACAGAAAGGGAATCCCCACCCAAAAAAGCTTACGATCTGCGGTCTTCCATGGATCTAGGTCTGCGTGGACTAAGTTTTGTGTCTATGTAGTGCTCATGGCAGGATCAGAGTTGAGAGGGCAGAAAAAGACAAATATACTGAGGAATCTAGGGAAATCAGATTTGTAACCTACCTTTTTTGAGTGACTGTGTAAATTAGAAGTATGGTTAATTACTTATATGGGATAGTGATAATTTCTGGGATAACAGAGCTGTCAGCTAATACTTAGAACTCCTTGTCAGTTTTACTGGGTACAATATAATCAGATATTCATAGATTATAAATCCAGAAGGGACCACAGTGATCATGGAGTCTGACCTCCTGTATAACATGGGCTATAGGTCTTGCCTGAATTAATCATTATATCCCTCATTTTATTTCAGAAATATCATGCCAGTGGTACAGATTTAATAGGTTTGTATTAACTAACCCACTAGGCTCCAGCAATCTGATTAGAATTCTAACTACCATTCTTTATAAAGATGGAAACGGGGCCACAACAGCAATGCAAACTCTGAGATGAAAGATCATAGCTTCAAAAAATCCACAAAAAACAAAAACCAATCAACGAAATCACTATACTTAATTTAGCAAATTGTCAAAATAACACATATTATGGTATTTTCTTCCCTGATTCCCTGCTAAAGATCTGATCAAAAATGTGCTTAGTCCAGGCTCTGTGGTGACGTCTACTGCGCTGGTCTTAGTTAATGCCTTTTACTTCAAAGGAAAGTGGGAGAAGGAATTTAAGTAAGAAGACACCAAAGAAATGCCTTTGAATCGGGCATGATACATGAATACACCTATTACTTTCAATAGATTTACCTATCATATTGTAGGCTCCAAAAAGACCACAGTCTAGAAACTATACCAGATCCAGTTTTACTTCAGATTTATTCAGGTCATCTTTCTCTCAATGCATTGTAGTCCTCATAGGGAACTTTCCTATTAACTACATTCCTAATACTATGTCCTACCAATATAAATGTGCATCCAAGAAAAATGAGACCAAAGGATCTCTCAGAAAGAGTCTTGTTCTAAGATATTATTCAGTTAGTTTTAAGCAGATGTATGAACTTGTGTTTTTAAAAACATGTTTTCTCACATTTATTTTTCAGCAAGTGAGCAAAGCTGTGCAGATGCTGCATCACATTGGTTAATTTAATTTGCCTGCATAGAGACAGAGAAGATCCAGATTCTGGAACTCCCAGATGCTAACAGACAAATGAGCATGATTATACTGCTAGCAAACGATGTCTCTGGCCTTGATGAGATAAAGTTCAGTCAGTCCCTA
>VOCO01032323.1:0-14900 GCA_007922225.1 Emydura subglobosa
ATTTAGCCGAATGAAATGGAAATGTACCAGCTTCATGAAAAAACTTGTACAGATACAGACATCACCTTCCTTTCCAGGTGCAAAAAAATGGACATCATACCAAACGGACTAAAGGTGAAAAATCCATTACGTTCGACATACTACACAGACTATAGTGAGTGATTATGTCACACACACTCAAAAAAACTATGGAACCATCTGATCAGCATCCTGTACAGCAAACAGAAGATCAAGAAAGAGCTCTAAGTACTGGAGACTCTCATAAAAAACCAAACCTCCACACAAGCTTTCACGTGGCTGATCTTTACCAAGGCAAGAGAGGCCATTTACAACACTCACTTTGCTTCTCTACAGAAGAAAAAGAACACTAAACTATCCAAACTCCTACATCCCCCCAAGGGACCACAAGAGTGATACCCTTAACTCACCCAACAATATTGTAAATTTATCCAGCTACACACTTAACCCGACAGAAGAATCTGTTCTGTCTCAGGGACTCTCTGCCCCACGACCCCCACGTGCATGATACAATTCTGCTGGAAGCCTACTTTTGACATCTCTGACAGCACTGAATATTGCAAGATGGAAGTTCCTAGGGTTGCATCTGGGACTGGGGTGATTGCTGGGGTTATCCTATTGCATAATCCCATGAGTGGCTGTCTGGAAGCACTCACTCACTAAGTTATGGGCCCCTTGCTTGCAGGAGGCTGTGGGTGGGCTATCCCAGGAGTGGGGTTCACACAGTGAAGCAAGTGCAGGACGAGCTCAGGAAGTGAGGAACTAGGCTGACACAGCTATACACCAGCCAAGAATGCAGAAGGAAACATCACACAGGCATATTTTCACCTCTATATTTGAGGCACATTTTAAGTCACACCAATACAGCCACACATGGGGGACAAATTCCACATCTGCCCCAGGCTTCCAGGGAGGGACCTGCCACAGGTTCACTGCTGGCCCATTAGGACAAGCATCTGTCCTGGTGTTTCTTCAGGTCTTGCATAGAGACTCGGGGAGGAGGAGGAATAAACCAGGGCCATAAGGTTGCTAACGTGAAGAGCTCTGCAGCACAGGAATCCTTGGAAACCATGAATGGAAATAATCCAACCTGCAGGGATTTTGAGCGGGGCTGCCCCACTCCCACGCATGGGTCTCCTGTTGACTTAGGGTCGCTCTGCACTCTGTCACATGGTGCTGCCAGACCCATTCCCTGCAGCTGCTGACCAGTACTGAGCCAGCCCAGTAACCGCAGAGGCTGGGTGACCTGCGAGCTTCTTCCTGTGGGGACAGACAGAATCTACAGCTAGGCACTTCAGGGAGGGGCCGCTGCTTTCCAGGTGGGGAGATGGAGGATAAGGGGTGGGCCTGCCCAGGAACAGCTGTGACATGAGCTGTTTGGGGAGCAGAAAAGCCGTTAAATTGTACTGCCCCACCCCCAACTATGAACATGTGCAGTTTGGGGAAAAAATGTCCATTTCCCTCCTCAAACTTCACCCATGACCCCCTTGCACTATGGGAAAAGGGCATCAGCCGGGGTGTGAGGACAGGGTAGAGCTTTCTCTTGGTGTCTGAGTGATCCTTTGTCTTTATGCTACCCCAGAGGGAGCCAGAAATCAAAAGCTTTACATGGAAAATGGGACACAGCAGCTCTGTAGTGATATCTGTGTGTGCTTATTCAAACTCTCTGGAATTGTTAATAACTTGTACAGGCCATGGCTTGACTATATTTTGGTTCAGTATTTTGTTATGAAATAGACTTAAGAGACCAAATCATAGAATCATAAAAGATAAGCTTTGGAAGGGACCTCAAGAGGTTATCTAGTCCAATCCTCTGCTCAAGTGAGGAACAACACCAACTAAATCATCCCAGCCAGGGCTTTCTCCAGCCGGGCCTTAACTATCTCAAAGGATGGATATTCCACCACATCCCTAACTAACTTATGCCAGTTCGTCACCACCCTCCTAGTGAAAAAGCTTCTCCTAATATCTGACCTAGACCTCCCCCACTGCAACTTGAGACCATTGTTTCTTGTTCTGCCATCTGCCACCACTGAAAACAGCCTAGCTCCATCTTCCTTGAAACCCACCTTAAGGTAGTTAAATTCCCCCTCACTCTTCTCTTCTGCAGACTAAATAAGCCCAGTTCCCTCAACCTCTCTTCATAAGTTATGTGCCCCAACCCCACTGGTCTGCAGTTCCCAGACCCTCTTTCTTCCTTTTTTTGAAGATGGGCACTATATTTGCCTTTTTCCAATCGTCCAGGACTTCCCCCGATCACCATGAGCTTCCAAAAATAATGGCCAATGGCTCTGCAATCAAATCAGCCAACTCCCTCAACACCCTCCGATGTACTGCATCCGGCCCCATGGACTTATGAATGTCCAGTTTTTCTAATTGTCCTGATCCTGTTCTTCCACCACTCAGGACTACGCACCTCCTTCCCACACTGTGCTGCTCTGTGCAGTAATCTGGGAGATAACCTTGTCTGAGAAGACGGGGACAAAAAAAGCTTTGAGTCCTTCAGCTTTTTCCACATCATCAGTCACTAGGTTGCCTCCCCCATTCAGTAAGGGGCCCACACTTTCCCTCATCGTCTTGTTGCTAGCATAACTATAGAAACCCTTCTTGTTACCCTTCATGTCCCTTGCTAGCTGCTACTCTAATTGTGCTTTGGCATACTTCAGTATTTACTCCAGTACATACTCAAACATTTTTGCATTTAAGCTGAATGAAGATTTCTGTTAGGCTAAACTGGTCACCCACCATGTTTGCTATTCTTTCTGCACATCAGGACGGTATTGTCCTGCACCCTCAATATGGTTCCTTTAAAACACAACCAGCTCTCCTAAACTCTTTTCCCTCTCATATTAGTCTCCACAGAGATCCTGTCCAGCAATTCACTGACGGAGTCAAATACCAATGTGAATCGAGTTTATTAATCTGACACAGGAAAAAGGTTTGATATGATACCAGTGTCTGAAGAGCCGTTCTAGGCAGTGATATTACATTCACCTTACACAGAAGGTGTGCTCTTGAAACAAAAATTTCAGTTGGTATTATTTATATGATTTTATACGTTACACGTTTCTTTACGTGTCACTAAAATCCAGCCCATTAGGTTTTTACACATCCCTAACTTGTTCTGTTCCTTTCTTACCTTTTGTGTTGGACGCTGACATTCCAGTTACTGGTCTGTCAAGAGCCTTCCCCAATATAAGACCTAGAAGCAAATGTATCTTGATTTTGACAAGTTTCCTCTCTGATTGTGCCAAATGCTTAGTTAAGCAAATGCAAGGTGTTACGGGACATACAGCATAAGTGAACAGCACTATTGGATACGCCTGTTTCGGCTATATCACTCTTACAATAGTTGTGATTAATGTTGTTGATAATTAAGGCATACTAGTATACATATGATGCAAATAAAACATATTCATATGATATATATTTGTGTGCTAGACAGCATATCTATGTTAACAGAAAAAAAGGTGATAGCAAATGTGTTAGCAAAATGTTTTCTGAATATTATATTGACACACAAATGTACAGAGAGAGAGAGGGACAGACGTCTGTTTCATTTATTTCTTGTCGATATCAGAAACTGAACTTGGAATACTTTGAAACTCCCCAAATTCTTACCAGAGTGATTTCAGGTACCAAGTGCACTTTGATTCAGATACGCAGATACACTCTCCAGTGCTCAGACAATACAATTAAAGGCCAGATTTCCAAAACAAAAGGTGGGCTCCCTGCAGTTTCCATTGTGGCACATTTGGGCCGGAAGAGCTCAGCATTCAGCATTTATTCTGGTGCCTAGATGGCCCCTGGGGTTGGGCTACATGCTACCAGCACAACACACACTGGATAGAGTGAGAGCAAGGTCATGGCCAAGATCACCTTCTGGCCCACAGAGCTAAGCTAGTTTAAGGGATGGTGTATTGCTCTGTTTAAATAGGAGATAGAGTTCCCATCCCGGCAATTGGGGGATGTCCCTGATGATTGGAAAAAGGCAAATATAGTGCCCATCTTCAAGAAAGGGAAGAAAGAGGACACAGGGAACTACAGACCGGTCAGCCTCACCTCAATACCTGGAATAATCATGGAGCAGGTGCTCAAGGAATCTATTTTAAGGCACTTGGAAGAGAGGACGGTGATCAGGAACAGTCAGCATGGATTCACCAAGGGCAAGTCATGCCTGACCAACCTGATTGCTTTCTATGAAGAGGTGACTGGCTCTGTGAATGTGGGGAAAGCAGTGGATGTGATATACCTTGATTTTAGCAAAGATTTTGTTACAGTCTCCCACAGTATTCTTATCAGCAAATTAAAGATGTATGGGTTGGATGAATGGACTAAAAAATGGATAGAGAACTGGTTTGATCATAGGTCTCAATGGGTAGTGATCAATTGCTCAATGTTTAGCAGGCAAATGGGAACAAGCGGATTGCACCAGGTGAGGGTCCTGGGGCCAGTTTTGTTCAATATCTTCATTAATGATCTGGAGGATGGGGTAGATAGCACCTTCAGCAAGTTTGCAGATGACACTAAGAGAGGGGGGAGTGGTAGATCCCCTGGAAGGTAGGGATAGGATACAGAGTGCCCTAGAAAAATTGGAGGATTGGGCCAAAAGAAATCTGATAAGGTTCAACAAGGACAAGTGCAGACTCCTGCACTTAGGATGGAACATTTCCCATGCATGGTTACAGACTGGGGACCGACGGGGCTAGGCAGCAGTTCTGCAGAAAAGGACCTGGGGGTTACAGTGAATAAGAAGCTTGATAGCAGTCAGCAGGGTGCCCTAGTTACCATGAAAGCTAATAGCATATTGGGCTGCATTAGTGTGAGCATTGCCAGCAGATCGAGGGAAGTTATTACTTCCCTCTATTTGGAATTGGTGAGGCCACATTTGGAGTATTGTCTCCAGTTTTGGGCCCCCCCATACAAAAAGAATGTGCCCAAGTTGACAGAGTGCAGTGGAGGTCAACAAAAATTATAAGGGGGCTGGGGCACATGACTTAGGAGGAGAGGCTGAGGTAGCTAGGTTTCTTTAGTCTGCAAAAGGGATGAGGGGGATTCGATAGCAGCATTTACCCACCTGAAAGGGGATTCAAGGGAGGATGGAGCTAGGCTGTTCTCAATGGTATTAAATGACTGAACAACGGGCAATGGTCTCAAGTTGCAGTGGGGGAGGTCTAGTTTGGATATTAGGAAAAAGTTTTTCACTAGGAGGATGGTGAAGCACTGGAATGGGTTACCTAGGGAGGTGGTGGAATCTCCATCCTTCAAGGGTTTTTAAGGCCCAACTTCACAAAGCCCTGTCTGGGATGATTTAGCTGAAGTTAGTCCTGCTTTGAGCAGGGGGTTGGACTACATACCTCCTGAGGACCCTGTGGTTACAGTGGACAAGAAGATGGGTATGAGTTGGGAGATATTTCCAATAGAGCTAGGGATGTGTTAGTACCATTATATGAGGCGCGAGTTGTTGGAGGCCCAGTATAATTTGAGTTGCTTGACCATTATTCTACAGGTCTAGCATAACTTCGCTTGCTTGCTTGGCTATTCTGACCCCTGTAGCATGACATCTTCAGTTGGCAGAGACTGACACCTTATAGATGTCTCAGTTGGCGTCTTCAGTCTTCAGTTGGCAGAGACTGACACCTTATAGATGTCTCAGTTTCTGCATAGCACAGCACATAACAAGACAAAATACAGATACTGTATTGCTTGCAGTTACACGAAGATAATGGTGATGGGAAAAACAAGTTATCCTTAAACATCTGTAGGTACACTGTTTTATTGCCAATGGGCATACTTTTACTCCGCCCCTCCTATCACCAGATATTGTTTTGACAACCCCAATTATCATGGTGAGAATGGGATGTAGTTAAGGGTGGAAACCCAATGAAGGTAATTAGCATATATGATAATGAGAGAGATATAAGTAGGTGAAAGTTGTTTATGGAAGGGTTTATGGAAGGGTATCCACACTGATCATAAGGTTTCCAGAATCAACACTAGTGAAACCTCATCTGGACTACTACTTGCAGTTTTAGTCTCCCTTATTTAAGAAAGACGAATTTAAACCGAAATAGGTGCAGAAAAGGGCTACCAGGATGATCCGAGGAAGGGAAAACCTGCCTAATGCAAGGAGACTGAAAGAGTTTGGCTTGTTTACCCTAACCAAAAGAAGGCTCTGGGGAGCTATGATTGCTCTCTCTAAATAATTGAAGGGATAATTACAAGGGAGTGAGAGGAGTTATTTAAGTTCAGCACCAATGTGGAAACAAGAACGAATGGACATGAAGTGGCCATCAGGAAGTTTCAACTTGAAATTAGACTAAGGTTTCTAACCATTAGAGGAGTGAAGTTCTGGACCAGCCTTCCAAGGGCAGCAGTGGAGCCAAAAACCTAGCTGGCCTCAAGATTGAGCTTGATAAGTTTATGGAGAGCATGGTATGATGGGACAGCTCAATTTGGCAATAAACTGATCTTTGACTACTAGCAGTTAATGTGCCCAGTGGGCTGTGATGGGATGTTAGATGGGGTGGGTTCTGAGTTGCTACAGGGAAATATTTCTGGGTGTCTGGCTGGTGAGTCTTGTTCACATACTCACGGTTTACTTCAGTTTCATATTTGGGGTTGGGAAGGAATTTTCCCCCAGGGCAGATTGGCATAGGCCCTGAGGTTTTTTCACGTTCCTCTGCAGCATGGGGCACGGGTCACCTGTTGGTGCATTCTCTGGTGGATTCTCTATACCCTGAAGTCTTTAAACCATGATTTCAGGACTTTAATAGCTGAATCATAGGTTGGGGGTCTATTGCATCAATGGGTGAGTGAGGTTCTGTGGTCTGGTTGTGCAGGAAGTCAGGCTAGCTGAACATATTGGTCCCTTCTGACCTTAAGTCTATAAGTCTATCACTCAACAGTGTGCCCTTCCTGACAAGAAGGCTAATGGCGTATTGGGCTGCCTTCATAGGAGCCTTCCCATTAGATCGAGGGAAGTGATTATTACCCTCTATTCGACACTGGTGAGGCCACATTTGGAGTGTTGTGTCCAGTTTTGGCCTCCGCACTGCAGGAAGGATCTACAGGAAAAATTGGAGAGAGTCCAGCAGAGGGCAAAGAAAATGATTAAGGGGATGGAGCATGTGACTTACGAGGAGATGATGAGGAAACTTATTCAATAAACAGAAGACAAGAGTGAGGGGGGATTTGATAGAAGCCTTCAATTACCTGAAGTGGGGTTCCAGGAGGATGGAGCTAGGATGTTTTCAGTGGTGGCAGAAGACAGAAGTAGGAGCTACGGTCTCAAGTTGAAGATGGGGAGGTCTAGGTTGGATATTAGGAAACACTTTTTCCCTAGGAGGGTGGTGAAGCACTGGAATGGGTTACCTAGGGAGGTGGTGGAATCTCCATCTTTAGCGGTTTTTAAGGCACAGCTTGACAAAGCCCTGGCTGGGATGATTTAGTTGATGTTGGTCCTGCTTTGTGCAGGGGCTGGACTAAATGACTTCCTGATGTCCCTTCCAACCCTAATCTTCTAGGATTCTATCACTCTATACATGGCACGTAATCTGCACTAGTCAAGCGTCTCCTCCTCATACTGGATGAATATCCAGGGCCCCTACTGCACAGCTCATGGCATTTGAAATATGAAGATTAGACACTCTCCGTCTGTTTCCTCCCTATACCCCTAATCTGCACATAGACTTGAAAAGAACTGTTTCTCCAGACCACAAGTGCATATGCCAGGTCTACACTACAAGCTATCCTTGGCACAGCCATTCCAGTTAGGAGTGTGAAAAATACCAGCGTGTAGACACAACTATATCAATAAAAGTGTCCTTTTGACAATATGACTTGTATCATTTGGGGAGGAGATTTACTTATCCCAACAAAAGAGCTCCTTATGCTGCTAGAAGCTGCATTTCTTTTAGAAGGTGCTGCTGGTATAGCTATGCAAGCAAAGCCTGTCTAGTGTAGCCTACACTAATATGTGGCCTGATCCTGACAGATGGGGACAAGTGACCTCCCACTGAGGCCAATATGAATTGTGGGAGTTGGATGGGAGCACTTCCCCACAGTTCTTACCTAGCTTTTTGACCCTTGTGCTGAAAGGTGGTAAAACGTGTCGCTAATTCATACTCATCACTGACATGATCCCATTGCAATGACACGACCGACTCCCACTGACCTAGAAAGACAAGCTGTGGGAGGCAACATGGTTTATTGGCCCAATTTCTGCTGGTGAAAGACATGAGCAGTCAAGCTAGACAGAGTTCTTCTTCAGGTCACTGACTTCGTAAGAATTGGGCTAGGCCCTATTTCTGCCAAAAATTAGGTACTGAATGGTATTGAAGTTCAGTGGGATGGACAGGGAATCATAGAATCATAGAGTTGGAAGGGACCTCAGGAGGAAACTAGTCCAACCCCCTGCTCAAAGCAGGACTAACCTCAACTAAATAATCCCAGTGAGGGTTTTGTCAAGCCAAAGCTTAAAAACCTCTAAAGATGGAGATTCCATCACCTCCCAAGGTAACCCATTCCAGTGCTTCACCACCGTATGAGTGAAAAACCTTTTCCTAATGTCCAACCTAATTTCCCCCACTGCTATTTGAAACCATTGCTCCTTGTTCTGTCCTCTGGCAACACTGAGAACAGCCTAGCTCCATCCTCCCTGGAACCCACTTTCAGGTAGTTAAAGGCTGCTATCAAATCTCCCCTCATTCTTCTCTTCTGTAGACTAAACAAGCCTAGTTCCCTCAGCCTTTCCTCATACGTCTTGTGCTCCAGTCCCCTAATCATTTTTGTTGCCCTCTGCTGGACTCTCTCTAACTTGTCCACATCCTTTTTGTAGTGGGGGGGCCCAAAACTGGACACAATACTCCAAATGCGGCTTCACCAATGCTGAGTAAAAAGGGGAATAATCACTTCCCGCAATCTGCTGGCAATGGTCCTGCTAATGCAGTCCATTATGCTATTAGCCTTCTTGGCAACTAGGGCACACTGCTGACTCATATCCAACTTCTTATCCAGTGTAACTCCCAGGTCCTTTTCTGCAGAATTCCTGCCTACCTCATCGGTCCCCAGTCTGTAGCTGTGCATGGGATTCTTCCGTCCAAAGTGCAGGACTCTGCACTTGTCCTTGTTGAACCTCATCAGATTTCTTTTGGCCTAATCCTCCAAATTTGGTAGGGAACTGGTACTACAAAAACACCATGTCATATGCATTGCTAGCCACGAATTAATCTCATTAAAATGATAATAATCTCATTGTCACGTAGGCAGCAGGGCTTAGTGGATAGTGCACTGGACTGGGATGCCAGAGACCTGGGATGAGTTCTTTGCTCAGTCATTGGACTGCTGGGTGACGTTAAGCAAATCACTTCATCTCCTCAGTACTAGGAGCATGTAAGTCTAGCCCTCTTTCTAGTGATGGAGAAATGAGGAAGGACCACAGCCAAGTAAAACTTCCATGTTGGCCAGTATAGCTTGGGGAGAGCCCCGGGATTGTATGCTGCACCCTGTACAAAAGAGAGCGAGTTCCAAATCTATCATGCCCAAATGTTAAAAACTATTGAGGATGCAAGATGCTGCAGAAAGGAACACTCCGCACTCACTCTGCTGACATGTTTAGAGGGGTGGGGCACACATGATGGGTTACCCAGTATGAGACTACACACAATGACAGCCTAGAACCTTTTCCCTCGGAACAGGAGATGCACTCTGATGCGAATCTGTTTAGTTTTCACCCCGTACATGATGGGGTTCATCATGGGAGGGAATAGGAGGTAGAAATTGGCCAACAGGATGTGTATGTGAGGGGCAACTTGGTGACCAAACCTGTAAATACTTGAGGAGAGAACCAGTGGGGTGTAAAAAATTAAGATGGCACAAAGGTGGGAAACACAAGTGCCAAAAGCCTTCAGCTGTTCTTGCTTGGAAGCCACCCTTAAGACACTCCTTAGGATCCTGGAATACGACAGGGCAATAAACATCAGATCCAGCCCCACGATGGTGAAAGTTGTGACGATCCCATAGATGTTATTGAACCTGGTGTCGGCACAGGCCAGCTTCACCACTGCCATGTGTTCGCAGAAGCAATGGGAGATGATGTGGGACTGGCAGAAGGGCAGCCTCCTGAGGAAGAATGGCACAGGGATCACAAGGAGAACACCCCGGGCCAAAGCCAGCAGCCCAATCTTTGCTATCACTGAATTAGTCAGGACGGTAGCATACCTCAGGGGGTTGCAAATGGCCACATACCTGTCAAAGGCCATGGCCACCAGCACACCAGACTCTATGTCGAAGAATGAGTGAAGGAAAAACATCTGCACAAGGCAGGCAGTAAAGCTGATCTCCCTGGAATTGAACCAGAAGATGCTCAGTGATTTCGGCATAGTGGTTGCGGATATGACCAGGTCGATGACAGCCAGCATGGCGAGGAAATAGTACATGGGCTTGTGGAGGGAGGGCTCCGTCTTGATAACATACAAGATGGTGCAGTTTCCTAGAAGGGCCACAGCGAACACTGAGCAGAAGGGGATGGAGATCCAGAGGTGAATGGCTTCCAGTCCCGGGATGCCAGTCAGGAAGAACACTGACGGATCAGAGCCTGCGCTGCTGGAACCTGACTGGTTGTCTTGTCGTGACTTCATTTGCAAGTCTTACAGCAGTGTCTTTCCTTTCAATAAAACACAACACATGGAATGAACAGATCCTGTAAATTAGATACATAGTAGGGGACAGTCAGCTCTGGAAGAAGGGGTGCACATCCGTTGAGTCCATCAGGAGCCTCTGCCCATGTCAGGGATGAATCTAATCCAAAGTTGTGAAAGTGTGTGGAAATAATTCTTTGACATCAGCAAAGTTTGGATTCGGCCTTTTTCTCCAAGTGTTTCCTTTGGAAAATTTGCTAATGGTTACACTGGAGAGGGGGCAGGAAAAGAGATGGGATTGGCCGCATTCCCTGATGCTCGACACATTTTGGGCCTAAAACAGGGGGAGTTCCAAAACACAAGGCCTCCCGCCCCCGGAAGCAGCTGATCACAGCACTGTTGGTATCATTAAATTATTGCTGGAAGCTAAACAACCTGGAGCCGTGTGCTGCAATAGGTAAAGGTTCTGCAACAGGGATGCAGCAACACATTAAATAGTAGAAATGGCATCTGCTTGGGTGTGCAGAAGGCTATGTAGGGTGTACACCTTAAAGTTCTGGCATGCCTGTACTGTACTCACCTAAGCAGCACCTCATCATCTACAGTGCTATTGACACATGTGCTAGCTGGGCATGCAGGGTCTGTAGACGTACCCTCATTTCCAGGATGAAAGAGGAGAAAATACTATAAGATTCTGCAACCCAGATCTAGCTAAGATTTCTTTAACTGGGAAAATATTGGGATCAAATAATTATAGATTCATAATAAATAAGAAGGGACCATTACAATCATCTAATAAGGCCTTCTGAATGGCACAGGCCACAGAATTTCACCAACTGATTTCTCCATCAACCCCATAACTTTGTGCTAAAGCCCATCCCTGAGTAAGGCATCTAATCTTCATTTAAAGACTTCAAGTGATTCCGATCCAGCCACATCCCTAGACAGGTTGTTCCAAGAGTTAGTTTGTTTTGTTCTAGGAACGTGCACCTTGTTTCTGATCTGAATTTGTCCAGTCTCAGCTCCCAAGCATTGGATTTCATTCTGCCTTTGTCTGCCACATTAAAGAACTTTCTTAAGTCAGAAATCTCTTCCCATCTTTGAACTTCAAGACTGTGATCAAATCACCTTTCGCCTCCCCTTGGATAAACTAAATTGATTGATGTCTTTAGTCTCTGGCTATCAGTCTCATTTTTCAGGTGAGAAATAATTCTTAAATCTCTTTTCCCTTTCTAAAATGCGGACACTGGACCTAGAATCAATGTGCATTAATGGTCACTCCCAGCCAAACACCTCTATATTTCAGCTCGATAGTCTCCCACTTATACCTTGCAGGAAGGCATTTGCTCTCTTCACCTCCACCGGGACCTCATGTACATTTCAGTTCACATCACGAGCCCAAATTCATTTTTCAGTCAGTGCTTTCTAAAACAATGTCCCCCATCCTGTAATTGTGATCTACATTCTAGAGTCCGAGATGTGTGACTTTACGTTTAGTTGTAATCAGCTGCACATTGTTCAAGTTAGGCCAGTTGAACAAACGATTGAGGACTGCCCTGTCCTAATGATTATTTGCCCATCTGCCGATCTCTGGGTCATCACCAAAGATTGTCAGCACAGATTTTAGATTTACTTCCAAATCACTGATGAGATTGTTGAATAGACCCAGGCTTGTATCAGCAACAGAAAATTTCACTAGTGGCAGTATAAGACCTCCAACATAGATTTCCCCAGACTGAAACCTCCCTCGATAACACAGATACAGCACAAAGAGCCTGTCACAAAGTATTTGCACAAGGGGAGAGAACTAAGGCTGGGTGTGTAACTCTAACACCCTGATTTTTTGAATACTCAACGGTTTCTTGGTACAGATTTGTTTTCTGGTTTTGATGGGATGAAATAGTTCACTTCTAAATGACCAACCTCACTCTGCTCTCACTTATACGGGTGTAAATCCACAATCATTCTGGTTTTACACCAGTACATCTGGTAGCATATTTGGCCCAAATCGCTCCATTTGCTTGAAAAATTTCCATTTTAGAAAGATCCTTAATTAACTTGACCAAAAACTATCCCAGCTCACCTGAACTCTGGGTCTTCCTCACTCTCAGCGAATGCTGCAGTCATCCACAAACTGCACGACTCTCCACTCAGTCAGGATCAACTGGGTGAGAGTATTTATACCTTCTAGTAATACCTTGGTGACTTTATTCCCCTGATGGGAGTTCAGAGACTTGTGTCATTATAGTGGTACATTTGTGGTGGAGCCTAGGGAGTCACAGCAACTGATGATTGTAGATTAACCCATGTCTTTCTTTCCTCCTGTGCGGCTGTTAGTCTCTACATCTACATGAAAATGTTTGGGTCAAAGCCTTAACAGAGCGCATGCAACTGTGGGCCATGTTGCACATGTCCACTAAAAAGGGTGCAAATCCTCCCCAAAAGACATCTGCACCAGGGGATTGACATACCTGAATTAAGCAGCTGTAAAAGTTCAGGCACAATGTGCACGACGTCACCCTGTGTGTTTAGGGCTCTGCTTGAGCTTGAATATGAACAGAAGTTGGTTTGGTAAAGAGATTTATAATTGCATCTTACGTACATACGGCTTCTTTTATCCAGAAGAATTCCCCAAACCTCATTCCAGACAGACCTGTCCACCCATTGCAGCCATGCCGTCAGCTCTAGGATGGAACATAAGCAGCAACACTACGCAATTGCAGCTGCTACCACCTATTTTTTCGTTAGGAATGGAGGCCCTCCCCACAGTCATAGTTTCACATCTATATTTGTGGATAGCTCCAGCCACACCAAAGGGGCCACACATGGGGGGTCAAATTCTGCGTCTGCCTGAGGTTGGTCACGCATGACTTGCCTTTGGTGAATCCATGCTGACTGTTCCTGATCATCTTCCTCTCCCCCAAGGGTTCAAAATGAATTTCCTGAGGACCTGCTCCATGACTTTTTAAGGGACTCAGTTGAGACTGACTGGTCTGTAGTTCCCCGCATCATGCTTATTCCCTTTTTTGAAGATGGGCACTATATTAGCCTTTTTCCAACCATCTGGGACCTCTCCAATCACCACGAGTTTTCAATGGCTCTGCAATCACATCAGCCAACTCCCTCGGATGCATTGCATACAGCCCCATGGACTTGTGCATGTCCAGCCTTTCTAAATAGTCCTGAACCTCTTCTTCCACCATTGAGGGCTGCTCACCTCCTCCCCATTCTGTGCTGCCCAGTGCAGTGGTCTAGGAGTTGACCATCTCTGTAAAGACAAAGACAAAGACAAAAAAAGCAACAAGCACTTCAGATTTCTCCACATCATCTGCCACTAGGTTGCCTCCCCCATTCTGGAAGGGGCCCACACTTTCCCTGACCACCTTTGTTTTTCTAAAATACCTATAGAAAACCTTCTTGTTACCCTTCACGTTCCTTGCTAGCTGTAGCTCCAGTTGTGCTTTGCCCTTCTTGATTTCACTCCTGCATGATCCAGCAGTATTTTATACCCCTTCCTAGTCACGTGTCCAGGCTTCCACTTCTTGTAAGCTTCCTTTTGAGTTTAAGCTCACTGAAGATTTCTCTGTTAAGCCAAATTGTTTGCCTGCCATATTTGCTATTCTTTCTGCATTACAAGATGGTTTGTTCCTGCACCCTCAATAAGATTTCTTTAAATTACAGCCAGCTTTCCTGGACTTCTTTCCCCCTCATCTTAACCTCCCACGGGATCCTACCCATCAGCTCCCTGAGGGAGTCAAAGTCTACTTTTCTGAAGTCTAGGGTTTGTATCCTGCTGCTGACCTGGGCTCAGAGGCTTGCTACCATGGGGTTTTGCTCAGTGTGTACACAAACTCTGATACTGCCACTGTTTCAGGCATGCTGATGGCAGCAAAGAAAGAACCTATAAGACAGATAGATCATTGGAGATTCTTGAACTGACCTCTCCTTTCAGAGGGAGGTTGGTGCCAGCAGAATCCCGGCTGTGAGAGGTGGTCACTTTGGTATATACTGTTGGAGGCTCAGTACAATTTAAATTGTTTGACCAGTGTCCTACAGGCCTAGCGTAGCTTTAGTTGCTTGCTTGGCTATTCTGATCCCTGTAGCATGACATCTTCCAGTTGGCAGAGATGAATAGCCATTGGCTATTATCTTTGAAAGCTCGTGGGAACAGGGGGAGGTCCCTGAGGACCGGAAAAAAGCAAATATAGTGCCCATCTTCAAAAAAGGGAGGAAAGAGGATCC
>VOCO01032326.1:0-13332 GCA_007922225.1 Emydura subglobosa
ACATCAGCATGGCAATCACATGGGAGCTGAAACAGACTTAGTAACCTCAATAACACTGAGCTGTTATAATGACGCCATTAAGTTAAACCAATTGAATATCATAGACTATAAAAAGAATAGTTAATAGGCTTGTGCTTTAAGATAGAACAGTAAACTATGTAACAGGGAAAGAAGGGGCCGGAAGGACCTAATAAGGTCTGTCCGGATGCTAGCACAGCACAAATAAAGGGCGAAGCTGATCACACTCGGCTGAGTAACACCTGGAAATGACCACAAGTCACGATGACTAAGCAGAAATGCCCACTAATGATGTCACATGATGAGGAAGCTGAACAAGTAAATTGATCAGCTTGATCAGCTTGAGGGTATTTAAACCCCAATAGTCAGTCGCACTTTGGACTGCAGCCCGCTGGGATCCTCGGTACCTGGACTGAGCCTTTCTATGAACCAGCAGTGTCCAAGGGACGGCTAACACTTATCAGAGTCGACTCGGCCCAAGGGGCTTAGGGAAAGAAACGCTTTTGGTGAAGTATGAAAGTACCCTTGCTTTAAGAATATTGAAAGTTTACAAACAACCATCTGTTAGAGAGTAGATAATAGAATTGTGTACTATGAAAAATCATTACGTATATGGTAAAATATTAGGCCTATGTATTTTTATTTGGTTTCTTGTCTGTTGCAGTTATGTTTGTGTGCTTTATCTTCTATTGTGTAAAGAAATAAGCAATATTTCTTCAACCAAAGCTTTGTTCGCATTCTGGTTCTGTCACCCCCATCCCCCGGTTGAGGCAAGTTCTCTGCTTCCGGAACCCCACAACCCTGGAGCAAGAGCCTTGCAGGCTGCTTTGAGTCCACATACATGATCAAAATTATAATATGGCAACTGAACATATTTTCTCAATGTAAAAATTAACTGAGAGATGAGATCAAATGGTAACTCCAGGTTTCAGCACCTCAAACTTCGGGAGTATTCGGCATCCAAGTTCAAATCTAGTTTCAAACTTTCCCCCTGTTCCTCAGCTCTATAGTAGGTTGAACCAAAACCCTGGATCCAAAATACCCAGATTTTGTGAAGAAAGAAGATCTTGTGGGTAAGAAACTGGAGTAAGACACAGGAGATCTAGATGTAACTCCTGCTCTAATACAGGCTTCCTGTGGACCTTAGAAAAGACCTCAGAAAAGACCTCACTGATGATTATAGGTGTTATTTAGCACCTAAGAGTCTCAATCTCTTTATGGCTGTAGAGCGGGGATAATAATCCTTCCTTTCCCTCACCTACAGCGTGTCTTGTCTTTCTGATTGTAAATTCTTTAGGGCAGGATCTGTCTCTTATTATGTATGGTCTGGTCTATGCTACAACTTACATTATTCTAACCATGGAATGTCTCCACTTAAATTTCGCTCCTGCCGCTGTAACTGCCTTGCTACGCTGCCTTAACTTCACCTTCGTGAGCAACATAAATACAATCAATACAAGTGCTCCTGGTGAGGATATGCGTCACCAGGAAGCAATGGATGCCTGGTCAGGGTGGGGAAGGGGCCGTGGCCAATAGAGATGTAACTTGAGGAGGTGGTGGGAGCAGATGACGGGGCGGCGGCTACCTGGGCACACGCTGTGGGAGGCGAGGCAGGAGCACCCCCAGAGCTGGTGGAGGTGATGGCAGGGGAAGGTGGGCCTGTGGCTAATGGTGGGGCCACAGCGCAGAGAACGGCCCCCACCCAGGGTGGCTTTGCCTTCCTGGCGGGGTTCTTTCCCTTCTTCTTCCCCTGGCCCTTTCTGCTGGCCAATGAAGTCGCAGTAGCACCGGTGTCGGTCCCTCCCATACCTGCCACTGCTGTTGTCCCAGTGGGGGCAGAGGTGACTTCATATCTGGTAGTGACATCAGTCAGAATCGTAGTCGTGGGAATGGGTGAGGGAACAGGCTGAGGTCGGGGGCCGGGGTCGGCTGGGGGGGAGTTCCCCTCACAGTCTTCCCATCTATCAGAAATAGGGGACAGGAACAAGCATCGGAGGGGGTGGGCGAAGACAAGGGGGTGGGAAAGGGCCGACCCTTCCTCCCAACTGATGCGCAGTTCGGGGAGGAGGGTACTCACAGGGAAGTGTCACAGGGGCAAGCACTGGGGAGAAGTGGGGGGTGCCAATTAGGAAGGGTCACAGGAGCCTTGTTTGGGTCAGGGGGGTTGCTGGTTCCTCCAGCTACACTGGGTGAAGGGGGGGTTACAGAGGCATCGAGGGGGCAGTGAGCAGGGGCAAAACAAAAAATACACCAGGGGGCTGCAGGGGCTCACAACAAAAGCTGGAGGGCTCGGGCGGGGCAGGGCAGGGAAACCAAACCAACTCCCAGAGAAAAAAAAGAACAAAGGGAGGGGGATAGAGTGGGGAACAAGGGGCGGGCGGGGAAGGATGGGAGGGGAAAGGGGGGGTAAATGGCCTCAGAGAGACCTGAGGGCAAAGCAGAGAGTGGTGGGGGCCCTCCAGCCAAACGCAGCTGTGGAAGGGAGGGCACGTCCAAGGTAGGGGGGAAGAAGCACATGCGCCCGGGTGGTAGAAAATAGAATCCTTGCTGCTGCAGCAGTCCCAGGTGTTACAGGAGGTCAGCGGCTCAGTTGAGGGGTGAAGAGGTGAAGCAGCTGGTGGAGGGTGAGTGGGGTGCTGGAGGGGGGCAACCGTGATGGTGGTGGGGTGGAGGGGAGTAGATGAATTGGGGGAAGGGCTCCACGCCGCTCCCTCCTCTCCCCACAGTGACAACAGGAACTGTCCCCACCACAACAAGAGCAGAGATGTTAAAGTCGCTCAGTCCAGGAACAAACAAACCCCCTGCACAGACTTCTTCACCCGTCTGGAGGTCTCCCCCAGCAGAAACATCAGCGATGGTTGTCCCCCTCCAGGCAGTTACAGCAGCAGGCTCCAGGGTAGCAGCAGCAGCAGGTTCCAGCTGGCCAGGAAGGGCCCCCCATAAGTAGTAGCAGCAGCAGCAGTGGTGGGGCCACTCACTCCCTGCAGGGAGGGAAGGAGGCACGCCAGCAGAGCCCCCAAATGGCAGTAGCAGCCAGAGGTGCAGGGGGGCTAGCCCCCACAAGAGAGTACTAGCTCAAGGGGCAGGGTATCAGCCCCAAGCTCAGCAAGTCCCTTTTCCCCTCGTAGCTGAACAAGGGTTACTCCAGGTTAACTAATACACCTGAAGCCAGGACTTGTTAAACCCTCCTCCCACCCCCCAAGAGAAAGGGTGTGGCTGGAATTGTGGAAGTGAGGTGAGCTACCAGAGTTTGTGAGCAGGCAGATGCTGCAAACAGGGTTTTGAAGAAAGAGCACAACGCTGGCAGGGGAGATCCCTGCAGGTACAAAGACTGGGGGAGGGAAAACCCTGCCCGAAGAAGGAAAAGGACCTTTCCCAGGCCTGGAGGTCTCAGGGAAGAGACCCTGCCAGAAGGGAAATTTTGAATTGGACGTTTGGTTGGGCACTACCATGGCCAGTGAGGCTGTGAATCGTCAAGAACCTTCCCTGTCAAGGAGGCCAGGAAAGACCCCCGTCCGAGCAGGCTATGGACATTAAATCAAGGGGCATGGGGAAGTAACCCAGGGAAGCTAGCATCTTTTCTGAAGCCACAGCATGAGGCTGCTACTTGTAGGGTCCCAGGGCTGGGGCCCGGAGTCAAGCGTTGGACTGGGCCCCACCCCTTAGAACCCATTCACTGGAGGGGAAAGAGCTTCAGTGAAGAGCCAAGGGCCTCTGAGAACCAGAGACAGAACTGAGAGCCAGCAGGGAGCAGCCATCTTAGAGAGGCTGTATTACCCTCCCCCACCAATGGAGGGTGGAAGAAACACTAAGAAGTGAAGCAATTCTCTGACCTACTGCTAAAAGGAAGTGCTGGACCCCCCCCAAGGTAGAGGAAGAGCTTTGCCACAGTACTTAGAGGCTAAAATAGGGACTTGGATCTGGAATCCAGTGCATTTAGCAGAACCAAAGCCGTGCCATGGCTGGTTGGGCCTGGAGTGGGGTGGGACCCAGCAGTTGGCTATGCAGGGATCCCTCACACAGGGCTTAATAATAAAACTTTGCTCTCATATAGCACTTGTCATCAGGATATAGATAAATTAAACAGTAATATGTGAGCACAAAACCGGATGGGATTCACCCAAGAGTTCTGAAGGAATGCAAATGTGAAATTGCAGAATTACTAACTGTGGGGTGTAACCAATCATTTAAATCAGCTACTGTGCCAGATGACTTGAGGATAACTAATGTAACGCTAATTTTTAAAGAAGGCTCCTAAGGTGATCCCAGAAATTGTAGGCCAGTAAACCTATCTTTGGTACCAGGCAAACTCGTTGAAACTATAGTAAAAAATTATCAGACACCTAGATAAACATGATTTGTTGGGGAAGAATCAACATAGTTTTTGCAAAGGGAAATCATGCCTCACCAATCTACTAGAATTCTTTGAGGGGGTTAACAAGCACTTGGACAAGAATGATCCAGTGGATATAGTGTATTTAGATTGTCAGAAAGCCTTTGGAAAGCTCCCTCACCAAAGGCTCTTAAGCAAAGTAAGCTGTCATAGGATAACAGAAAAGCTCCTTTCCTGGATCAGTAACTGGTTAAATGAGAGGAAACAAAGGGTAGGAATACATGGCCAATTTTAAGAATAAAGCAAGGTAAATAGTGGTGTCCTTCACGGTCTGTACTGGGACCAGTCCTGTTCAACATATTCATAAATGATCCTGAAAAGAAGAAAACAGTGAGGTGGGAAAATTTGCAGATGATATAAAACTAGGCAAGACAGTTAAGTCCAAAGCAGACTGCAAAGAATTATAAAGTGATCTCAGAAATCTGGGCAACAAAATAGTAGATGAAATTCAATGTTGATAAATTCAAAGAAATGCACATTGGAAAACATAATCTCAAAAATAAATATAAAATGATGGGTTCTAAATAAGCTGTTCCCACTCAAGAAAGAGATCTTGGAGTCTTTGTGGATAGTTCTCTGAAAACAGCCACTCACTGTGCAGCAGCCTGAAAAAAAGCTAAAAGAATGTTTATAAGCATGAGGACAAGGATAGATAATAAGACAAAAAATATCATAATGCCACTGTATATATCCATGGTTTGCCCACATCTTGAATACTGCATGCAATTCTGGTCAGCCATCTGAATTAAGATCTATTTGAACTGGAAATACTACAGAGAAGGGTGACAAAAGCCATGGCTTCCATATGAGGAGAGATTAATAAAACTGTAAGTGTCTCCCAAATCACTTCAGGTTTATTTATTCCTAGTTAAAAGCTGTTACTAGATGCCCCCAGCACCCAGATCTGTTTGGTGTTTATCTCTTTAAATCAGCATTAAGAACCAAATTCTCAACTGGTGTAATTCAGCATCACTCTATGGACTTCAGTAGAGCGACACAGATTTACTCCAGTTGGGAATCTGGCCCTGAGTCAAAGAAGGTAGTAATGGAAACCACTTTCAGACTGCCCAGTCCCTGTCTCTGTGAACGCAGGATTGAGCCCGAGTGAGTTTGCACAGCCTGCATTTAACAGACCTGAGCTTTCTGCCCTTCCTTTAGGAGATTCTTTCCTTCGTTAATAGAACAAAGTTCATGTAGCTCATGAAGTTGGTGCGATATCAGGTCTTAATTTTGCCTCACTGAAGTTCATACCCAGACTTTCTAGTCAAGCCCATATGCATGTCCTTCTGCTGTTTATACCCTGCAGATAGTTGTAGAGTTTTGGGCTAACTTTTTTATATGGACACAAACCCTTAATTTAGATCAAAACTGTGGTCCTTCAATAGTGCTGCAGGCGATCTTTTGACAAATTCTTGACTTTTCATAACAGCCACGGAACACATTGGTTTATTTGTGTATTTATTTATCTTTGGATTTCACAATGATCAGTGTGTTCTTTCCTACTTCTCAGACATTGGGGTAAATCCTCCCTAGTCAAACAATATTGGAAACAATCACACATTCAGTGGGGAATACCATAGAATCATAGAAGATTAGGGTTGGAAGAGATATATATTTCCTCTTTGCAGCTGTACATCAGGACAGAATGGGACCCATTGGTTGATTCCAAAGGATCCCATTCTGTCCTGTTGTACAGTTGCAAAGTCCTCCACTACACCACTGATGTCTGTGCGATTTCATAGGTGTGACAGGGGGCAGTTCTCTGATGCACAAATCAAGTTGGCCATGGTAATCAGTATTAAGAAAACAGTTGTCATGTCACATGGCACTAACGTTCCACCTAAAGTCTACATCAATAATGAAGGTCTGGATCACGTCTGCTATCTTGTCTCAACTTAGCCTTGATACAGAACTTGATGCAAGATTCAGCAAAGCCTCCATCACCTTTGGCAAACTTTACCTCACGTGTCTGGAACAACAACCTGCTAATCCTGAATATTAACGTGTCCGTTTATCAGACTCATGTTCTCAGAATCCTCCTTTACAGCTGTGAAAGTTGGATCGTATACTCCACGCAGCAGTGGAGATAGAACAACTTCCACCTTCACTGTCTCAAAAAAATCCTCAGAGTCTCTTGGGACCAATGGATCACTCATAACAAGATCCTCGGGAGAACCAACCTACAGTCTATGCAGAAAAACTGGACGCTCGTGGGCTTCGCTGGCTGGGGCACATGGAGTGTATGCCTCAAGCTCATCTGCCGAAAGTTGTGCTCTAGTGCCAACTCAAGGAATACCTGCAAAACACAGGAAGGCCAAAGCTCTGATACAGCGACAAGGTCAAGAAGATTCTTAAGAAATTCAGCATTCCCCTGATAACGGGGAGAACCCTGTCCACAACCGCTCAGTCTGGAGAAGCCGGGTCAAGGATAGTGCAGTTATCGCAGAGAGTCATCAGAGAGCCCAGGCTGAGGCCCATAGGCGAGCCAGGAAGCAGAATATGCTCCAAACTCTATCTGATGAGTGGACCTGTAGTCACTGTGGGAAGGTCTGCCGCTCGCGCATTGGTTTGTTCTCCCACTAGGCCAAGCACCACTGACTTCTTTCATAATGTTTTCTTTCATCTGCCAAAATGTTGGATGGCCATATGAACAGGGGGCAGCACAGGAAGATTTCAGCCTTTCTGTTCAATTCAGTACCTTGAGAGTGAAATAAATCATGTTTTAGGCCAACATTTTCTAAATGGGTTTTAGGTACCTATAAACGTGTCCTTCTGGGGACAGCACTTGGGGTTCCCCTCTGAGTCCTCTCTAGGGGGGACTGCTCCCCCTGGCTCTCCCCTGCTGGGAGATCGCCTAGTTCTTCACCCCAGCCCTAGGCAGGGCGGGCGAGCCAACAGTCTTTCGCCCCGGCCCTAGGCAGGGCTGGTAAACAAGTAGTCTAGCGCCCGGCCCGTGGGTAGGGTTGGTAAAGCACTAAGCAGTCTGGCGCCCGGCCCGTAGGAAGGGCTGGTAAGGCAACTAACAGTCTAGCGCCCGGCCCGTAGGCAGGGCTGGTAAGGCAACAAACAGTCTAGCACCTGGCCCGTAGGCAGGGCTGGTAAAGCACTAAGCAGTCTGGCGCCCGGCTCGTAGGCAGGGCTGGTAAAGCAACAAACAGTCTAGCGTCTGGGACAGTAAGGAGGGTAAGATTCTCCCGGGGTGGCTCGGGAAGGGGGGAGGGGGACGCAGGCCCACCCATCTCCACTGCGTCCTAGGCCAGGGCCCTCCGTTTAGGGCTGCCCCTGGGCTTCTTCCTCCCTGTACCCATAGGTACCTGATTCCTCCGGGTCGCCGGGATGTGGTAGTCCCATCAGGCCCTCCTCGTCCACCGGCAGCAGCTCCGGCAACTCCATGGGCTCCTCCTCGGATGGGAGTTCCTCCAGGTCCTCCGGCCCCCAGGCCGCTGGTAGGTCCCAGCTGTGACCCAGACTCTCCTCAACCACTTGGGCTTCATCTTCCCAGGAATTCCTGGGCTGGTGTATGGCCCTTCCTCTGTGCTCAGTGTATGTTTTAGCAATCTTGGGGTAACTGCATTACCCTAGCTGTCATATGGATGGATCACAATCTCCACTTCTCTATTTACTATTTCTTTTTGATTCTGGCATTGGCAGACTTGGGCTGATCTGTCTCCACCCTACCCACCATGCTGAGCATCTTCTGCTTGGATTCCAGATCCATCCATTTCAATGCTTGTGTTATCCAGATGCACTTCATCCATGCCTTCTACGCCCATGTCCGTACACATACATGTATATATACGTATATATGCTGTACACTTCGGATGATTATACTCACACCCTTCCTTGATGACATGATAGAGAGATGTCCAGCTCCTGCACACTTGATTGGGATGTGACAGCTAGGCAGTAATAGGGAGCTGAGAGCTATAAAGCTAAGACTGAGTGTATGACTGTAAGGACGGCGGCAAAGTGTAGACCTGCTCAATCGATCAGGAAGTTGACTAAGTAAAACCACCCCTTCAAGTAGCGTGGAAATAGTTTGCGTAACTCCCATCGACTGTTGCTGAAGCGCCAGGTAAGTGTAGACCAAAGCTGAGACTACAAATAATACTAAGTATAAACTAAGAAGAAACAATCCTGACAAAGGAAAGATATCTATCCTATTGGTAAACATTCTATTGGTCGTATTCTTACTAGAAGAAAGCACAAGCACCCACACAAACACCAGGCACCGATTAATGTGGTTTGCCCCTTTTATACACTGAACAATATGGGTTCTCCTTCTAAGTCCAAACGTGCCTTCTTCACCTACTAATAATGAGGGTACATGTGTTCTATAGGCTGGCAGGTTCATGCGTACTAATGACCTATCCTTATTCTTTCCAGACGGTTCGCTCATCTCACCTTTCTTATTTCTGGCCATTTCTGTGGTTTGTTTGTGGTGTACCTGTGAAGTTTACTGGGAGCATAAACTAAGGCCCCCTGTCTAGATTCCTCCTGACTTATCCAGGGTAAATTTTATAACTATATATATATATATATATATATATACACACCTTATCCTTTAAGTCATCATTACTTATCTGGGCCAAAGGTCCTGAACATGTGTATGCTAATGGCCTTAGCTTTTCATACAGGATGTGGCCTATAGGTATCTTGCATTACAGCTATAACACTTGAACAAAAACAACGAGAGTTCTGTAGCACTTTAAAGATTAACAAATTTAATTTCAGCAGGCATAAGCTTTCATGAGCTTCAGTAAACTTCCTCAGATGCAGTTGGTAGAAATGATACAGCAAATAGATAACATATATAGTAGGCAACATTTACATATCCATGCTCCTCCCTCTAAGGTCCTTGCAATGACTTACTCTCACCCTGTGTGACTGAAAACAAAATCCCCCTGTGTGGGACCGTATTTGTTCTCCAAAACACAGGAGACTGCGCTCCAACCTCCTCCATTGCCCAGGAGCATCCCCACACTCCTTGCTGGGGTCTGCATTGGTTAAGGCTCCCCACAGCTTTCCTGGCTCCTCGCCAGCTGGCTCCCTCGGTAGCTCAGTCCCTTCCCCCAGGCTGAGAGAGGGCAGCCGTCCTTCCCCTGCTGCTGTCGCCATGTTCTGGGAGAAGAGGCAGCCAGCCCGGCCTCCCACAGCTCCTGTGGGTGGCAGGGAGTGAGGGGAGCCAGGCTCTGCCCAGTTCCAAAAGTCTCAGGATGATTAAGACAGGATACTGGGCTTCATGGACCATCGCTCTGACCCTGTGTGGCCATTCCTATATTCTCACGTACACCACCAATAGGGAATGCCAGACTGGATCAGACCTGTAGTGCATTTAGCCCCTTTTCCTGTGGCTAGAAAGAGAAGTTTCAGAGGAAGATAGAAGAAGCCGTACAATGGACAGCTATGAGATAACCTGCTCCCAGGGGAAAATTCCTCCTGACACAGACATATTTTGTGGTGTAAATCAGGAAGTTTTATGACCCTCTCAAGCTATTTGAAAAACTCCTCACTACTGTAATTGGATTTGCTGCTTCCCCAGATCAACCTCCAGTCCCTCTTTGAATCCTACTAACCTCTTGGTCCCATTGATATCCTGTGGCTGTATGTTCCACAGCCTTCTTCAGCACTCTGTGATTTAATAATTGTGACTGATCCCAGTGGCCTTTCCAACCCTCAAAGTGGAGAGTCCCCAACACACACCCCTTTAATGGCCACTGAATGGCTGGGCTGGGCTAGGAGCTGGTTGTGTCTCTGCTGGGGAGCTGAGGCCCATTTCCGCCCCTTTGCATGGCTGGGGCAGCACAACTGTAGGGGATGGGGATTGTCAGACTCCTGTGTGCGTGACCCTCACTCACACACGCAGCTCTGGGGAGGGCTCAGCAGGTGTGCTGTGTGCAGAGCCATGAACGGGGCAGGGGCCTGCCTGAATGGCTTCTCTTGCGGCTCCAGCTTTAATCCTGTCTCTAAAATGACTTAGTCACGGGCACCTGGGTGATGGCGCAGGGGAAGGGTGGGCCCCTGTGCCCCTGGAATAGCCTCTCTCACAGCTGGTGCTGCTCTCATGGATCACGCAGCAGCCAGAGTGCTCAGGAAGGGCCAGGACTGTGACTGCAAAACAGCTCTGCAGCTTTTCTCATGGCCCCTGGGTGTTTAACCAGAGACGGGACAGTCTCAGGTCATGGACACTGGGGCAAAACTTCCACGTTCCTTCTCTGTACTGACTGTATCCACAGCAATTCTGAGGTCTGAGCAGACACCAGTACAGCTTTTTATGCAATACCATCCCACCCATGCCCTGGCTCTATACAAATACAGTCACTGTGTAAATGCTGCTGTGCCTTGATCCCGTTCCCAAGTGCGCTGGTGAGGAAGATCAGTATCTCATGTCCTCTCGGAAGTACCTAAAGTGCAGTTCCAAAGACGATGGAGCTAGGCTGTCCTCAGTGGTGGCAGGTAACAGAACAAGGAGCAATGGTCTTAAGCTGCAGTGGGGGAGGTCCAAGTTGGATATAAGAAAAACAAAAATCACAGAAGGGTGGTGAAGCACTGGCATAGGTTACACAGGGACGTGGTGGAATCTCCATCCTTAGAGGCTTTTAAGGCCCAGTTTGACAAAGCCCTCGTTGGGATGATTTAGTTGGGGTTGGTCCTGCCTTGAGCAGGGGGTTTAACCATATGACCTCCTGAGATCCCTTCCAAACCTAATGTTCAGTGATACTATGAAAGTGTCTGGGATGGAAAAGGTGATTCATATTTTTCATTTCCCGTGTCACTGGCGCTACAGCCAGGTGATGAAATGACTCTTTACTTTATGAACAACCTGATTATCCTTGCACGAATGGCTTTGGTTTTCAAGCTGTACACAATTGGATTCATCAGGGGAGGAACCAGCAAATACACATGACCCATGACAATCTCTACCGAGGGAGAAAAGCTCTTCCTCAAACGGTATATCACAGACAAGCTAATCGACGGCATGTAGAAGAGCAGGACTATGCAGATGTGGGAGATGCAGGTGTTCAGGGCCTTGAGGCGCTCCGTGTGGGATGCGATGCTCAGCACTGTTTTGAGGATCTTCACATAAGAGAGGAGGATGAGCAGGAAGTCCAACCCCACTGAAGAGACTGTTACAAACAAGCCACCGATGATGTTGACTGTGATATCTGAACAAGCCATCCTCATGACTTCTTGAGGCAGGCAGTAGGAATGGGAGAGGATGTTGGCATGACAGTATTGGTACTGTTTCAGGAGAATGGGAAGTGGGAGTATTAGGACCACTCCTCTTAGCAGAGACACAAGTCCCATCTTGGCTACTCTCGCAGGGGTTAAGATGGAGGCGTATCTCAGCGGGTTACAGATCGCAACAAAGCGGTCGAAGGCCATAGACGAGAGCACGGAGGATTCAGTGAATGAAAGTGAGCTGATGAAGAACAGCTGGGCAAAACAGGCATTGTGGCTAATTTCCCTAGAGTTAAACCAGAATATACCTAGTGTTGTCGGCAGAGTGGATATTGTTAAGCCAAGGTCTGTGATGGCCAACATGGAAATGAAAATGTACATGGGCTCATGGAGGTTTGGATCTGTTTTTATAATGAACAGAATGAGTGAATTTCCTAATATCGAAGTAAAATATATTAAACAGAAGGGGATAGAAATCCAGACATGGACGTCTTCCAGCCCAAGTATTCCTGTGAGAAAGAACACTGCAGATTGGAACTTGGTGTCGTTGACAGCTGACATAATGGGCAGGTCTGAGGAGTTTTGAATGATATTTCCTGAAAGGAAAAATAAGAGGAGACTAGATGATATTTGATAAGACATCATTCTTCTCTCAGTGCAGGACTTCCAGGACCCCAACTAAGGAAGATGTCAAATAGAATCTTGGATTTACAGCACTCATAGGAAGACAGGCATTGTCAGACTGGAACAGAACTATAGACCAGCTAGTCCAGCCCACTGGCCACTACGAGATGCTTCCGAGGAAGCTAGAGGAAGCTCTGCAGTAGACCCACCATCCGGTGGCCAATACCAGATGCTTCTGAGGAAGGTAGAAGAAGCCATGCACTACACAACTGTGAGATAACCTGCCCCCAGAGAAAGTTTCCTCCTGACATGCACTAGTTAGACAAATTTCATGGTGTAAATCAGGAAAATTTATAGCTCCCCCAAGACTTTTAAAAAATTGCTCAGTACTGTAATTGGCCAGGTTCTGAGTTCAGGAACATAGACTTCAACAGTGTCACTTCAGATTTACATGTGTAAATTTGATCAGAACAGGGCACTATTTACTTTCACTTATCCAATACTCCTGGTGATAAAGTATGATCCTCAAGAATCGCTCCAGGAGAAGATGAAGAGCTTTTCCTGGCCAGTGTTGACTGAATCCAGAGAGGCTGATCATCCTACAGGCTTTTCTTTATCCTCACAGGGCCCCATCCTCTCCCCAGGCAAGATTTCTGTAGATATTTGGCAAGTTACAAGTGAACAGAGACAGTTACTTCATCTTGGCACAAGAGGGGGTGGTGTCAAAAATTGTGAATAGTGCAAAGATTAGTTTTGCACTCATATGCAGTTGAGTGTGCAAGTCACTTCAGCCATGCTTATGTAAGAGATAATGGGTGTTAATTAGATACAACCACTATGTATTTATATAATCTCCTTTTCTGCACCTCATCTGTACTCTTCGCTGAAACACAGACCAGTGGTTCATCTGGCTCATGATGTTTTGGAATCTCTCACGCAAGTATTGCAGAGTTATTCTGTGCAGGACCCTGTATTTAAGTGTTAGGAACAGCTTCTGGTCAGTTACCAGGAGACAGTGTCATGCAACTACTCACTGAAGAAAAAATTGAAAAGAGTAGTTGGAATACCTCTGAAATACTTTCCAAAGCAAAGGCCATTAAATACTCAAGTTACCC
>VOCO01032333.1:0-13349 GCA_007922225.1 Emydura subglobosa
CCTCTGCCCCCATAAGGCTGCCCTTTGCCACACCCCTCTCTGCCCCCTTTGTGCTCACCTGCCCATCATCCCCCCCATTCTAACCCCAGTATCCGACTCTCCCCCTCTGCCCTCCTTGCATCCACCCCAACATTCACCCCCCTCAGCCCTCCTGGTGCCAACCCCTCCACTCGCCCCCCCGTGCCCTGGCACCCACCCCTGCTATCCTCACCTTCTCCCCATTAACAACTGCCCCTTTCCTTGCTCCCCTGATGCCCCCTTGTGCCTGCCCCTCCCCTCACCCCCCTTGACACCTTGTCACCTGCGCCTTTCCACGCAGCCCCTTTGCCCACCTGGTGTGCGCCGCTCCCATTGAGATCCCTCTGCCCCACCTGCCTGCCCCTTCCCTCACCCCCTATAGTGTCCTGAGCCAGCCCCACCTTTCACTGCCCCTCTGCCCTCTGGAGCCCACCCCTCTCCTCCTTCCCCCGCCCCTTGGAGCCCCCTATTCCCTCATAACTCTCTGCCCCTGGTGCCCACCACCCTCCCCCTCTGCCTCTTGACGTCTGCCCCTTCTCTTGCTCCCTTGTTACCCCTGGGGTCTGCCCCTCCCCTCCCCTCCCCCATCTGCCTTTTAGTGCCCACCACACCCCTCATTCCCCCAATGCCCCTGTGGTGCCTGCCCCACCCCTCACCCCCTTTATCCCCTTGTCACCTGCACCATCCCCCGCCCCATCCTTGGCCCACCTGGTGTGCGCCACTGCCATTGAGATCCCTCTGCCCCACCTGCCTGCCCCTTCCCTCACCCCCTCTCGTGTCCTGGAGCCAGCCCCACCTTTCACTGCCCCTCTGCCCCCTACAGCCCACCCCTCTCCTCCTTCCCCGCCCCTTGGAGCCCCCTATTCCCTCACAACTCTCTGCCCCTGGTGCCCACCACCCTCCCCCTCTGCCTCTTGACGTCTGCCCCTTCCCCCGCTCCCTCTAGTCCTCTGGGGCCAGCCCCTTCTTTCACTCCCCCTCTGCCTCCCTGGGACTCCTCTTCTGCCTTAGGCCCCCAACACCCGCCCCTCCCATCACCCCACTCTGCCCCCTGGCACCTCCCCCATCCCTCGCTCTGCCCTCCAGTGACCACCCCTGCCCTAGACCCCCCGCTGCCCCCGGCTCCTGCCTCACTCTGTGCCCCTGGTGCCTGCCCCACTCCTCCCCCCCACCCCTGGCACCTGCCCCTCCTCTTCACTCCCCTCTGCTCCCTAGAGCCCCCCTCTCCTCATTCCCCTGCCCCTTGGAGCCCCCCATTGCCTCACCCCCCTCTGTCCCCTGGTACCCCCCCTTCCCTTGCTTCCCTGCGCCACTGGGACCTGCCCCTCCCTGCACCCCCCTCTGTCCTCCTGCTGTCTGCTCCTTCCCTTCCCCCCACTGCCCTTGTGTCTGCCCCTCCCCTCTGCCCCTCCTATGCCTCTGACAGCATCAGCCTGTCCCCCCCCCCCCCCCAGCCATTAACGGGGATGCAGGTTAATTTCCCTTTGATCCCATGACCAGCCCCTGCCCCGGCCCTGACTCTGTGACTCTCTCCCCAGTGGACGTGACTCTGGATCCAGACACGGCTCATCCCGAACTCGTCCTGTCTGAGGATCGGAAACGTGTGAGATGCGGAGACACACGCCAGGATCTGCCCAACAGTCCTGCGAGATTTGATTATTGTGTCTGTGTGCTGGGCGCTGAGGGGTTCCCGGGCGGGAGGCGTTACTGGGAGGTGGAGGTGGGAGACAAGACTAGCTGGGCTCTGGGGGTTTGTAGGGAAACTGTGAGCAGGAAGTGGCAGGTCACACTCACACTTGGGAATGGATACTGGGTCGTGTGGCTGTGGGATGGGGAATACAAGGCCCGCATCTCCTCCTGGACCTCCCTCTCCGTGAGGGTCAGGCCCAGCCGGGTGGGGTTTTCCTGGACTATGAGGCGGGCGAGGTCTCATTGTACAATGTCACTGACAGGTCCTGGCTCTTCACTTTCACCGACACCTTCTCCGGGACGCTTTGCCCTTATTTCTGTCCTGGTCTCAATGCTGGGGGTAAAAACGCGGCTCCCCTGATCATCTGCCCGGTCCCAGCCCAGGCCGGAGGGAATCTCTGTCCCTGACAGCGACACCCGCACAGAGACTGTCCCCCCCCCAGCGCTGAGCGGCCCCCAGGCCTGTGCCCAGGGGAGGGGCTAAAGGGCATTAGCAGAGAAAGGGGTGGGGGGAGCCGGCTCCTGGGCTGGGGGGGGCAGGGTGTGTGTGGGTTCGGGGCAATGTCAGGGGTGGAGGCTGAGGGTGGGGGTGGGGAGGGGGCTGCAGCAGCAGGAAGGGAAGAGCCCAGCTGACATGAGGAAGACTCTGGGGGGATGTAATGAGGGGGGAGGGGAGAGGCCCTGGCAGAAATGATGGGGGAGGGGGAGGCCCAGTGAGTGCGAGGGGGCCAGTGAGCGAGGGGAAGGTCCCGGCATTTCCTGCCCTGGGGGAGTCTCTGCCCATGGCAGGGGGTGAAACGGCCACAGGGGGCAGCGCGGGGGCAGGGGTGAGAGCTCTGGGGCCCTGCTGTACGGCCACTCTGCGCTGCAGCCTGTGGGGGGAGCTGGTCCCAGCACAATGGGGAGAGAGTGGAAGGTGGGGAGAGCTGTGGGAGGGGATTCGGTAGCTGGGCCAGGGGAAGGGGGGTGAGAGCCCAGCCCCAGGGCTGTGTGAGGGAGGGGCCAGGCTGGGTGAATGGGACCTGCTCACAGAGGGAGCCCAGGCATCTTTTCCCCCTTCGCCATGTGTTTGCCCCACCCCAGTGCAGTGCAAGAAACGGCTCCTGGCACAGGGTGATCCTGGTAGGAAATACGGACAGACAGCTCTTGTCTTCTGCTGCCCCATCACATGTTGCTGCTCCTCCTCCTTTCCCCATCCCCAGGTCCAGGGGTAGCAGACGGTGCCGGACGGGGATCAGTCACTCCTGTCAGAATATACTACCCCTGTGAAATCTCAGTGTAAAATAGGGAGGGAAAGAAAAAAGGTTTCAAATTTAGAAAATGTTTTTATTGTAACAAGGTTTGAATACAAGAATAATTTAAATGTCAACAGTATTTCAAAAACAAGTATCTAAACATATTTCTAGAAATGGAATTATTAACATTTATTTTTTTGATTCTTCCCTCAAATCTACATTAAAGTTTAACTTCTCTATTAGCACCGTTTTTATTTCAACTGCGTCATTTCAAGAAATCCAAAATATTTGTCTTATCAAAATAATGACTACATTGGCAGACTGGATTATTCAGTTGCAATGTACAGGCGTCATAAACATCAAAACTAGAGACGTATGCAGCTGCTCTCTCTCAGTATTGTCTCGACTGGCTCCCTCTGGAAGGCAGGGCACATGCATCCACCTTCTGCAGGATTTGCACTGCACATTTGAAAAGTAATAAGATGAACAAATAATGACACAATCAAATAAGCAAAATATTTCAATTTACTCACAGAAGATAATATAATATTCCTAGAACTTCAGCTAGAATTAATTCATATGATTTTTAACTTTCTAGCTACGTATAATCAGCTATATCTTACCCTCCTTTTCTTGTTCTCCTTGTCACATCAATTACCACAACATGGTCCCCAACCCCAAATGCTATTTCCCCATACACAGATCTCTCTTCTACCATAACCTTTTTCATGTGTTTTTCTATAGAAATATTATCTGCAGCCAATGTGTTGTCAGTGGCCACTGCTGATTTCCATGGGCTCTTTGTGTTCTTAGTGATGAGGACACAAGAAATGCAATTTGGTAAAGAAATGGAGAGCGGCTTGTATGCCTGAACTGAATAATCACCAGTTAACTGAACTGTAGTAAAGACACTGACTTAAAGAGACTTACCATGCAATTCGGTGGATGTTCATTGGGAAGCCTTTTTTCTCAGTCATTAGTCCAAAGGGGGATATTTTGGGTGTCGTGAGATTTAGAGCACAAAGAAAATAAATTCATCCCAGTTGCTCTGGGTTCTGTCCACCATCTTCTGGAATGCTCTGTAAAAATAGTGATTGATTGGTCTAATTTCTTGACATTAGTGATTGCACTTAATTTCTTGATGAGATAGTTGAGTTGAGGTATGATGGGCAGCACATTACATGGCATTGCTTCGACTACTCTTTGTTTCAAACTTGATGCAATATGAGCATTTGCAATGAGTTCAATTTTGAAGATTTTTTCAAAATATTCAGTTTACTGCAGACTGCCCTTTCCTTACCCCTTGATTATTTGAAAATAAATACCCTAAAATTATCTTGTGATGGATTAATTTGGCTTTTCATCCAGTCTGTTGGTTTCTAGGTGGCATGGGCTGGTGAAGCTCTGTTATTCCCAGATTTCACACAGGGAAAGGTTAAGTTGAAAATAGAAAAATTTTCCATAAATTTCCTTCAGAAATACTTGTGTTCCTCTTCCTATTTCCCTCTGAAATTATGGGTAATTACTAGGGTTTCTTATGCAATCTTATTGCACGGGGAAATATGTTGTTAAGCAGGTTAATATACAAAATAATTTAACAGTCCACGAGGATACCTGCACCAAGTGTATTTCCTACTTTTTATGATCCAGATGTATCACAACGTAGCAGCAATTATGTGGAGCCTCCCTCCTGCTCCCTGGCTCAGCCTTTTACACTGCAGCTTTCTTCTCAGTGGTGAAACGTTCCAGAGGGGTAGCCGTGTCAGTCTGTATCCGGCAAAAACAACGAGAGTCCCGTAGCACTTAAAAGACTAACACATTTAATTTCTGCAGGCATAAGCTTTCGTGGGGCTGTAACCCATCTGACGAAGTGGGTTGGAGCCCACGAAAGCTTATGCCTGCAGAAATTAAATGTGTTAGTCTTTAAAGTGCTACAGGCCTCTCGTTGTTTTATCTTCTCAGCACGACCCAGCTGGTGATCTCGTCACCTCATCAGGCTACCTCAGACCCTCCTCTTCTAATCACAGTGAGCATGGTGCTGGCTCCCAAAGAGCTCAGTGTGCAGCTGCTAATAGCCCCCTGTCACACTGCCATGTTTGTGTAGTGACCATACACTGAACATAACACCAAATGCAAACTGTTACCTCATTATTCAATCCAGATTCATCAGTATCCGCTCTGGACAGCCATGTCAATAGATCATTTTACAGATTTTCTTCTCCGCCTCACCTGCTGTTTTAGTTCTCAGTAGAAATCCTTCCACTGATTGTGAAAAACCATCTGTATCGGTCAGTACACACTGGTATCTCTCCCTCATTACTGGATATGGTCCCGTTAAATCTGCTCCCAGAAATTCCCAGGATTTAATAACCTATGTACAGGGACACAGGCTAGAGTTCTAATTTGGATCTTTCCTATGAAATTTTTATAATAAACCCATACGTAGTAAGCAAAATCAACGTTATAATGTGTTCTTTTATAATAGCGAAGGCCTTCACATAGCCAGAGTAAAAGTTTGTTTGTTTTTTTTGTTTTAGAAGTAAATAAATAGAGGACAAACTTCTGAAACTGAAAACTTGCATAAATACGCTGTACCAGCACCATGAGCCATAGAGGTCGTTGCTGCACTGTCAGCCATTAGTACACTTGTGCACTTCTTATAGCTAATTATAGGCCTTAGTGCATTGCAATAGTAAATACAGACAGTGCTAAACAATTAGCTTGGCTAATCTTTAAAAACACCTCAGACATATTTAACATGGGGAAAGATACAAAGTGTTTGATTTAACTGCAAGTCATCCACCCAGCTCCACTTCCTTTCGGGGTGTAAAGTTAAGTCCAATCCAAGTGGGACATTTGCCTCACGTGATGTCCTGTATGAACTCCTACAAAGCGTAAGACAGAGGTATCAGGGTGACCAGAAACGTCTGTAGTTCCATGGGTTCCCTGCTGTCTTTCCAACAAAACCAGAGACTGGGACCCAGAGCACTCAAATGTCTCCTTGGAGATTTAAGAGGGAGCCAGACCAAGTAGGGGAAACACAAACTGCCTGATGAAATCAGCACATGATAATTAACAGGGCCTCAAATGCTGCAGCTCAGGAGAGTTTTCTGTCTCCGAAGAAGAAGCCAAACCAGTTTTACTCCAGAGTCTTTGCACTGAGAATTTCTGACTTACCAAGCAGGGCAGTGGAAAAGCCAAGACTAGAATCTAGGTTACCTCAGTCTTAATCCCAGCCTGAAACCACTAAATCATGCTGACGCCAGAGAAGCAGCGTCTCTTTACTCCCCACCCCCAAGTCTTTAATGTCTCTTCTTCTCTCACCCTATCCCTCCATGTCCCTGGTGCCACCACCCTTTCCACACCACTTTCTCCTGTCTTCCTGTCTCTGCATACTTACCGTATCTGCTAGTCTTCTTGGCCAAAGAGGCCATCATTGCCATTGCTACACCCCTAGTGCAGGAGGGAGTCATCCACCTGCCTGCCTGTATTCATAGCTGAAGGCTGAGGATCACCGTGTGGGGAGTGGAAAGGAGATGGGCAGACAAATAACTTCTCTGAAGCTGCCTGATGACTGTCTCCCCACTCCCCAGCAGGAATGGGGGCTTCCATCCTTCAGTCAGGGAAGATATTTGGGTTCCCAGCCTCTGCCGTCCAGGAAAGGCCCTGTCTCTCTGCAGCTGCAGCTCCCACAGCCCACACTTCACATCACCGTTTCATCCAAGGCCTGGATCCCTAGGGCTTGAGTCCTCTCTGCCAAGCCATATTGTCCCCAGAAACCCAGTAGCACTTTCCTCTGTGGGGCAGAGTCTGCACCTGGAGTCCCCTGGCTGGGGGGACAGAAAGGGACTCGCCATTTGGTTTGTCCAGAAGTGTTTTGGGGCCTGTTTTAACTCAACTTCATTCACTGTGAATTCACACGTTAATGACCACAGCTGTAAATGCTGGGGCTTGGCCACATGCGTACTTCCTCCTGCTTAGCAACGGGTCTTTTTAAACTAAACCTAGCGTGGGTGCTGTTATACCGTACACAGGTGGTTATAGCAGTGTAGCTGTTCTCTTACGGAGCAGTGAATAAGCACTACTAGGATAAGTCGCTTTTATCCTGATCTAAACGCAGCCGCACTATGGGTTGTAGAGCTGTAACTTTTTTAGGTAGAAAGTCACACCCTGACCAAAATAGTTATACTGGCACAAAAACCATCTGCAGCCCCGGCCTAAGTGTGGTTTATATAGATTTAGCTTAAGTGGATTTCTCACTGGCTTAAGCTAAACCAAAATAAGCCACTCTGGACCAAGATAAGTGTGTCCATATTGCGTTGACACTGGTTTAACTAAACTGGTGCAACCTGGAATTTAGATAAGGCCTGAGGCCTTGCCCACATCAGAAAGTTACACCAGGTTAACTGAAATTGTTTTTTAAAGAAATTTAGTTAAACCAGAGCAAACCCCTGTGTGGATGTTCCTCTTGTTTCATTTTAAAAGCAGCTTTCCTGTGGTATAGTTTAACCTGAGTCCTAACTGGCTGGAGCTGAACTGAAATAAGCCTGCTTCAAACCAAAATAAGAGTGGCCACACAGCTTTTCACACGGGTTTAACTAAATTAGTTTAGAAAACAATTTAAGGCCTGTCTATAGGCAGGCCATTTGTCCAGTCTGAGGTCGCACAGTGCTGTTTTTGGAAAGGTTTGTCCCTATCCAGGACCAGACGTAGTTTTGTCTGATATCAATATGAAGGACGCCATTTTGCAGAGCGTGCCACCCTGCTCCTGCCAGCATGACCTCGGACACACCAGTGGGGGCAGGGTGGCAACCTCTGCAAATGGAGTCCTTCATACGCTGTGACTTCACATGCACCGTGCCGGAGAAGTCATGACAGCAGGGGCCGGCCCAGCCCGTTCCAGAAGTACTGAAAAGTCCAGAGCTCTGGGGATGTGTCAGTGGCCACCCTACTTGTCTACACAGGGGGGTTAAACTGGATTAATCTGATTTTAAAACATAGGTGTGCACATGCCACAATCCTTCACAGCACACTAATTCTGCATTTATTGTGAGCTCTGGAATCCTCCTGCAAAGTGGACTACCTGTGCCGCGAATCGAGTTATATCCGTCGATGGTTTGTGTGCACAATCCTACTGCATACCCCTGTGGCAGTCCTCCAATGGCTATCCCACACTGCTTTGCATGCATTACTGAGCTGTTTACCTGCGTGCCCTCTGGGTGTCTAGTTCCCAGGATGACCCATCACTATTTAAAAGTTGGCACAGGTCAAATTTTTCCTATTTGCTCCTGGGTGGGAGTATATCACTATTGCAGCAATATCACTCCAGAAGCTCTACGACATCCCTTGAGCAGCCTCTGGGAGCCGTGCTGAGACCTCGGATAGCATCGCCAGCCGAGAAGAAGTGTTGGTCCAGGAAGCTCTTGAGGCCAGGCCCTGCAGTAGAGATGTGGTGTCAGTCCTCCACAAAGCCTACACTGAATATGCAACTGATGCCTACCAGTTCAAATTGATTCCTTTTGTTGCTTCTTAAATGACTCCTGCCTAGAAGTACTTCATCTAGAAAAACACCATAAGGTTAGTTTATATAAAGTAACCAAGAGATTTCACCTAATTTTGGTTCAAAATTCTGAAAGTATACCCAAAGTTTCAGGCAGACTTATAATGGTGAAGAGTTGTATTGATTTACAGAGAAGTTTCATGTTGCAGTATTTAAAAAAAGGGAATTGGTGAATATGGCAAAGCAATGCCTTTATGGAGACTCTTCCCCCCTTACAATGAGCCAGCACTCCAGAGGTTATCCTTTTTTAGTGTTGTTAAAGCTAGGAGGAGCCACTTCTGTCTGCATATTTTAAGCATCACTTAGACATTTAATAGTTAGAACCAGTAAAGGTGTTCTAGTGGAAGTGGACAAATGGATTCTGGTTATTTCGTGTAATCATGGTTTGTTCCCTGACTTAGTTGTGGAAAGAGATTCTGTTTAACAGGAAAACATTCTAAAGCACAGTGTAAGCAATGGGTAATAGATAGAGGTATGTTTGGAAACCTAGCCTGGAAGAGGGGGGAGGAAAAAAAAGTAGTTCTTAGCATATGTCTATACATCAGATTTCTTAATACCCTCACCACTAACCCACAAGTTATTTCAGCTCCTGTGTTTCAGTGCATTGCATTTCTAAACTCAGGGGGGCGCACCTGAGACTCTAGAGAAACTGAAGACCAGAAAGTCACCTGCTTGCCATTGAACTTTGATCTGCTTTAGTTACTGCAGTGCATGTGGGTGGTAGCAATCCAGACCATGTTCATTCCTTGCATTATCCCTCTAAGGCCTCGGCAATGATGCAGTAGCAGCTATTTACTAGCAACTCGTAATATTTCCCTTAGAGTGCTGCCTTCTAGAAAGGAGATTGGAACGCTTGATTTGTATAAAGCAATGAGCTCATTTGGAGAATGCCCTGTTCAGATCAAGGGAATGTTTTGGACTCTCTCCTATAGACCACTGAAGAGATCAAAAGCTTCAGCAGCATCTAGAGAAGAGCCCATGACTGCAAGACAGGGCACACTGCAGCTAATTATTCACACCTGTGTATGACAGGAATTAGATTCTGTTCTACACCAGAGCTAGAAAGATTCTACACCATCCCAGCTGTACACCTGAGACACAGGCTCTACTTAACCTATGTTCCTGTGATAGGGAGGACTACAGACCTGACTTCTAGCTACTCCAGGTCAGACTGCCCATTCAGAAATCCTCCCTTATCACAGCATTGCATAACTGAGTTTCTCCTATATGATCAGCAGTAGTTTCACCCTCATAACAGAGGTATTCTAGAAGATCAGCTAAATTAGTTTAAGAGGGAGAATGTATGTTGCTATCATCTTCAGATGCCAATGTTTATCTTTCCTCAAACAGCTTAGGACAGAAAGGTTAAGAATAGTTGGGGGGTTTTTAAAAAAAGAAAACCTGTTTCTAAACCCCTCCATTAGATTCATTCAATTGGAAAAGTAAGGTTGGGAAGACAGCAAAGTTACACTGGGTTTAGGAAGTAAGAAAAGTCAGGAGAGGTTTTCCTTGTCTAGCTGAAGTACTGCTAAAGATTAGTTCTAAAGGCTCTGGTGGTCTTAATGAAAGAAGACTTTTCCAATATCTACACAAGAAAAGTCAGCCCCTTCTCCTCTGATAAAGGCCCAGCCTGTACAGGTTTGCAGTAGAAACAGCCATATTCTAGACTTCCTGGCTAGAAGAATGATCTCTTAATTTCTTTAAAAAAAAGAAAAAAAAAAGAGAAAGCTATCCTGATTTATATAAGCTAGTTAAACCTAATTTAGAGAGGTCCCTGTTCAGATGTCAAGCACTCATTTTGAGCTAATGTTTCCTATTATCTTACACCCTCCAAAGAGAAAAGAGCTATAAGAGTTTGGCTATTAAAAAGACCAAACATTTGACTCAACCACCTAGCCCTCATAGCTACAAACCTCCCACCCCCAAGCAACAAACCACTAGCCTACTTCCTGGGAGTTTTATAGCAAAAGGAGGCTGGTTACTTGGATTTAATCAACAGCAGCTGGGGGGCTCCCAGACCCAGTAAACACCTGTTTTCAGGCAGCCACAGCATTCTTGTGTTAAAAGGACAGCTCAGACAGTCTGGCACACGCAAAAAAAAAAAAAAGGGGGGGGGGGGTTGGATTTCTGTTCCTGATCAGGATGGAGACTCTTTTTAATTACATTTTAAATAAAGTTAATTTAACATGGAGCTGTTTCTGTTATATTTATTCCAGGCAAATCTCCACAGATATTATATAGCTGATTTTAATTCCTATGCTGTTTAAAAAATAACTTTGAAAATGTACAGTCAGAAATTAGCCATCTTCTGTTTACCAGAATCGTAGCTCTGCCATTATAAAAGACATCCTTCAAGAAACCATGAGCTATGGGGAGCACTTCATTATGGAGAAGGCTGACCAACAATGCAGAACGGGGGATGGATAGGATGATGTTATTATAGGCGAGGCTGGCAGTCCCACCTTTTAGTAAGGTTGCCTAACATTTGCCATTCTAAGACCCTGTTTTCGGTTACAAATCACTGCCAAACTCCAACGATTTGGGTTGAAATGTTTGCTGCTGGCTGTCTGCCTCAGGCTAACTGTTTTTGGGAAATTTCAGACAAAATGGTTTAGCTGTTTCCAAGAAGAAAAAGTACATTGTTTTGCCTGCGTTTGAAAAATTTTGAAACCTTTTCTTTGAACAGCTCTAGTGCCCCTATACTTAGGAGTAGGGACTGGAAAATTGGCAGTAGAGTGGACGTTATGCCAGGGATGTGCCTTTTGCTGCCCCTCTGAAAATTCACCCACATTTGACTAAATTAGAAACCTTTGAAAAATTGCAGTTCAAACATGCACAGTAGAGACTTGCTAGAACTTAACAGTTAAAATCTCTGAAACTGCCATCCTCATTGAGCTTGCTCCAGCCCCTTACAACTGTCGGTGCTGACCAGGCTGCATACGGGCCATCTCTCCCCACACAGCGATTGAGCTTGCTCCAGCCCAGGGGCTCAGAAGGACTTTCCCTGCAACGGTTGCTCCCAGCTGCTCAGGACCGGGCCTGGGCCAAGCACTTGAACTGAGAATGGGGAGCCCGTCTCTACAATGCTCTCAATGATCCCCTGCTGGCACTGAGGCAGCAAGAAGGGGTAAGCGTCTGATTCGAATGCAGAAGGGACAAAAGGCAGACTGAAGGGAGGAAAGGAGTAGATTGAGGAGGCTAGTGAGGGAAGAGAAACTGTGATTGGGAGTTTGAGTGGGGAGACTAGGAGTGGCTGGGCAAGGAGACTGGGAGCCAGGCTGGGAATGGTTAGACAAAGAGACTGCGACTGGGAGCTGAGTCAAGGAGATCGGGAGCGGGAATGGGAAGTGGGAGCTGGGCGGCAGTTGGCAGGGAGGGGGGGACACTGAGATCAGATGACAAGCTGGGCAGGGGGAGGAAACTGGGACTGGCTGGGCAACAAGGCTGGGACTGGGAACCAGTGGCAGAAAGAGCCAGATATGACAAGGAGCAGGGATGTGGGTGGAGAACTGGGACAAGAGCCAGGGTGGAGGTGAGGAGGCAGACTCAGGTAGGATGAGGTGCCTCAGAAGAGACACTGGGAGTGGGAGCCAGTGGGGGACTATAATAGATGGATTGGATGAGGAACCAGGAGGGGGGAACTGGGACTGGCTAAGTAAGGAGACTGGGACTGGGATAAGAAACCTGAGAAGTGGAAACTGGGACTGGGTAGGCAAGGATTATATTTAGGGAATGGATCTAGACTTCAAGGTCTCTGCATCAGCAGCAATTTCCCTTCCTGAAGGGCTAGATAGCAGCCTGGCATTCCTGTTACTCTGGAGGATGGAGCCAAGCCTCCGAGTCTTGGAATCAGGAACAGAGGGTCCCTCTCTGCAGGTCTATATATCATCCTGGCATTGATGTTAAATTTGAGGATGGTACCAGGCCTCAGGTTTTCCATAACATCAGCAACACGAGCAACAGCAGTGTATCCCCCTCCTCATGTGCATGATGGGATCTTGGGGTGGTATTTAGGTCCCTGTTTTGAGTCACCTGGCATTTTTGGCAGCAGCAGGGAAGAAGAGAAGGTGTAAGGTGTGTGTTAGGAGAGAAAGTCCCAGAGGGGCTGACGTTCTGGCATGTGCAGGGGCAGGAGAACCTGAGGGAGCTGATGTTAAAGCCCTGGAAGAAAGGAGGATCCAGTGGGGACTGTTGCTACTGCAGGGGCAGGAAAGGAACCACATTTTGGTAAACAAAGTGGATTTATTAGCTGGAAGTTATCATGCAAATTCTCCTCATGACAAGTCATGTATGACAGCATCACAGGATTTCAGGTAGTTTGTGACGCTTGCCCTGCATGCAAAATTGCTGCTACACAGGCACCGAGTTAAAGTTGGCTGGTTGATCTCAGCTGGCCACTGCCTGTCTTTTAACGTTATCCGTGCATTGTCATTTCATTGTTTGGGTCACATCATAATATCCTCAGCGTAGGGATTTAAAGTGGGAAACTGAGTCACAAGTCCACCCAATTTAGGCTTAATCAATTTTCACCTTGATTTATACAATTTCAGACAGAATTATTCTCACTGATAATATCTGAACAACCATTTATGCCAGGAAATATAGCACACAAGATGGAATAGGTAGAGGACACAAGTTACCACATGCCAAGGCTCCAGGAAGTTCTCCTGTACTTGATAATGGTCGTCACTTCCCCTGATCCCTTGGTCTGGTCCTTCAGTCCCTCCTTCAATTTGTGGTCGGTGTTTCTCTGATCTGGGACTTGTTCACTCGGATTTTTATGAATTTCTACAATCTGCGTCACTTAACTTTTCTCCAATCAGCTTTTAGCACATCAAGCCTATGTG
>VOCO01032336.1:0-10887 GCA_007922225.1 Emydura subglobosa
ATTTAGGCCAAAATTTGGCTCCCTAAACTTAGGACCTAAGGGTAGAATGACCAAAGATGCCTAAGTGACTTAGAAGCTTCCATCCCATTTTCAAGAGTGATTTAGGGCCAGATTTTCAGAGGTATTTAGGTGCCTAGAGATGCAGATCGGCAGCTCCTGGGGTTTTCAAAAGCATCAAACAGGTTAGGCACCTAACTCCCATTGACTGGTTTTAAGGTTTCTCTCAGGGCAGCAGTCACCATGTGCTGGATGCTTTCCAGTACCCAGAAAGACACAGCCCTGCCCCTACAAGATTTGCCAGTCAACCTTCTTAGGCTCTTACTTGGTGCCCATCACCGTGGTATTAGAGCGCCTCCCAACATTATCAAGGGCAGGAATCAGATAAAGATGTCTCTGCCCACAGTCAGCAGTTAGAAAACACATTTTCACAGTAAGGTCAGCACATTTTAGCCAATGTTTGAGGCCTCTAGAGACCAGTTTTACAGTCACTTTTTCCAGTACAGTTGCTGTTTAACACCTGTGGAAGCATGATTAGACAGTGGCTTTTTCTAATCTTGTGATTTATTTTGGCAGCTCAGCTGACAGTGTCTGGAAAATCTGCATAATATTTTTGTGAAAATAAAATTTCTCTTACTTTTGTTTTCAAATAGTTAATGCACCATTTAGTAACTCAGTGCGCCCCGTTGTACCATTAGTGACTGGTGAGTCGTACCCATGTCTGCATTTCTCTGGGGCTGGAGTTGTGCCTCAGCGCCACTGTATTCATACGCCAATTCAGTTATTATCACCTAATTATAAGAAGTCCTCATGTCAGTCAGATCTGCAGGTGTTTTTCGTTCTGTAAAGTCTCAGGAAAAAAGGAAAATTAACCAGATGTTCTGTGAAAACAGAACAGATAAACTGTTCAGCACTAACACTTTCTTATCTACTTTCTCTTCCGTTAGTATGTAAAGGACACACTGGCCAGATAAGATTTTATGTTCAGTTTACCATCAATGTATATCAAGCCCATTGCAATAGGACCAGTGCTGAGTGTCTGAGGGATAAGGGGATTTTGTTCTCTTTAGGAGTGAGCAGGTGAGGCTGCAGGAACCAGAGCTCATTGCTGCTGAACTGAAGGATACATACAGAGTCCCTGGCCTGATGGAAATGCTGAGACAATTCACAGGTAAGTTAACGCTAAGGCTGCAGGGGATCTCTAGCTTTCCCTATCTGCAGCCTCCAAATCACCCATGTTTTTTCCATTCCTAAATCCACATGCCAGATTCCTGTGGGCTCTTCCAGCCAAAGATACTAAAAGTGTTATAATACCTAGAGACCAATAGATTAATACTGGGCCCCCTAAGGAAAGGGAGCAGTTACAGTCAGAGATGCTGCCTTTGATCATTTAACATTGGAAAAGCCTCTGAAGTAAACGTACCCGCTCCTGGCGAAAATCCCATCACTGCTCTGTCCCCCAGGGCTGTGAACTGTTAGCGTTACACGTCCTTACAAAAGGGAACAACACTTGGCTCTTATATGGAGTTATTCAGCCAGAGCTTGCAAATGCTTCCAAAGGAGGAAGTTGCCATTATCCCAAGTTACAGAAGGGGAACTGGGGCACAGAGACACGCCCAATGTCAGACCAGAGCCAGGAACAGCCCCTAGGCTGCCCTCCTCTGCCCTGCCTCCGCTGACACCTTCCCCCCATACCCCTGACCCGCTCCTGCTGTCCTTCCCCTCAAGTTCGCTCCCAGGGGCAGATGGGCCCTGACTCCCCTTAACAGGCAACAACCCCCTCCCCCCCACCACACCCATTAACGGGGACACAAGTTAATTTCCCTTTTATCCCCGTGACCAGCCCCTGCCCTGGCCCTGACTCTGTGACTCTCTCCCTAGTGGACGTGACTCTGGATCCAGACACGGCAAATCCCTGGCTCGTCCTGTCTGAGGATTGGAAATGTGTGAGACGTGGAGACACACGCCAGGATCTGCCCGACAATCCTGAGAGATTTGATACTTGTGTCTGTATCCTGGGCGCTGAGGGATTCCCGGGCGGGAGGCGTTACTGGGAGGTGGAGGTGGGAAAGAAGCCTGAGTGGATTCTGGGGGTTTGTAGGGAATCTGTGAGCAGGAAGGGGCCCATGAGACGCTCACCTGAGAATGGATACTGGGCCCTGAGGCTGAAGGATAGGTGATACAGAGCCCTCACCTCCCCCACAACCCTCCTCCCTGTAAGCGTCAGGCCCAGCCGGGTGGGGATTTTCCTGGACTATGAGGCGGGCGAGGTCTCATTTTACAATGTCACCGACAGGTCCCAGCTCTGCACTTTCAGTGACACATTCTCCGGGAGGCTTCACCCTTATTTCTGTCTTAGTGTCAATACTTTGGGTAAAAACGCGGCTCCCCTGATCATCTGCAGCGAGCAAGGGAAGTGAAGGGGAACAAGAAGGGTTTCTACAGGCATGTTGCCAACAAGAGGAAGGTTCGGGAAAGTGTGGGACCCTTAGAGAATGAGGGAGGCGACCTAGTGACGGAGGATGTGGAGAAAGCTGAGGTACTCAATGCCTTTTTTGCCTCTGTCTTCACAGACAAGATCAGCTCCCAGACTGCCGTACTGGGTGGCACAGAATGGGAAGGAGGCGAACATCCCGCAGTGCTGAAGGAGCGGGTTCAAGACTATTTAGAAAGATTGGACATTCACAAGTCCATAGGGCCGGATGCAATGCACCCGAGGGTGCTGAGGGAGTTGGCTGAGGTGATTTCAGAGCCATTGGCTATTATCTTTGAAAGCTCGTGGCAACAGGGGGAGGTCCCTGAGGACTGGAAAAAAGCAAATATAGTGCCCATCTTCAAAAAAGGGAGGAAAGAGGATCCAGGGAACTACAGACCGGTCAGCCTCACCTCAATCCCTGGAAAAATCATGGAGCAGATCCTTAAGGAATCCATTTTAAGGCACTTGGAAGAGAGGAAGGTGATCAGGAACAGTCAACACGGATTCACCAAGGGAAAGTCATGCCTGACCAACCTGATTGCTTTCTATGATGAGGTGACTGGCTCTGTGGATGTAGGGAAGGCGGTGGACGTGATATACCTTGACTTTAGCAAAGCTTTTGATACAGTCTCTCACGGTATTCTTATCAGCAATTTAAAGAAGTATGGGTTGGATGAATGGACTATAAAATGGATAGAGAACTGGCTAGAGCATAGGGCTCAACGAGTAGTGATCAATGGCTCCATGTCTAGCTGGCAACCGGTCACAAGCAGAGTTCCCCAGGGGTCGGTCCTGGGGCTGGTTTTGTTCAACATCTTCATTAATGATCTGGAGGATGGGGTGGATTGCACCCTCAGCAAGTTTGCAGACGACACTAAGCTGGGGGGAGTGGTAGATACCCTGCAAGGTAGGGATAGGATACAGAAGGACCTAAACAAACTGGAGGATTGGGCCAAAAGAAATCTAATGAGGTTCAACAAAGATAAGTGCAGAGTCCTCCACTTAGGAAGGAAGAATCCCATGCACAGCTATAGACTGGGGACCGACGAGCTAGGCAGCAGCTCTGCAGAAAGGGACCTGGGGGTAATGGTGGATATAAAGCTGGATATGAGTCAGCAGTGTGTCCTGGTTGTCAAGAAGGCTAATGGCATATTGGGCTGCATTAGGAGGGGCATTGCCAGCAGGGCACCGGAAGTGATTATTCCCTTCTATTTGACATTGGTGAGGCCGCATTTAGAATATTGTGTCCAGTTTTGGGCCCCCCACTACAAAAAGGATGTGGAACAAGTTGGAGAGAGTCCAGCGGAGGGCAGCAAAAATGATTAGGGGGCTGGAGCACAGGACTTATGAGGAGAGGCTGAGGGAACTGGGCTTGTTTAGTCTGCAAAAGAGAAGAGTGAGGGGGGATTTGATAGCGGCCTTTAACTACCTGAAAGGGAGTTCCAGGGAGGATGGGGCTAGGCTGTTCTCGGTGGTGGCAGATGACAGAACAAGGAGCAACGATCTCAAGTTGCAGGGCGGGAGGTCTAGGTTGGACATTAGGAAAAAGTTTTTTACTAGGAGGGTGGTGAAGCACTGGAATAGGTTACCTAGGGAGGTGGTGGAATCTCCATCCTTAGAGGTTTTTAAGCTGAGGCTTTACAAAGCCCTGGCTGGGATGATATAGCTGAGGTTAGTCCTGCTTTGAGCAGGGGGTTGGACTAGATGACCTCCTGAGGTCCCTTCCAACTCTAATATTCTATGATTCTATGATCTGCCCAGTCCCAGCCCAGGCCGGAGGGAATCTCTGTCCCTGACAGCGACACCCGCGGCAGAGACCGTCCTCTTCCAGCGCTGAGCAGCCCCCAGGCCTGTTCCCGGGGGATGATCTAAAGGGCATCATCTGCCCCCCCCCCCCCACCCCACAGTTCCCAGCACCAGGCCCGTCACATGGGGGAGGGGAGAGAAAAGGTGGGGGGAGCCGGCTGGGGGGCTGGGCAGGGGGTGTGAATTGGGTGGGGCAATGCCAGGTGTGGAGACTGAAGGTGAGGTGGGGAGGGAGCTGCAGAGGCAGGAAGAGAAGAGCCCAGCTGACATGAGGAAGACTCTGGGGGGATGTAACGAGGGGGATGGGGAGAGAGGCCCCCAAGGAGGAAGAGCCCCTGGCAGAAATGACACCTCGAGGAGGTAGAGGGGAGACCAGTGAGTGTGACGGGGCTAGTGAGCAAGGGGAAGGTCCTGGCATTTCCTGCCCTGAGGGAGTCTCTGCCCATGGGGGGGAATGAAACAGCCCCAGGGGGCAGCGCGGGAGCAGGGGTGAGAGCACCAGGGCCCTGTTGTACGGGCCGCTCTGCGCTGCAGCCTCAGCCTGTGGGGGGAGCTGGTCCCAGTGCGATGGGGGGAGGGGGAGGAGTGGGGAGAGCTGGGGGAGGGAATTCCGTAGCTGGGCCAGGGGAAGGGGGCTGAGAGCCAGGCTGAGTGATTGGGACCCATCATGGGAAGGAGCTCAGGCAGCTTTTTCCCCCTCCCCATATCTTTGCTCCACTTCAGTGCAGTGCGACAAACAACTCCCAGCACAGGGTGATACTGGTAGGAAATACGGACAGACAGCTCGTGCCTTCTGCTGCCCCATTACAGTTTGGTGCCTCTCACCTTCCCCATCCCCTGGCCCAGGGGTAGCAGACGGTGACAGACGGGGATCAGTCACTCCTGTCAGAATTTCTACCCTGTGAATCTCAATGGAAAATAGGGAGAGAAAGAAGATAGCGAGATTGTTCACATTTAGAAAATGTTGTTATCTAGTGTAAGAAGAAGTAAAAACAAGAATATTTTAATTTACATTTCAACAATATTTCAAAAACAAGCATCTAAAGATATGTTGAGAAATGGAATTATATACATTCATTTTTTGATTCTTCCCTCAAATCTACATAAAAACTAACCTTCTATAACTAGCATCGGTTGTATTTCAACAGTGTCATTTCAGGAAACTGAAAGTATTTATCCTAACAAAATGATCATTAACCTGTCAGAGGGGGTTGTTCAGTTACACTGTACATGTGTTGTAAACATCACAACTACACACACTGCAGCTGTTCTCTCTCTTTCTCTCTAATGTCTTGGCTGGTTCCCTCTGGAAGGCAGGGCACACGCACCAACCTCCTGCGGGACTCGCGCTGCACCTCTGCAAAGTAATAGGTGAAAAAAAGATGAGACAGACTTAATTAAGCAAAATATTTCAATGAACTCACACAAGATTCTATAATAATGTTCCTTGAACTTCTACTAGAATTAATTCATGTCATTTTCAACTTTCTAGCCACATACAGGAGGTAATTAAGATCTGACCCGCCATTTCTTGTTCTCCTTCTCACGTCAATTAACAAACACAGTCCCCACCCTCAAATGCTATTTTCCTATATACAGGAAGCTCTTCTACCTTATCCTTCATTGTTTGTTTTTCTTTAGAAATATTATTTCCAGGCAATGTGCTGTGAGTGTCCATTTTTTATTTTAATGAGCTCTTTGTGTTCTTGTTATCAGGACACAACAAGTGTAGTTTGGTAGAGAAAGAGAGAGACTTGTATTGTTTTTTCCAGTTTTTCACACAGGAAAAGGTTAAGATAAATTTTATTTAACACTTCCTACAGAAATACCTGTGTTCCTTTCCCTATTTCCCACTGAAATTAAGGGTAATCACTGGGATTTCTTATCCAATCTTATTGTGTTATAACATGGGAAAATAGGCTAGTAAGTAGTTTAATGTACAAAATAATTGTTTGTATCTGAAACAACATAAAACTCTGTTGTCACCAACAATTTACAGCACAAACTGTCCTGCAGACAGTGGTGGGGATGTTCATTTGTAACTATCTGACTGTGGCTGGGCTCCCCCATCAGCTCCTGGAGCCCCTGGCTGGCAGGCCCACTTGGGGAATTAAGCAGCATGTACAGTGCACCCGGCTACCTGCCCCAAGTGTCTTTATTACTCTTTATGCTCCAGGTACATTGCAGCACAGCAGCAATTATGTGGAGCCCCTTCCTGCTGCCTGGCTCAGCCTATTACGCTGCTGCTCTCTGCTCAGCGCTACCCACCTAGTGAGCTTGTTACCTCACCAGGCTCCCGACAGGTGCAAGTGATCCCCTCGACCCTTCCAAACTCAACTGCCTCAGTCCCTCCAACTCTAACTACACCCGGGGCCCTGGCTGGTCTCAGTGACCCTTTTATTAAAAGTTTCTTTTCTACACTTAGGGCTTGTCTACACAAAACTTAGAGTGGCTCAGCTGTATCAGTCCAACTCTGCCGCTGTAAGGGTGCTTGTGTAGCCGTGTTGTATTGACGGCACAGAGCTCTCCCGCCGACATAACACAACCACCTGAATCAGCAGCAGTAGCTATGTCAGCGGGAGAGCGTGTCCCGCCGACATAGCCCTGTCCACGCTAGCGCTTATGCCGGCAAAACTGATGTCACTCAGGGGGTGGTTTTCACGTAAGTGCTAGCGTAGACGAGGCCTCAGTCTCTGTGCTTGCGAGAGGGGAAGTGTTGCCGCTAGAGGTGCCCCAGGGGTGATGTGTAATTGTCCCAGGTTGCTGCGTGGGGGCTGGAGCCAGTTTCCTGTTGTACTCTCGAAAGGGAACCCCCAGGTATTGAGCCCAGCCCTTGGTGATGCCAACTTCGACTGGCAGAAGGGCACGTACAGGGCAACCTACTGACTTGCTGGACTCTGTAAAAATCTAACACAATTAATTAACCATTTATTAAAGAATCTATTAATCATTAATTAATCTCTTATAAACTCTTCAGAAATGGAACCTTAGGAGAAAGTGTGATCCAAGGAAAACATGTGACCCACATAACATTACACTGCACTGCACTGGAGCTGGGAGACAAGTGGTAATTCCCAGCAGGGCTGCCCTGCCCCACCCAGTCTATGCTGCCTGCCAATAACGGGTGGCATTTACATGGGAGCAGAAAGAGAAACTGGAGATGGGACCTTTCTTCTTGCTCCTCCCAGCCCAGGGAAGCATGGAGCTAGGAGGCTGTAGGGGCCGCTTCTTAGCCTGAAAAGGTCTGCATGAGGCTGCTCAGTTCATTTTTGTCTTTGCTTTTCCAGACTGGAAGGAGCCTGGCAGGGCTCTGTGCAGGGAGCCCTGGGCCTTTTCTTTTCAAAGTGCTCCAGCGCCTGGAAGGGATGGGCTGTAATTTTTCCCTATGTGCATTTCTATTAAGGACCCTGATGCTGCAGCCCCAGCCAGCCCTGAATATCACCCCCTACAGAGGCCTGGACGGGAGCCAGACTTGGCTGCAGGGTGGTGGGAACAGGCCACTCACAAGGGCCCAGATCCACAAAGGTTCTTAGGTGTCTTAAGACCCAGTTTTAGGCTCCTCTGAGTTTCACAAACCCCTGCTTGGCTGCGGCCGAGCCCTGTAGGTGCCTAAACACTCTGAGTGCCTGAACTTTCCCTGTCAAAGCTGCCTGGCACCTACATTTCTGCCTCTGGGCATGTGCTCTGCTGCCTCCCCCTGGGCGTCTGGACACCCAAGCCTCAGTGCCACCCACTAGCCGGGGAGATGGGTGCTCCTCCACCCAGCTTGTCTGCGCTGCCTGATGTGGTACAGGGCCAGGCTCATTCCAAACCCAGCTGGGGGAGGAGCAGGTGACGCTGCCACCCCCCACCTGAGAAGTTGTAGCCCAGTGACTATGTCACGTTTTACACACGATGGAACAGCTTCAGGAGCAGAGACTGAGGGAAACGCCCGTCTGCCTGTCCATGGCTCAGTGTCTAGGGGCTCTGCTGGGAAGTGGGAGATCCCTGTTCAAATTCTCTCTCTCCACTGGCAGGGGGGGAATTGAACCTGGATCTCCCCCATCCCGGGCAAGGACTCTGACCGTGAGGCTGGAAGCTGTAGGGCAGCCCTACAGCCACTTCCTCCTCCGGCCGTTTTGTACGGGGCCAGGCAGGTGCCCAGCTCATTAATCCAGGAAACGACTTCGGAGCCTGAGTCCAGGCGAGGGGTTGCTGGCTGCAGGTCACAAGCTGGGATTGGCGCCGCCCTACAGCTCAGGCTTAGGCACCAGACTCTGTGAGGGGTGAAGCTTCAGACACCCCCCTCCGGCCACCATCTCTCATTAGCCAGCTTGGCAGGGAGCCACCTAGCATGATGGCTTTTGTGGGTCCCATTCTTAGCCCCCATCTCTCCCCATTCATGGCAGAGGAAGCCTGGGCGTCGAACTCAGGCTGTGGGGACAGAGGCGGTGCTAGCCCATTGGGGGCCCTGAGCAGGGATATTCCAACCTCCCCCCAACAATGACAGCCAGACCCCCACCATGCCGGGCTGACAGCCAGAGGCCCAGGGCTGACACCAGACACCCGCTGCCCAGGGCTGATGCCGGAGCTCACTACCTGGGGCTGGCAGCACAGGCCCTGCCGCAGGGGGCGGAAGTCACAGAGCTCACATAAAATCATGGAGTCCGTGACCCCGGGACTGACTCGGAGCCTTAATAATAACAAACAGTGACTAGGGGCCCCTGGAGCTGCTCAGGGCTGAGAACCATTGTTTAGTCTGCCCAGGCCTAGCGCCAGCACCGGGTGCGGGGGCCATTTTGCCCCAGATTAAGACATGGGAGGCTGCAGGGAGGCAGGGCAGGCAGAGAAATGTAGGAGGTGGTGGATAGGGAAAGGGTGTTTAACAATTTCTCCTCCACAGCCAAAGGTGTGCACCAACATTGTTTCACAAAGACTCAGTTTACAAATTATAGATGAGGAATGTAGATATTTGCTGGTGATAGCTAAGATCTGACTCTGTATCTGACCTAATTGATCCATATGGTCCAAATAAAGATGAATAAATGGGGGAGGGGAAAGGGCAGGTACTGAGGGATTGAGGGGGGTTGAGCAGAGGGTCAGACACAAGGAGAGCAGAGGGGGAAGGGCTGGCACTAGGGGGGAAGAGGAAGGTGAGGGAAGTTGTGGGCACCGGGGGGCAGATGGGGGTGAGGAGAGTGGCAGGGGGACAGAGGGAGCAGATGGGCGGACGGGGGAGGGAAGAAGGGTGGGAGGCAGGACAGCAGAGGAGGTGCGGGGTGGGATGGGCATCAAGGGGCAGTGGCAGACACCAGCTGGGCAGATGGGAGCAACGGGAGGGGTGGGAGACATGGGAGCAGAGGGGGAAGGTGGAGAGGGGCCGGTGCCAGGAGGGCAGAGGGCGAAGGGAGGGTGGGATCCAGAGGGAAGAGGTGGGTGGAGGGGAAGGGCACATAACAGGGAGGCAAAGGGGAGTGAGGGAAAGGGACCCAAGGAAGCAAAAAGGTGATAGGGGGGTGCTGTGAACTGCCAAACCTAGAGGTGCCGGGGCACTAAACTGACAAGCCGTGAAGTACTGGTGCTCTGAACTGCCAGCCAGAGGTGCCAGAGCTATGAGCTGCAAGCCCAGGAGTTCAGGGGCTCAGAACTGCCAAGGCCAGAGATTCCAGGTCCATTGTCTGCAAGGCCAGAAGTTCCGAGTCTATTAACTGCCAAGATCAGAGGATCTGGAGCTCTAAACGGCCAGGGCAGCAGTGCCAGGGGTCTGAAGAGCGAGGACCACAGGTGCCGGGGTCTGAACTGCCCTAGAGGTGGCAGGGGTCTAAAGTGTGATGCCCAGAAGAGCCGGCGTTATTTTATAAGCCCAGAAGTGCAGGGACTCTGAACTGACAGGCCAGAGGTGCCATGGTCTGAACTGCCAAGCGCAGAAGCATTGCAGCTCTGAACTGCCAGGCCGAGATATGTTGGGACTAAGAACTGCCAGGCCAAAAAGTGCCTGGGCTGTGAACTGCCAGACCCAGAGCTGCTATGGTCTGAAGTGCCAATTCAAGAAGTCCCAGGGCTGAGAAGTGCCAGGCCCAGAGGTGCGGGGTCCTAACTGCCAGGCCCAGGGGTGATGTGTTCTGAATATCCAAGCTCAGAGGTGTCTGGACTAAGAACTGCCAGTGTCAGAGGTGCCAGAGCTATGAACTGCCAAAGCCACAGGTGCCGGGGCTAGGAACTGTTAAGCCCTGAGGGCCAGGCCACTGAATGGCCAAACTCTGAGGTGCTGGAGTATGATCAGAGTAGCGCAGGTGTTCCGGGTCCATGAGATGCAAAGATGCCAGAGCTATAAATTGCCACGCCCACAGGTGCCGGGGCTCCGAACTGTCAAGCCCACATGTGCAGGGCCTTTGAACGGCCAAGCCCAGAGGTGAAAAGCTCTGAGGTGCTAGGGCTAGGACAGAGTTGCCGGTGCTGTGAACTGCCAAACCTAGAGGTGCTGGGTCTCTAAACTGACAAGCCGTGAAGTACTGGTGCTCTGAACTGCCAGCCAGAGGTGCCAGAGCTATGAGCTGCAAGCCCAGGAGTTCAGGGGCTCAGAACTGCCAAGGCCAGAGATGCCAGGGCTCTGAACTTTCAAGCCCAGA
>VOCO01032337.1:0-21144 GCA_007922225.1 Emydura subglobosa
CTGTGGGTGGAAGGGGGGGGGATGATGGGCAGGGGAGCACAAGGGGGCAGAGAAGGGTGTGGAGAAGGGCAGCCTTATGGGGGCAGAGGATAGTGAAGGGGAGGTGGGCACCAGGGGGGAAGAGGGTGGATGAGGGGAGGGGTGGGACCCTGAAGGTAAAGGGGGTGAGGGGAGGCACAGAGAGCAGGGAGTAATGGGGGGCAAGGGAATGGGTGGGCACCAGGGGTGGGGGGTGGGGAGTGGAGGGGAAGGGGGGATAAGGGGATAAGGAAGGGGAAGGTGGCAGGGGGCAAGGGGAGGGGCTTGTGCCATGGAGCTATCGAGGGGGGTCATCAGTGGGTGGAAGGGCAAGAGAAGAGGTGGATGCCAGCGGGATACACAGGGGAGAGGGGAGGGGTGACAGCTGCAGGCAGAGGGGGGCAAGGGAAGGGGCTTGCAACCGTGGGGCAGAGGGGGAGCAGATGGGCAGGCAGCAAGGGGGCAGGAGGAGGGACAGACATCAGAGGGCGGAAGGGAGCAAGAGAAGGGGTTGGTGCCGGGTGGGTGGACATCTGTTGGGGAGCAGAAGGGGGGAAAGGAAGGGGCAGGTAAAAGGAGGAAAGGGCAGAGGGGAGGGTGGGCGCCAGGTGCAGAGGGGATGAGAAAAGAGGGGTGGGGAAGTCGTGTGGTGGAGGGAGGAGGGGGAGGGGAGAGGGGCACCGAGAAGGAAGGGGACGAGGGGAGGGGTGGGTGCCGGGGGCAGGGCAGTGAAGGTGTGACAGTCTTTCCTCTCATATTCTCCCTTTCACAAGACAATGACACGTTTCATACCAAGTGGGTCTCCTGGCACAATCCGTGCGGTAACATGACATGTAAAGTTGTAAGATTCTCCTGAACGGCATCACTCAGTTCAGAGAAGCCGGCACAGCCAGTGCCTCAGAAACAGGCAAATGAACGCCTCAGCCGGGTGTCAGCGTAATCACACCATGAGCACCTGGGGAGCAGCCGTTCTTCGGCAGGCAGAAGGGGATGAGCAGGAAATTGACATATTGGCACAGACACAGCTGGGGTCCCCGTCCCACAGCCCTGCTGTCGCCTTAACCCAGCTGCGAATATTTCTCAAAGAGACGAGAAAAGTAAAGGAAACTGGAATAGAAACTAACCCCACAAATACCTCCCCTCTCCTCCCTTCCTTTCTGCTCCCAGCAACAGACACATCTGAAACAACCCTGCCCTGGGGAGAGGTCCCGGCTGGGGGCGTCCAGCCAGTGAGCTGCAAAAGCTTGGGGTGAGAAAGACTTTTTTGCTTTCAATTTTTTTAGTCTGAGAAGTTCAATGTTAGTTTCTGTTTTATTTTTTATTTCCTTTGTGACCAGTTCTGACTTTTATGCCTCATTTATTTGTAATCACTTAAATTTCTTCTTTCTGTCGTTAATAACCTTGTTTTATCTAAACCAGTGTGTTTGGTTGACGTGTTTGGGACCCTTCACTTGAGATAACAGGGCTTGTGCATAGCGTTTCTATTAATGAAATGACGGACTTTCTATCAGCTTGCGTTGGCCAGTAGAGCGCTGGGCAACCAGATGCACATTTCTGGGTGGAAAGTTTGGGACAGGGAGTTGCTGGTGTCTCCTGCAGTGTAACTCAGGAGTGGCTGGTTATAGCACTCTTCCTGTGTAGCTGGGAGCAAGTTACATGCTAGAGACTGTGTGTGAACGCTCAGTGGCTGTTCTCACAGTGAAGCAGTGTAAAAGGCACTCCAGATTGGAGAACTGAGGGCATAAAGCTGTTCAACAATCGAGATTGTACCTGGCCAATGTCACAGTGGGAAGGAAAGGGGCAGGCATCTGAAGAGTAGGGGGAAGCAAGGGAAAGGGCAGGGGCAAGGGGGATTGAGGGAGGCTGAGCAGAGAGGCAGACACAAAGGGAGGGGGGGGCTGGCACCAGGGAGGCAGAAGGAAGGGGTGGGCACCAGGGACCAGAGAGGGGTGAGGAGAGTGGCAGAGGCCAGGGGGGAGTCTAGATGCAGAATGCACCCAAGAGTGGAAGAGGGGATCAGGGGAGGCACAGATAGGGTCAGGGGAGGGATGGGAGACGTAGGAGCCGAGGGGGAAAGGGGAGAAGTGGCTGACAGGGTGTGTGGGGGTGAAGTGATGGGGGATTCCAGGGTGCAGAGGGTGGTTAGGGGGAGGGGCAGGTGCCAGGATGGCAGGGGACAAAGGGAGGGACGGGTTCCAGGGGCAGAGACCAAGTAAACCCCAGCAGGGGACTTTTGTCTCAGATGTTTTGCTCTGTGTCAAATAATTTCAGGAGTGCTGAAGAGGGGAAACTGAGGCAGGGAGCTTGCAGGACACCCTGAGGCAGCTGAGGGTGTGCCCCAGGGCGCCTCCCCATGGCAATTCTGTGAAACTGGCACCATGTAACAGAGCTGCTGCCCCTCCCCCTGCGGACAGAGCCTGGCTCTCTCCAGTCTGGCTGTGCGGGCCCCTCACCGCGGTGTCTGACCCGAGCGGAGCCGGCGCCAGAGTGAGAACCTGGAGTGAGTGCTGAGAACAGGGTGTTTGTGCCTCCTGCCCAGCTCCCGGCCCCCCCGGCCCAGGTCCCTGGCTGCTCCCGCTGCCCCACAACCTCTGGCTCTCCCTGAGCCTGTCCTACCCCTGACCTCAGGCTGCCCCTGCCCTGCGCCTGGGGGTACAGAGCTCCCTGCTGGCTGGATGCTGAACTGGGAGTGACCCAGGGCCCAGCACGGAACCAGTCGGGTCTCTACAAAACCCTCTGCCCGACCCAGCCAGATAGACCCAGGGTGTTGCTGGTCCCACACTTGCACCCTCACTCCCCTTCCCCAGAGTTTGCTGCTCCCCCTGCTGGGCCTTGTCTGCTCTCAGACCAGGAGCCGTGCAGGGCCGGCAGCCCCTTGTTCTGTCTCTGCAGCGCCTGGCTCACTGGTGGGCGCTATATCAGAAATAACGCTCCCTGCCCAGCCCCTAGGGGCTGCGTGACAGCGCAGAGCCTTCCCCATTGCAGAGTTTCCTAGTTACTCTGCCCCACACGGTCACCCAGCCACTCCCCGAGTGCTAGACGTGGGTCCCTGGGATCAGAGCAGGGGGAGTTGAGTGGCACTGCCCTGTCAGGGGCTGGTGGGGTGGCTGGAAGGAAAGGGTTAATCCCAGTGCGGTGGCACTTTGCTGCCCTGCCCGGGCTGGTCTCTGCCCTCTGGGTGCAGCACAGGGCGTGTGTCTCTGAGCAGGTCCCTGCCCACTCGCCCCAGACACGGATAATCCAGGTGCCAAGGGAAGGTGCCGCCCAGCACGAGCTGAGCCGGCGAGCACAGCAGCAGAGGCAGTGGCGGGGGGGGGGCTCAGCCAACAGAGCAGCAGCGTCCCCACCTGCAGGGAGGGGTCAGCGCTGGGCAACAGGCCGGGCTGGGTCAGGGGCTGGGAGCTCTGGCAGCAAGCGCGGTGCCAGCACCAACGGCCCTGCTGGACACCCTGGGCCTGGCCAGCCTGGGGCAGCCAGCGAGTCTCTCAGGACCTGGGACTCTGCCCAGGAGGGGGTGACCGGTTGGGGTGCCCTGCCCAGGACAGGGTGACAGGGGGAGGTGACAGGATGCTCCCCAGGGGTCAGTGATTCCCTAGGATGAGGCACCGGGAAGACGAGCTCAGGATCCCAACAGGCTCATGGGCCGGGGTCAGAACTGGCCAGAGCCCAGCTGTGCCGGGGCCGGTGGGAGGGGAGCCAGGATGTGCTGACTCTGGCCGGTCACAGGGAGGGAGCCCAGGTTTCGGGCACTACGGGGCGCTGGTGCCAGGAGCAGCTGCAGGGAGTGAATCTCTGCCAGGGGAGGGGCTGGAGTCACTGATACAGGTTTGGTCTCTGTTACCTGCAAATCCTCGGGCTCTTCTGAATCCTGGAACAAACCAGCAGAGAGAGAGAGGTGAGAATTCACACCGCAGGGGCACCCGGCGCGGGGTCCAGTGCAGGGGAGGGCAGACCTTGCTGTCCCGACGCAAACAGCCCTGAGGGTGCAGCAGCCGCTCTAGCCAGGTACATGGGCCTGTTCCCACCGCACCCAGCTCTGCACCATCTCACAACAGCCCAGGGCTGGACAGGTTCTGACTCTGTTTTGTCTTTTCTGTCCCATGTTCTTCTCCCACATTCACCAGCTGGGTTTCTCTCCTGTGCAGATCACTGCACACCCGCCCAGCCCAGGGGCTGCTCCATACAGGGGAACAGGCTCCCAGCAGCTGCTGTGCCCTGCTGTAAGGTCTGAGGCCTTGTTTTTTGGCTAAGCAGTAGCAGCCATAGCAGGAGAGACAGCAGCCATAAGCTAAGCAGCATGCAGTCACATCTTCACCCTCCTGACATTACATCCAGACAATGGAGTATCAGGCTGTTAAGAAGCTGCTACTGTCCTAATAGTACCGACCACCACCAGATAAAGAAACAGATCTTAACATGCTTAAAGAAAACGTTGTTTGATAGCATCTGTCTGGCAAGGAATCACTTATCAACAGTTGTGGCTGTAAACTCTACACTTCTTATTGTTTTGTCTGTACGGGACCCACTTCTCTATTGTGTATTGAATGATTTCTGTTTGGTTCTTTGCTTTCTCTCTGCAGCCAGCCCCTCTGCAAGGAAAGAGAAAAAGAAAAATCAGTAATGAGTCCCAGTCCCTGTATCACCAGTGCTAACAATCATTCCATCACAGCTTCCAGATGATACGATACCAGTGAGAGAAGAGGCACTAAGATCTTGTCCACACTTAAACCCCTACAGTGGCACTTCTGCAGATGCCCCACTGTAGCACTTCAGTGTAAACGCTCCCTATGTCGACGGAGGGGTTCTCCCATCGGTGCAGTTACCCCACGTCCCTGAGATGCAGGGACACAGGTCGGCTTAACTACACCACTTCGGGGTGTGCATTTTTCATGCCCCTGATGGACAGTTCTGCTGATCTGATTTTCTGGTGCTGACCAGGCCTAAGGCCCAAGAAGCAGCTTTTCACTGGGATTTAGGCACCTAAAGATGCAGACAGACACCTCAGGAGATTTGTCCAAGTGTTAAAGCAGCTCAGACACTTCACTCCTATGCAAAACAATGGGAGATAGGTGCTTAGCCTGCTTTGGGGTGTTTGAAAATCCCACCACATACCTAAATAGCTCTGAAAATCAGTCTCAGCTCCGCAGCTTCCCCGTCGGAGTCCCCCACCTGTCCCTGCCCGGACACTATGAGAGAGAAACCCTCGGAGTGTCCCTTACCCAGGAATCCCGTCACAGCCCCCTGGAGATTGTTCTCTTGAGCGAAATCCCGGATTCTCTTTTCCAGCTCAGGGGATTTGGGCACCGGATGTGGAGTCGTTGCCTTCTCGCCCCTGCAGAGACACAAGTGTGTTTATTCCTCTCCTTCCTCGGCCCTAAGTCCCCACTGCCCAAAGCCAGAAAGGGGAGCGGGTGGGAGCTGGGGCCACAGGCAGAGCTACCAGGGCCGTGACCTCTGCTGCCCAGGGAATTTAGTGCCTGCACAATCTGCCGGGGCCCAGCCTGGGGACTGGCAGCCTCTCTCCGTCCAGAGAGAAAACACAGCCTGGGCAGTGCCAGCCCCAGCTCCCTTCACACCCGGCCTGGCCCACGTTCCCCAACAGGACCTGGAGGGGCCGCTACCAGGGCTGTGAGAGGGGCCCATTCTACAGGTCCAGCCACTCCTCAGCGTCTCCTCTCAGCCTCCAAGGGGCCTGGTCGCTCCCAGGTGGTGGTGGGTTCTGGGATGAGGAAACGGCCCCTCTGAGGTGTGAGCTCGGACACTCGGCTCTTTCCCCACAGGCCCCTGGGCCCCCCTCACACGGGACAGACTTTGTGTCATGACAGAGCTGGGGCCAGGTCCTAGCTGGTCCCTCGGGGTGACAGGCCCCAGACCCAGTAATGATCCCGAGCCAGACCGGCTCCAGGAAGGGTTCTCCAGACCACAGCTGTGGGGCGATCCCCTCCCCAGGATGGGTCACAGAGCCACAGCTCCAGCCGCCCCAGGGCGATGGAGAGTCAGGGGGACTGGATCCAGAGAATGAGACCCTCGCACGGTTGGGGATCTGGGGGCTGGGTCTGTAGCTGAGTCTCTGAGCCTCTTCCCAGCACGACGGGGCATGAGGGGCAGACGAGCCCGGACGTACCTGCTCACGGCGCTTCTGACACCCTAGAGAGGAACGAGAGACAGAGCAGAGAGTCAGTGCCCACAGCCCAGCCCAGCCCCCAGCTCTAGATGGGTCATTCTGCTCCCACAGCCCCAGCCCCACAGGCTGAAACCCAGTGGGGTGGAGGCACTAAAGGACTGAGCCACCCCTTTCCCACCAACTGCTCTGCAGGGACGGCCAGGACCCTGAGCTGAGCCCTGGGGCTGGAACAGCCTTTCACCAACCTCCCTGACAGCCCAAACTCCTGTCTCTCTGCAGACTCCGGGCCCCTGGCCCTGCAAACACCCCAGGCCGCGCTCTCTGCACTGAGTTACCCTGTGAGCCCCAAGTGACTCAGGGGCCATCTCCTCCCTGCACTGGGCTCTGGGCGTGTCTGACATGGTCTCACCTGCAGCAGTTCAGGCACCGGCTGCTGACACTTCCCCTCCAGCTCCGTGATCAGGGCACTGAGCCGGGAAATCTCCTCGCACAGCCGGGTGCTGTTTTCCTCCCTCCTCCTCCCGATCTCCTCGTCCAGCTCCCCCAGCCGGGCCAGCAGGAGGCGCTCTTGTTCAGCCAGGAACTGGTGCAGCTGCCCAACCTCGGACACCACCAGCTGCCTCTCCACTTCCGTCTGCCTCTGGGGGGCACAGAGAGATGCAGGGGCAGGGCGGGGACACGGTACCAGCAACAGATTTCAGTGTAGACCAGACCAGTGTAGACCAGATTTCAGTGTAGATTTCAGCAACAGATTTCAGTGTAAACCAGGCCTTGGCAAACGCTGCTGCCCAAAGCACCCGATGGCATCACTGGAAATGTCTGACACTCAAACCCTGGGAGCAGCAAATGTCTCCCCAGCTTCCCCCTGACCCCCTGCGACACCTGTGCACATTCAGCAGTTCTAGTCTCCTCTCACCCCCAGTGCTACAGAGGCAGAGCCGGAGGCTGCTCCCAGCTGCCCTGTGTGACCCCCTGACTTCAGTGGGAATTAACACAAGGGTCACAGAGCATCTGACCCTAACTCCACTGACTTCAGTGGGTCACTCCTGATTTACACCCAGTACCTGAGAGCAGAGTCTGCCCCGCGCTGTTTAAATGCCCTAAACTCCCTCACTGCATCGACCCTGGAAATCCTTCACCCTCCTGAATTACAGACACCAAACAGGGCAGAGACTCCCCCTGCTGCTGTCGCTGGCGCCCCTGGGCAAACCTGCTGGGCGGGGCAGGGCACCTACCAGGAGCCTCTCGCTCTCCTTGTCCCAGTCGGATTTCAGGCCCTGCAGCTCTTCTCTCTCCTCTCTCAGACGCTGCAGGCGGCTCAGGATTTGCTCCTGCGAACACAGACAAGGGCTCTGGAGGCTGGTTTGGGTCCTTGCTTTGTGCCCTGTGATCGTCACCGAGCAGAGGCTGGGGAACCACGTCCCCTTCTCCAACCCACTGAAAAGTGACTGACCACAGCTCCAAGGGAACTCCCTGGGCAGAGCTGCTGGGCCCGGCCCGGCTCCTCCCCAGCACCATCAGCCCCAGGAACCTTCTTTGGTCCCGGGATCGGGCACTTCCCAGGTTCCAATCCGGGGTTGCTCAGACCCAGGCCAGGGGCTCTGTGACTGCAGAGGCTGGGCCTGTAACTCCCAGCCACGGCGATAACTGCGCCTACCCTGTACTCCTGGGCAGCCTCCTCGATGGGAACCACGGTGTGAGCGCGGTGAGCCCGGGACTCTCTGCAGATCACGCAGATGGGGGCTTGATCCTCCTGACAGAAGAGTTTCAGAGCCTCCTGGTGTCTCTCACACACTCTGCCCCCCTCGGGCTCCGGCACCGCCTGCAGCCTCTGGCGTTTCACTAACTGCACCACGTTGCCCAGCTGCCTGTTGGGCCGCAGGTGTCTCTGCTGGGCGGGTTCTCGGCACTGGGGGCAGGGGACGTTTGGCTCTGACTCCCCCCAGCACTGGCTGATGCAGGCTCAGCAAAAGTTGTGCCCACACTCAGTCATCACTGGATCTGTGAAATACTCCAGGCAGATGGAGCAAGTCACTTCGTCGTGGAAGCTCCCGGCCAGCTCCCCAGCAGCAGCCATGGCTCCTCCGCCCGGGCCCGGAACAGCCACTCACTGCGGGTTAGTTTCACTTTCCCTTCCCTGAGCTGAGAGAAGCCGGTTTGGCTGGTGCTGGCTGGGGCGTTTCCCTTCCTGCTGTTCCCAGCGGGCCAGGCTGAGCTGCAGCGAGTCACCGCCAGTGTCACAGCCCCGGGGCAGGGCAGACAAAGGAGAGGGCCCCTGGCAGCGCGGGTGGGTCAATCACACTCAGTCGGTGGCGGCTCTTCCCTGCTCTATCAGGATCCGTGCCCCCGACCTCTCCTCTAGCTCTGCCCTGGGGGGCTGCCCCCTCCACCGCTCTCAGGGGCCTGGTCGGGGTCTCTAACAGCCTCTCCCTGCCCAGATCCCAGGATCTGCTCCATCCTCATCCTCCCTGCTGTGCTAGACCCTGCCCATCCCCCTCTCCTGCTCCACATCTCCTCCCCTCCCAGCTTGCAGACACCGCCCCCTCCGGGTCTCTTCCTTCCTCCCTGACTGCTCTGTTCTCCCCTCTGCCCCTGCCCCGCGCGCCGGGGGATCCCCAGGGCTCTGGCCTGGCCCCTTTGCTCCAGCCTAACCACAGGGCTCCAGCTACCACCTCTGCGCTGGGGGACGCACAAATCTCTCCCTGACCCACGGCCCTGTCTGCTCCCGTCCAGCCCCCCTCTCAGCCGGGCTCCCCATCACCCCTCCTGGGGTCCCGGCATCATCTGACACTGAGCCGGGCTCCCACTGGGATCCCAACCTTCCCCCAAACCTCCCCCGGTCCCTTCCGCCCACAGGGGGGAGGGAAAGTATTTGACTCAAGGAATCGCTCACAGGGTGAGATCCAGCCGGGAGCCGGCCAGCCAGGCCCAGGCCTCGTGCAGGGAGGGCACAGACAGTCCGACCCAGAACTGGTTTGACCCTTGGGTCAGGTCCTTTAGGAACTCCTGCAGTGAGCGTGCGACAGGCAGCTGGTGACTGTAACACTCTGGTCTTGCACATCCAAGTCTTCATCTATGTCAGCCCCAGAACTACAGGCTGTTGTATCTGTCTGGCAGTCCCCAGAGACAGCTGTGTGTCCATCCCTCCCTTCACATACCTCGCTCTCTCTCTCACACCCAGCCCCTCCGTTCCAGATGAGCTGCATGTGGCACACAGAGAGTGGGGAGGCTAATGATGGTTTAATAGCACCTTTGTCCTCCCACCCCAATCCCAGAGCTAGTGATTTAGGCTGGGCATGTCAAAGCCACCTATTGGGTTTGGACACCCTTTTATTAACAATTAATGGGAATGGAGTGTCCAAACACCCTAGGCAGCTGTGAAAATCCTAGCCCTAAAATGTATCTGAATGACCCCGTTGGCCTCTGTTCCCAGGGCCCCATCCCTGCAGGGGCAGCTCCAGCGGGATGTTATCGTCTGTGTGTCTGTCCATCTATCCCCATACACACCTAGCTTTCTAGACATCCACCCATGTATCCATCCTATGCTCATCCCTTCCTCTGTTTCTATCCATCCATCCCCATCCCTCTGTCTTTCTATCCATAAAGACTTCAAGTGACAGGGAATCCACCACTGACACTCGGTCAAACCAGCAAATGATTTGTGTCCTGTGCTGCAGAGGAAGATGAAAACCTCCCCAGGTCTCTGCCAGACATGGAGGAAAATTCCTTCCCGACTCCAAAGCTGGCGATCAGTTAGACCCTGAGCATATGGGCAAGAGCCACTGGCCAGATGCCTGGGAAGGAATTCTCTGCACTAACTCCGAGCTCTGCCCATCTCGTGTCCCATCACCGGCCGCTGGGGATATTTGCAGCTCTCCATCGCAGATCAGCTACATGTTATTGTAGGCCGTCTCATCACACTGACCCCGGCTCAAACTTGTCAAGCTCAGTCTTAAAACAAATTAGGTGTTTTGGCCCCGCTGCTCCAGAACTTCACTCCTCTGCCGGTTAGAAATCTTCATCTAATTTCAAGCCCATATGTATTGATGGCCAGTTTATGTCCATTGGCTCTTGAGCCAACATAGGTCCTTGACTCAAATAACTCCTTCCCCTCCCTGCTGTTGATCTCTCTGATGTACTAATAGAGAGCAATCATCTCCCCGCAGCCTTCCTTGGGTTCGGGTTAATAGGCCAAGGTTCTTAAGTCTCCTCTCATAAGGCAGGTTTCCCGTTCCTTGCATCAGCCTCGTAGCCCTTCCCTGCACCTGGTCCAGTGTGAATTCATCTTTCTTAATCATGGGAGACCAGACCTGTCCACGAAGTAATCCAGAGCAGCTCTCACGCTTGCTTTATATAACCATACAATCGTAGCCTCGAGAGGTCTTCTAGTCCAGTCCCCTTCAGCAGCCTGCCGCCGAAAATGGGAACTCGTCCTCAGGTTTTCGGCGGCGGGTATCACTCCTAGAAATTTCTTAAAGTGGCAATGTCAGTGTCCCCACAGTGAAAGGGCAGCGCTGAAATGTAGTGATGCTGCGCCGCCAAAAATGGGCAGAGTGGCTGAAATATTCGGTGGAGAGCATTGTATGGCCCCTCCAAAGTAGAGGTTTTGCGATTTTGGCCCCTCACTGTGAGCGAGTTTGACAACCCTGATCTAGACCTTCCTTGACAGGTGTTTTTCCAACCTGCTCTTAAAGATTTCCAATGACAGAGATTCCACAGCCTCCCTGGGCAATTTATTCCAGCGCTGCCCTGCCCTGACGGTCAGTACTAACAAACGGCGCTAATGCTTCCCTGGAAATACCTCGCTAACGCAATCCTAGGCTGCTGCAGGCTTTTTTCATAGCCTCAAGTTGGCCGCTCATAGGCATCCTCCCCGCCCAGCTGCTTGGTGCGGAGACAGACACCCGCCTATCTCTATCTCACATGAAACTGCGCAGGCAGCTCACACTCACTCCAGAGAGGCATGCCCTGCATGGACAGCTAGCGGAGCTGGGTGTCTGACTGCCATGCTCCCTCAGTGGGGTGGGGCTTAGGGCAGACCCTTCTCATCTCCCATTGGCTTCCATAGGTGTCTGCCTGCCTAGCATACTGGCTGCTGTGAATGCCAATCTCTCTCCCTCCCCATTCATGGTGTAGGGAAGCCTGGGGGCTGAACTCAGGCTTGCTGGATCCCACTGTTGTTCCCGTGATTTTTCTCGACGTCCCAGTTAGGTGTTGGGACTCGGCATCACGATGCCCTTTGTGTGTCCAGGCCTCCCTGCCTTGAAACACGGAAGGATGGCCCAGGCGTTAGGATGTTAGTCTGGGACCTGCAAAACCCAGCTTTGATTCCCTCCACCACCTTGGGTGAGTCTCTTAGTCCAGCTCTTCCATGGTATTAAGGTTGCCTAAGTCCCACTGAAATGAACCTGGGCCTTGGTTCCCGTCTGTAACAGGGGTAACATAGGGAGCACTGCCCTGCCTTGTCGGGCTAAACACATGAAAGGGTCAGAGTGACTAGATGCTGTTGTAATGGGGTCCATAGAGGAGCCTAGAGGATGGGAGCTCGGGGGTAGTGCAGTGCGACTGCAGGCTTCAATGAAGTGGTGTTGAATTGTGAATCGTCCTGATAAAGAGCCTGTTTTGGCAAACAGAGGATATTACTCCCATGCAGAGTGTGCTGGAGGAGCAGGCAGAGTGTGTGGGTGTGTGTGTGTGTGTATGTCGGGTTCCTCACCAGAGGCTGTGAAGGAAATGTAGGCGGCTGACCCAAAGCCCAGGGCCACCCGTGCGGACCCACAGTGAGCAGGGGGAGGCCCAGGAGAAGGTGAATGACGGTTACTCGGGTGGCGTGTGTTGTCCTGGGCTCAGAGGGGCTGCGGGAGACCCGGGCCGGACGCCTCCGCTGTTCCTCGCAGGAAGGGGCGAGGCAGCGCCGCACACGGGTCACGCTGGGGAGCTGCTCATCGATCCGCCCCGGGCTGCCGGGCCCTGCTCTCACCGCCCGCCCCGCTGGGCGCCGCCTTATTTCTGCAGGTGCTGCCCGGGCTCCGGGACCCGGGGAAACCACAGTCTGTCGCGCGCCTGGCTGGAGCCGCCTGTGGGCGTGACGGCGGGCTCCGAGCGCTGCTGGGATTGGCCAGGGCCGCTGTTGGCTTCCACGTTCCATTGATGCTTCCGGAGCCTGGGATTTCTTTGGCTCCTGGCGGGCCAGCCCTAAAACAATGAGCGGCCAATCAGAGCAGGGGGAGGAGCCAGAACAGTTTTCCTGTAACTTGGACCCATCGTCTTCTTGCTGCTTCTCCGGATTGCTGGGGCTGCTCCTCCAGCCCTGGGGCTGCTCTGCAAACCCGGGTGAAACTAACCTTCCGTGGCTGATCTGTCCTGCGCCGAGCTGGCCGGGGGGCTGCGGACCAGGTGAGCAGGGAGCTGCAGACAGGGTGGGGGAGTCGGGCTGGCTCCGTCCTGCCTCCCCCCTGCTGTGTCTGTGAATCCAGCTCTGCTCCCAGCTCATTTGCCCAGTTACGAGCCAGGGGTTGCATGGAGAGCTGGGACGGCGCGGCGCGGAGGATTGAACCACACAGAAATCGCCCACGAAGGCAGCACCAACCGATCAGTGCCGGGAGGTGGGTGAGAGGAGAGACCGAGGGGGAGGGAAAAGACAAAAGAGGAGGAAGAAAGGGAGGAAATGGGGGTGGGAGGAGAGAAGGGAATTAAAAAGCCAGGCGGGAAGAAGCGGACGAGCAGGGGCTGCAGGGCGACGCGAAGCGAAGCTGCCGCAGGGACCCAGGCGGAGTCCCTGACCCCGGGACAGGCCGGCTTCCTTCCTCTGCTCCTGCCTTGCTCGCTGTTGGAGGGAAGCGACTCTCTGGTTTGCTGACCCCGTCCCAGGCCGGGTGCGGCGGTCGCTGAGTCGGTGGCGAGGCGTGTGTGGACCAGGCAGGGCAGAATCGTAACTGAGCAGCATTTTCTACCCCGCGGGGCAGGGGCAGTGACGGGCCAAGGGGCCGGGCAGGGAGAAATGGGCTCCCTACATGTGCCCAGGGGACTCGTACTAGGGGAACTGCTGCACTTTTTCCTCCTGACTCCCTCTGCCCAGGCAGGTGATGAACAGGCTGGGAAGGATTCGGTGTGTCTCAGTCCATGTTGGCAAACAGCGATTTCGCCGCACGCGAACCGACGGGGAAAAAATGCTGTTGATCAAACTGTACAGCTCGGTACCGTGGGAAAAGTGCTGCGGGAGACCTTTAATAAAGTCACAATCCAGGGATTAGACTTGTGAGCTGGGCTGGTTACAGACGGGCTAGGAACCGGATGGTAAAACCAGGGTTGGTTTGTGGCTAGGAGGACATGTATACAGTTTCCATATTTGGACATGTGAGGTTGCCAATATGCAGTTCAGTGGTTTACACGGCATTTAGTTTTGGAACCTCAACATCTCCTGTCACTGTATAATTGTCAGCTTTCCCCGCTGGGATATCTTCCCCTGAATGTCTAAATTCCTTTTGCTGGCTCTGAGCCCGATGAGATCTAAGACCTCTGGTCGATTCCATGCTGGAGCGCGTTTGGGCCTTACAGTAGCCATACAGAGTACAGTGACAAAGCTCTCTCCACGCTGGCTGCACAGGAAATGAACGTTCAAATTTTCCTGGAGCATGAGGGTGTCATGCGGGCTGGCTTGAGGGGGGGGGCATTTAGTATATTGTGTGACATCAGTATGGCAGAATCATAATAATCCATGTGGGATATGCCATGTCAGGTACTGTTCGGAAGGTTATAATGTGCTAAGTAAGATAATAATACTTATGTTCATGTGTAATATGTGAAATGGAAGTTATAGATGTATTTGAGATATCTGTGTTTCAAATTGTGCTGTCTGGGCAACACCCCAGATAGGATGGCCGCAAGACAATAGGCTGCTTAATGGCCCATTAAGACACTCACAAAGGCAAAGGGCCCAGGAAGAAACCACAGGCTCACCTGAAGAATTACCAGGATTGGCTCATGTGACTCTGGACTCCATTTTAGTTTTTGTGCCTTTCTCCAGGCGGCAGGGCCCGGGACAGGGGGTATATAAGATCAAACCACAGAATCCATTTTGTCTATGATCCTGTCCAGCTGCAGACACACACCTACCTCTGGATCTATTCATCTTGCAACTGAACCGAAGGACTTAGGCCCATCCAAGTACTGGATGTGTACCAGAGGGGACTATACAAGTCTGCAAATCCACATTTTTTTCCAGAAACCTGATGTGTATGGACTTTTAATCATTTGTATATCTGTGATTGCTCTAATCCTCTAACACTTCTCTCATGGTTTCTTTCTTTCTTTTCACAATAAATCTTTAGTTTTAGATACTAAAGGATTGGCTGGCAGCGTGATATTTTAGGTAAGGTCCAAATTTATATTGGTCTGGTGCTGTGGCTGGCCCTTTGGGGTCAGAGGGAACCTTTTTAGTAAAGAGCACCGAGTTCTAATAACTGGTCTCTTTGCTGGACCTAGTGCCGATTTGGGAGCCTGAAGCTGAGATGCAGTAAAGGGGGCCATGGGCATTTGTGGACTGGCTTCTTGATATCCAGTGTGGGGTAATCAGAAGCAGTTTGTGGCTGGTTGGGAGGCTGGGCTTCAGTGTCACCCACCAGCGTAGGGAGAATCTGCTCTCCTTTTGCAGCCTGCCCTGACCTTGGCATTATTAGCTGGCAACCCTGGGCACGGGTCGTATCACAGAGTGGAGGGGGCATTTCAGGGTAGCGTGACCACATGAGAGCAGAGTGTGAATGTCCAGAGCAGTCTCAACGGGGCATAGTGGGATACCTCCCAGAGACCATTAATGTTGCATTAAGTTATGTCCTGTCTACACTGACGCAAAATAGAGCCAATAAATTCAAATTAGGCGCTACGCCACTTGCGGAGGTGGTTTTATTACATCGACTTTTGCCGCGATTTAAGTCAATGGAACTGCGGTGCCAGTGTAGATGCAGGGTTACGGAGATCAACATAAGTGACGTTCTACTTCAAGTGATTTCTCTGCGTAGCTTGTGTAACTCCCATAGACTGCTGCTGAATCACCAGGTAAGTGTAGATCAGGGATTAGATGCACTCCCAGCTGCAGACCTCATGGCTGCCACCCTTCTTTTGGATGTGATCCTCCCCAGCCTGGCTGTCTGGAACCCCAGAACCAGTGCCTCGGTCTTTCCAAGCTCCCAGCTGGTTACACCCGCTCTGATAGATTTCCAGGTCTCTAGGGGCACTCTGAGTTCTTGATTGACCGCTTCACAGACAATGTGTCAGGGGAGCCAGGAACATGGGCTTAGCAAAGGGATTTCTTAACCACAGGTACCTGTGTGTTTAAAGAAGCACTACCGAGAGTTACAGAGCTTCACAAAATCACAAACAGTCCTGAGACAAACTGCCCGTGATCCCTTATGTCTGGTCTCACTCCTTCTATCACTATGTCCACACTACAGCCTACTTGGTAAAACATATGTAGCTCAGGGGTGTGAGTATCTCCTGCAGAGTGAGATAATTTATGGCAGCATAAGCGCCAGTGTGCACAGTGCTGTGTTGGCAGGAGAGCTTCTCTTGCTGACAGAGCTTCTGCAGCTCGTGGGGGTGGTTTTTTTATGCCGACGGGAGAGCTCTCTCCCATTGACATCGAGTGTCTTCACCATGCGTGCTGCAGTGGTGCAGCTGTATTGATAGCGATGCTCGGCTGCAGTGCTGCTAGTGTAGACAGGTGACTCTGGGGTCTGCTCAGCATCTCAGCAAGCAGAGACCCTCCTGCTTTCTCTCTCTCTCCAACCTTGTCTTCTGACACATGGTGGTCAATAGCCCAGCTTGCTCTGAGAGCATCCCCTCTTCACTATAGTCTGTGTCCCCTTTTGCCATGTGCGATTGTCTGAGCTCCATGGACCTCCCTTATTTCTCAAGTAAATTCTTCACTGAGGTACATCCCTATGCCAATAGCAGAATCAGGGCTACTTGATTTAGTTACTAAGATATGATTTTTCAACTTTTTAATCCTATTAGCCCTGCAGAGTGAAGGGAAGTCTGGGAAAGGACTCTTTCATCCAGCAGACAAAGGAAGAGTGAGATCTAATGGCTGGAAGTGAAAGCAAGATAGATTAGGCTAGAAATAAGGTGCACATATGTTACTATGTGGGAGATTTACCACTGTAACAAATTACCAAGTGTTGTGGTGGGTCCCCATCACTTGGAGTCTTCAAATCATTGCTGGGTGTCTCTCAGAGATCTGCTCTAGCTCAGACACCAGTTGATGATGCAGGAATCGCTGGGTGAGTGATTTTTGGCCTGTGCTCAAAACAGGAGGTCAGACGAGATGATCAGAATGGTCCCTTCTGGCCTCATCAATTGTGAATCTGTGACTTAATCTGGCTAATGCTGGTTCATGTAGAAGCATCACCTTCTGTGGTTGATAAAGGTGCGTGGTAATGTTTTTAGGAAAATTTAGCCACAGAAGGGAGAATAAGTGAGCTACCTTATTTGCTCAGATGAATGAAATTCATAAATACATAGGGAAGCAGGGATGGCTGGAAATTTCCCATTCTGAAATAGGATTGCCCTGATGGGAAGAGGGGTTTTCTGAAAGTGTGTGGCACACCCATAGGGAATGGTCACTGGATGTTTTTTTTTTAACATGGCTTTATTAAATTATAGAATATTATTGATAGTTTCCTATTTCTCCTTTCAGGAGGAGGCAAGCACATCAAGCAGGTACTGTGCGTGCATTTGCCTTTTTCATTTCCCCTCACACTTCTGTTAGATGCACTGCAGAATTACTGCACCGAACAGCTGAGCTGAAAGATGACGGAGAATGTCTTCTTTTTAGGAGTGAAGATGGGAATGTTCAGGGACAGGAAGCCATTTCTACTGAACGGCAGGAGCTCGGAGGTAATGACGCCGATCTCACATTCAGCAGTGCCTACCCCAGCGCTCAGAACTCGTGAGTCAGCTCCAAACACATGACAAGCCTGGCTTAAAAACATCACACGATGTTCAACACACACAATTGTGCCACCTCAGTTTTGAACATTTAAGGGAATTCCAGCCAGCCCATTCCCCACTCCTGCCTCCACAATGTGTGTGTGGCTTTTCAGGATGCAGGTCTGGTCTTAAGAATCATAGAATCATAGAGTTGGAAGGGACCTCAGGAGGTATCTAGTCCAACCCCCTGCTCAAAGCAGGACTAACCTCAGCTATATCATCCCAGCCAGGGCTTTGTCAAGCCGCAGCTTAAAAACCTCTGAAGATGGAGATTCCACCACCTCCCTAGGTAACCCATTCCAGTGCTTCACCACCCTCCTAGGAAAAGGTTTTTCACTAATATCCAACCTAGACCTCCCCCCCTGCAACTTGAGACCACTGCTTCTTGTTCTGTCATCTACTACCACTGAGAACAGCCTAGCTCCATCCTCCCTGGAACCCCCTTTCAGGTAGTTAAAGGCTGCTATCAAATCCCCCCTCATTCTGCTCCTCTGTAGACTGAACAAGCCTAGTTCCTTCAGCCTCTCCTCATAAGTCTTGTGCTCCAGCCCCCTAATCATTTTTGTTGCCCTCCGCTGGATTCTCTCCAACCTGTCCACATCCTTTTTGTAGTGGGGGGGCCCAAAACTGGACACAATTCTCCAAATGTGGCCTCACCAATGCTGAATAGAGGGGAATGATCACTTCCTGCGATCTGCTGGCAATGCTCCTACCAATGCAGCCCAATATTCTATTAGCCTTCCTGGCAACCAGGGCACACTGCTGACTCATATCCAGCTTCTTATCCACTGTTAGCCCCTTGTCCTTTTCTGCAGAACTTCTGCCTAGCTCGTCGGTCCCCAGTCTATAGATGTGCATGGGATTCTTCCATCCTAAGTGGAGGACTCTGCACTTGTCCTTGTTGAACCTCATCAGATTTCTTTTGACCCAATCCTCCAGTTTGTTTAGGTCCTTCTGTATCCTATCCCTACCTTCCAGGATATCTACCACTCCCACCAGCTTAGTGTCATCTGCAAACTTGCTGAGGGTGCAATCTACCCCATCCTCTAGATCATTAATGTCTCAAGATCATTAGACACTTGCCCTTTGCACCGGCCTCTCCAGCGCGACTCGCCAGACACTGCTACTCTGGACACCCGGCCTTGTAGAGACTTGTCACCACCAACCAACAGACGCAGCCACGGTGACAGCTCTGCCCGCCCGCTTCCCCGTCTCCTCTGGGCAGGGCAGGGCACCTACCAGGAGCCTCTCACTCCCCTTGTCCCAGTCAGATTTCAGTCTCTGGAGCTCTTCTCTCTTCTCCCTCACACGCTGCAGGCGGCTCAGGATTTGCTCCTGCGAACACAGACAAGGGCTCTGGGGGCTGGTTCCAGTCCTGGTTTGTGCCCTGTGATTGTCACTGAGCAGAGGCTGGGGAACCACGTCCCCCTTCTCCAACTCACTGAAAAATGAGTGACCCCAGCTCCAAGGTAACTCCCTGGGCAGAGCTGCTGGGCCCGGCCCGGCTCCTCCCCAGCACCATCAGCTCCAGGAACGTTCTTTGGTCCCGGGATCGGGCACTTCCCAGGTTCCAATCCGGGGTTTGTCAGACCCAGGCCAAGGGTTCTGTGAGTGCAGAGGCTGGCCCTGTAACTCCCAGCCACGGCGAGAACTGCGCCCTACCCTATACTCCTGGGCAGCCTCCTCGATGGGAACCACGGTGTGAGCATGGTGAGCCCGGGACTCTCTGCAGACCATGCAGATGGGGGTTTGATCCTCCTCACAGAACAGTTTCAGTTTCTCTTCCTGTGTCTCACACAGATTCTCCTGCTGTGCTTTCCCTGGCTTTAACCCCAGCTGTTTCAGTGCCTCTACGATATTGGCCAGCTGTGTGTTGGTCTGCAGTTTCCCCTTCTGGAACAGCGTTCGGCACTTGGGACAGGAGATCTCTGTACCCAATTCAGGCTCCCTTTGCTCACAGCGCTGGGTGATGCAGGCTCGGCAGAAGTTGTGCCACAGTCTATGGTCACCGGCTCTGTTAGATCCTCCAGGCAGATGGAGCAAGAGCTTCTTCTTGCGTTTTCTGTGTTGGAGCCGCTGAGGCCATGGCAGCAGGACTAAGTGTATGCGATTCTGGTCTCTTCCCTTTGCTCTAGCTCTGTGCGGCTGGTGCTGACAGTGGCAGGTGTCTCCTGCACATCAGCTATTTATTCTCACTCACAGGGGAAACGAAGAAGGAGGAGGTGCCCCAGGAGCAGGAGGAGGAGAGAAGAGAGAGTGGGAAATGAATGGTAGACAGGGAGAAGTGGAAAACCAGAGGTGGAGCAGAGGAAAAGAAGGGCTGGGACTGGGAGGGCAAACAGACTGAGTTATCAGCCTCTAAGGGCTGGTCTACACTAGGAAATTAGGTCGATATAACTACATCACTCAGGGGTGTGAAAAATCCAAAGCCCTGAGAGAGACAGAGAAACCAACCTAACCCCGGTGCAGACAGCACTAGGTGGATGGGAGAATTCCCCCAATGACAGAGTCACCGCCTCTCGGGGAGGTGGATTTACTGCACTGATGGGAGAACCCTTCCCGTGGCTGTAGGTAGCGTCTTCACTGTAGTGCTCCAGTGGCACAGCTCTGCCACTGCAGTGTTTGCAGTGTAGACAAGCCCTGAGCATCATGATTTGTTATGCTCTGTGGGGCTTGTTAGAGGCTTGTTGCTAAAAATCACCAGACTTTTCACCTGTCTTGGACACGCTCCTCAGCATTTCTGTATACCCCTCTTCCTCCAGTCCTGCTGGGACCAAACAAAACGGACGGGCTGCTTCCTCCTCATTACCCTTTGGCCAACTGGAAGGTGCACTGGGCTGGGAAACAGGAGGCCTTAAATTCTACACTCCTCTCTACTACTGACGGGTGCCAGTTATTCTGCACCTTGCACAATTCTCATGTGGCAATGTAAAGTGTCACTGGGGGAGAAGGAAGGAAGGAGCTCACCTTGCCAAGAAACACACTTTAGAAAGAGTGTGACTCCCTCAGGCCAGGTGTGGGCCAGCCGGATTCACTCCCTGACAGAGCAGGGAAGGGAGCTCTGGCTACTAGGAATTCTCAAGCAAAACTGCAGGACGTGAGAGGAGTCTGGGCTCTGAAAACCAGAGGCAGCAGCAGGAGCTGTGCTGCTCAAGGAGGGCCAGGGGAACCCGCACCTTGAAAAGAAGGTGCTGGGTTTGGCCCCACAGGCTGGGGCTTGTCTCCCACCAGAGATTTTGGTCTTCCCAGAAAGGAAAAAGACTTTGATCACACGTGGGGCAGATGGAGTATGGAAAACTTATGGGGAAACGGGGCTGGAAACAACTGAATATAAAAGCTGGTGACTTAAATACCAACGTGTCCTTTGAAAGAATTGTTATGTCTCTGGGTTCTTTTTTCCCACCATTTCTGTGGCCATCAGGTGGTCCTGGCCCACCAGAGAGAGCCTGGGAACACCTCCTTATTGAGTAAAACCTTACATCCCACTGAGAAGTTACACAAGCGGAGCAAAGGAATCCGGCTCTAACAGGGCAGATCCAAGTCTTAGCACACGCCAAGCCAGGCTGCCTTTCAAAAAGAACTTGCCAAATCTTTGTGCTTGACTATGATGTCCATAATATGGGGCTACCCATGCATATGTAACCTACTGTGTCTAGTGGTGACTGTGTTGCAGATAACAGCCTACTGGTGCTGCCAGGAGTTGTAGGTAGTTCTTTGTTTCAAGCGGGAAAGGGCTGTGTTGCAATGATATAAGATCAAGGTTCAAACCTTAGTGCTAAAATCTGGTATATTACAATTCAAAAAAAAAATGTTTATTTTTTAAAATCTAGAAAATGACTTACCAAAAACTCCACTAAGGAACATTATTTAGAAGGATTATTGTGATACTGGGGCACACTGAGCATCTGCAACATTCCCGCTTCCTGCTGGCGGGTCATCATAGCAGTGCACCAGCACCACTCTAGTTATAGTTGCATCATAACATCTGATTTCAGGTTGACTTTTATAAAACCTCT
>VOCO01032384.1:0-12436 GCA_007922225.1 Emydura subglobosa
ATCATCTTGTTAATTCTGGAGTGACAGATACTGAGCTCAGAAGCACCAAGCGTTTAATTGTAACATTTATAACTGCTCCCATGGGCAGGGCAATGTCACTGGGGTGGAAATATGCAAAGCAGCAGCTGTGTGTCACTGTCCTTTCCCTGTGTGTCAGTAGATAGATGAAGGGCTGTGTAGTGTTGGAGGTCTAGGAACACTGCTCCTGTGGAGGCAAAGGAAAGCTGGAGTGACGGATCCGGGCAGGTCCCCCCGCTACCCAGATTAAAGGTTGAGGAGGATTCAAAAAGTAATTGGAGGTTTCTGTGGATTACTCGTCCATCCAGAATTATAATGATAAATCCCAAAGGATGGTGATGAGACAGGAGTTTTGGCAGTATTCAGGGTGAGATCCAGTGCTTCAACCAACAGCTAACCACTGGGGGCTAGGAGGAAACTTTCCTTGGGACAGATTATCCCCTCCTGCTACTGCAGGGTTTCTTGCATTGTCTGAAGCAGCCGGGGCTGGCTCCGGTTGGAGACAGGACACTGGAGTGGATGGACTCCGGTTCTGATCAGGTGCAGCAACTTGCCCTTGATGAATCCATGTTAACTGTTCCTGACCAGGTAATGAGTTTAGGCTGAGTGGTCTGTAGTTCCCCGGATCCTCCTTCTTTCTGCTTCCTGAATCCCTGCAAAGGAATCAACACCCTCTGTAAAACCCAACCCTCAGAGGCCTCGCTTCCCCCTTGCAAATTTCAGGATATATATACATATATATATATATATATATATATATATAGGGGAGAGAGAGAAAGAGAGAGAGATTTCATTACCATGTGTCTGTGCCCCACCAGGTTAGTTTGTTAAAGGGAAATCGGAGTCAAACCCAGGTATAGAAATAAAACCTGCCCTTATAAAGCAGCTATTGAGCAGTACAGCAGCAGACACTGCCGTGCTACTGTCCTCTGCTCTAGTGTGCAGCCCCTCGCATGCAGGAGACTGGGAAGTCGGGTGAAAGGCAAAGTTGGTGACAATCCAGGATCTGTTTCTTTAAGCCACAAGCAGCATTCAGGAGGTTCCCATTAGGTTTTGCTCATAGTCTCAGAAGAAAAAGGACCAGATCCTCGGACCATGTCTGAGTTGCCCTGTGGGTGTGATGCTAAATGTGTTATATCTGCTGCTTGCCCACTGAACCCTGCTCTGGTCCCTGACAAAAGCCCAGTTTTTACCCGGTCCTCTCCCTCAGAGAACACAGATTTCTTCCACCTTCCCGCTAGCAGCAGCAGATGGTTGGGACGCAGTTCATTAAGCAGCCTATTTAGCTGTGCCATGCATCTTCTAGTGTTGGTCACTGCAGAGCTGGCTTCATTTCTGGGTTTGAAGACTCAGGCCTCTGCAGCCCTCACAGATTTTGGGCTGACTGTTTCTTTCTTAATGCTGCAATGCCCTGAGTATATTATGGGCATCCAGGAAGAAATATGTTTTGGGGATCCAGGTCTAAAACCATTTAAGTTGCGGAAAAAAACAAGCTTCACACTGAAATGAAGTCCCATCTCTTTAGTAAAAAGGAAACTTCTCTAGCACCAAACTTGGCTTGACCATCTCCTTATTTTTAATAGTTTTTCAAGTAAGGGAAGTAGGAGGCACACAGGTGAATGAAGCACTGACCCAGGCAGTGAAGCACTGAAGGGTTGTTCAACGCTGTATCCCCAGAGCCAGAGCAGCAGTTGCACAGAGAAGGTGACTCTGTTGAGGAGGAAGCTGCAGCAGAGTCCATTGCTGTCTCCTAAGCTCTGCCTTTGGTGCTGCTTACTTAGGCTGTACCTTTATCCTGTAAGATCTCAGCACCGGAGTCCTCTCTGCAGGGATCTGGATGCTGACAGTGCACTTAGGTGGTGGTCAATTGAAGGAAATCCCAGCCAAGCAACCAGCACCTCCAGTGCTCAGTATGAGTTTGGGTAAAAGCAAATAGATCCTCAAACGCCAACCCCAGCCCTAAAAATGTCAGATGCCCTCATAGCAAGGAGGAAATATGTCTTTGTGCATTTTCCTATCTGAGCCTACGTGTGAACCGACGTGTGAACTGCCCCATTTCTCCCGCACAGGTCCCCAGTTGCTGTGACTTTCCCTCTGTCAGAGGCAGGTTGGACGCAGCCAATAGCTTCTGTCTGTTATTCCAAGTGTCCAGCAGCGTGGGTCGCTAGAGAGTAACGTGAGCTGTTCCTTCATCCCAGAAGATGAGCTTGCCTCCCCGTCAACCTTTCTAGGCTCTTCTGGCTCTGGAGTTCAGGAGCCTGGTTCAGCCTTTCCCCGCGACAGCACTGCCAAGAAATAAAGCGCTGGGAGGGCTGTGTCAGCTTTCATCCTGAAATGCTCAGAGTTGGTTCAAGGAAGAATTATTTTGGAGAACTAGAGGGTAAAATTATTTATGCAAGAAAAAAAAATGCCCCCCAAATCAGCTGCTGCTGTGGGGAAAAAAAGTCTCCATTGAAGAAAATATCTCTAGCAGCAAACTTCCCTGGCAGGACAGTATACTTTATCCTAGCGGTGTCACCACGTGGTTCCGTTACACAGACTTCCAAGCAGCTGTTCAGTTTGGGGAAGACATGCTGTGGCGTTGTTAGTGCGGCTATGCTGGTCGTGGAGGAAAAAGAGCTGTGTGAGTAGCAGGGGAGTTTGCTCTGTCTTCGGTCTGTGATTAAAGTAAATTCCTGAGACAGATTTGCTCCCTGGGATAGGGGCATTGTTTTTGGGATGAGAATCCTGAAAGAGGGGTTTGACTGCATGCTGTTTGTGATCACCTGTTTCAGGGCTGGTGTTTACATGGAAATAAAGCAATTGATTCTTCGTGTCCTGAGACTCGACATCACTGATTTCTCCTGTACTGAGAAGCTGCCCTATAATTCCAGGAGATCTGCTGCTGCTCAGCCCCAGGTTAACACTTGTGTTAGCCCTGGGAGACTGGTGTTGGGCAGCAGACATGGTATTATAGAAAGGTGATAAGTGGGAACAGGGAACTCTGCCTGGTGTTGAAAGACTGCTCAAAAGGGCGTCTGAACTCGAATGTAGCAGTCACACTATGTATAGGAAGCAGCTGTTGCCCTGAAAGGGACGGGGTGGGGGAAGTTTTTGTATTGACAACACTAAAGTAATATTGCTGAGAATGAAGTTGAGGAAGGGTAGGAAAAAAACAATTCCTCCTGTAAGCAGAGTACAGGAATGGATGAAAGAAAGGATTGAAAGAGCTCAAAATCTATAGCTGTGGGTAAATAATGTCTCACTGGAGAACCGTCCCCCCTGAGATAGACATGGAATTCTATAATGAAATGAATAAAAGGAGCAGATGGACAGGTACACAAGATGGAGCAAATTACTGTATTTGTGGTGAGCAGGGATGCTATTGCCAAATATACACACATGGTTCCAAAGAGGCAGGAACGGGAAGAATGGGAACAGCTTTCTGCCTGCCCTAACGCGGACTCACACTGCCAGAGGGGAAGTGTCATTTGTTAAGAGCCCTACAACGCTTCCCTTCCTGATCACAGTCTAGATCTCCGATCCCCTCTGTGATCCTGCTCCCTCTCAGCAGCCAGCCAATGACCCTTCAGTTCAACACCCCCACAGTTACACGCAGGCTGGGCGGAGTTTCCGGCCAGGAGCCCTAGTCTCGGTGTCTCTGTGCACCTAGCAGTACATGTTCTTTTAGGTCTCCGTCCCTCACCAGAACTGTCATGTGACTCCACTGAACTTCTATCCTGTAACAACGTCTCCTGTCATATAGTTTGTGAGCATAGTTTGTTCTCCATAGTGAGTTAGGCCTTCTCTACATTAGAAAGGTTTTCTGGCGAAGCTGTACCAACTGAGCTGTACCAGCAAACCCTCCTGTGACACACCATCTGCAGTGGCAGAGGCACTTTGTGCTTGCGTAACTGCATCTACGCTAAGTCTTACAGCAGCATAGCTATGTTAGTCAAAATGTCACACCCAGACTGGCACAGCTGTGCTGTTTAGAAGTATTAACTGTACCTCAGGCCTCAGAGTGGTAGAACTTAGCCCTGTGTTTGCAGCATTTAGATTAGAGTTGGGCCTGAAGCAAAATCCCAGGTAGAAATAACTCCAAACTATGGAGGAATGTATCTGTTTATTTGGAGGCGACTTTTGTGGTTGATCTCTCTCTCTCTCTCTCTCTCTCCGAAGGACCTAACCAAAGCCTGAAACCAACCTCTAGCGTGGATGTGGATCTCTGATGTGTGTCTCTGGATATATCTGCAATGTAATACCAGGGTTAGTGGAACTCGAGTCAGCAGACCCTGGATTTGAGAACCCAGGGCTTGAGCATGTACACAGAGTGCTGATCTCCGGTTTAGAGTTTTTGAATCCGGACTCCAACCTGTAGTATCCACACTGTAGTATTCAGGCTTAGGTCCAACCAATCATATATCCCAATATTCTTAGCAGGTTCCTGAAATGTGGCTGATCTAGCCCTTCGTTCATGGTAGAGTGTGGAAAAAAGTTGATTTTCCACACCGGGCATCACAGGAAGCGTAAGCAGCAAAAAAACATAAGAATGGCCATAGTGGGTTAGACCAATGGTCCATGTAGCCCAGTATCCCATCATCCGACTGCAGCCAATGCCAGGTGCTTCAAAGGGAATGAACAAAAAAGGAATCATCGAGTGATCCGTTACCTGTCTTCCACTCCTAGCTTCTGACAAAGATCCTAGGGACACTCAGCATGGGATTGCATCCCTGACCATCTTGGGTAATAGCCATTGATGGACCTATCCTCCATGAACTTATCTAGTTCTTTTTTGAACCTTGTTATAATTTTGGCCTTCACAACATCCTGTGGCATTGAGTTCCACTGTTCTGTATTTATCATTTGGATTATAATTTCTAATGTGGTTTGGACTTAACTATCTTGAGTATTTTGTATCATCTGCAAATTTTGCGACCTCACTGTTTACCCCTTTTTCCAGATAATTTCTGAATATGTTGAACAGCACTCATCCTACTATTGACCACTGGGGGACACCACTGTTTATCTTTCTTCATGCTGAAATCTTACCACTGATTACTACTTGTTGTTTTCTGACTTTTATCCAGTTACTGATCTACGAGAGGACCTTCCCTCTTATCCCATAATATGTTATCTTACTTATCTTTTACCTTACTTTGCTTAAGAGCCTTTGGTGAGGGAACTTGTCAAAGGTTTTTTGAAAGTCTAAGTAGACTATATCCACTGAATCGCTCTTGTCCACATGCTTCTTGACTCCCCTCAAAGAATTCTAATAGATTGGTGAGGCATGATTTCCCTTTTCAAAAGCCATGTTGACTGTTCCCCAACAAATTATGTTCATCTGTGTGTCTGATCATTTTGTTCTTTACTGTAGTTTCAACCAATTTGTCTGGTACTCAATTTAGGTTTACCAGCATATAATTGCCAGGATGACTTCTGGAGCGTTTTTTAAAAGTTGATGTCACATTAGCTATTCTCCAGTGATCTGGTAGAGAAGCTGCTTTCAATGATCGGTTACATACCACAGTCAGTACTTCTGCTATTTCATATTTGAGTTCCTTCAGAACTCTTGGCTGATACCATCTGGTCCTGGTGACTTATGACTGTTTAATTTATCAATTAGTTCCTAAAACCCCTCTACTGACTCCTAAATTGGGGACAGTTCCTCAGATTTGGGGACAGTTCCTCCACCAAAAAAGAATGGCTCAGGAGTGGGAATCTCCCTCACATCTTCAGCCATGAAGACAGAATGCAAAGAATTCATTCATTTATTTAGTTTCTCTCTAATGGCCTTATCTTCCTTGAGTGCACCTTTAGCACCCCGATCGTTCAGTGACTCAAGTGATTGCTGGCAGGCTTCCTGCTTCCCATGTACTCACATTTTTTTTCCTGTTTGTTTTTTAATATTTCTTTAGATGCTCTTCAAATTTTTTTTTGTCCTGTCTAATTATATCTTTACACTTGACTTGCCAGAGTTTCTGCGTCTTTCTGTTTTCTGCCTCAGGATTGACTTCCAATTATTAAGGGATGCCTTTTTGCCTCTAACTGCTTCTTTTACTCTGCTGTTTAGCCATGGTGGCTTTTTTTGGTCCTCTTACTGCTTTTTTATTGGGGCTATACATTTAATTTAAGCCTCTATTATGGTGTTATGCCTTGAACTAGTCTAGTTTTCTCTTCTCCCTCACCGAAATGCACAGGCAGCTAAAACCTCCCCTCTAGCTGGAAAGGACACAACTTCATATGCCGCCTGCCACGGCTGTCATGCCATGTGTGTGTTGGATTGAGTGCTGCTATACACTGAAATAAGTTGTTTCTCCTGAGTTTGACATGCCTCCTCTGCAGCCTGCCCAGCCCGGGCAGCACTAGCCCTCAGGGTCTCAGTTCTGCTCCTCAAACATGGCAACGCTGCTGTTAAACACTGAGCCCATCTTTCCGTTTGGATCCCGAAATACACAGACAGGATTTGAGGCAGCCAGTAAGAATCATGTTGGGAAGCTGAGGGAAGGAGCGAAATAATATTAAGTAAGGGGAAAAAATCACATTGTTCTAGCTAATGTAAAAATTCTTCGATACGGAGGAATATTGTTCTAGCAGGAAATTCCTGAGGATTGTCTACTTCTTTTATATGGGTGTGGGGGCAATGGGAGGACGATGAGTCTGTAAAGACGTTTGGCAGCTGCACTAAGAAGGTGACTATAGGAAGCAGCTGTTGCTCTGAAATGAATACCATAGGGAGGTTTTTGTGCTGGTCTGTATCACTGTGAGAGGAGTATAATAGCTATACTGACAGTAATAATCTGCAGCATCTTCAGCTTCAACCCTGCTGATTGTGAATGTGTAGTCAGTGCCCGACCCACTGCCGCTGAACCGGTCTGGGATCCCAGAGGCTCGGCTGGAAGCAAGATAGATAAGGAGCTTTGGAGCCTGTCCTGATTTCTGTTGGTACCAGGCTACGTATCCGCTAGCACTAGAACTGGCTTTGCAGTTGATGGTGACTCTGTCCCCAGGAGACACTGCCAGGGATTCTGGAGTCTGAGTCATCACAATATCCCCGCTGGAGCCTGAATTGGGGGGGAACGAGATAAAAAATAAGAAACATAACATCAGTGAAATGAAATAATGTGTAACCAATCACAGCTGAGTCTAGTCTGTATTATTATTTAACCCTCTGAGTTACATTCCAATCCTGTGTGCGCTGAGAATGGTGTTAAGCGCCTGTGCTAAATGTAGGTATTTTAAATCACTGTTTGTTCTTACCCTGAAACCAGAGCGCTAGGAGCCAGAGAAGCTGAGTCTGCCGCATCATCTTGTTAATTCTGGAGTGACAGATACTGAGCTCAGAAGCACCGAGTGTTTAACTGTAACATTTATAACTGCTCCCATGGGCAGGGCGATGTCACTGGGGTGGAAATATGCAAAGCAGCAGCTGTGTGCCACTGTCCTTTCCCTGTGTGTCAGTAGAGAGATGAAGGGCTGTGTAGAGTTGGAGATCTAGGAACACTGCTCCTGTGGAGGCAAAGGAGAGCTGCATTGAGGGATCAGGGCAGATCCGTCCCCTTCCCAGGGCAAAGGCTAAGAAGGATTCAAAAAGTAATTGGAGGTTTCTGTGGATTGTTTATCCATCCAGAATTAAAACGGGAAATACCATAGGATGGTGATGAGACAGGAGTTTTGGCAGTGTTTAGGCTGAGATGCCAGTGCTTCAGCCAACCGCTAACCACTGGGGTCTAGGAGGAACCTTTCCCTAGGACAGATTATCCCCTCCCTGCTACTGCAGGGTTTCTTGCATTATCTGAAGCAGCTGGTGCTGGCTCCTGTTGGAGACAGGACACTGGAGTGGATGGACTCCAGGTCTGATCAGGTACAGCAATTCCTAACTTCCTCACAAATCATCTGTATATATGAAGGTCACTGTTACATGACACTGTATATACACTGGTATATACTGGTCACTGTGAACTTAACAATTCCCAGTGCTTGGTGCCCACTAGACATCCCCAGAGAGCAGGTGGCGTTTGGAGTCTGGGCCCTTTTGTGTCAGTGCCGGATTTAAGGGGGAAGGGCTCCATAAAATATGGGCGGAGAATTGGCTTGGGAGGAGTGTGAGCTTGGCAGTGTTTTATCAGTAATGCAAAGAGCACTGACAATGTCTGGGAAAACCATCCGGAGCAGACTGAGTGAGGATTGTGGAGGGGCCTATAAACCCAGTGCAGAGACAAGCCCTCTGTGTCAGACAGGGTCTCTCTTTGGGCAGGACACATTTGTGTGGCTGCCATCCCCCATGTTTGCACATCCTGCCAACCATCGGTGGTCAGCTAGACATCGAGCCGTTGATCACATCCCATTGAGCCCAGTGATCTAGCCAGCTTTCTATGCACATTATCGTCCATTCATGCTACCCATACTTCCTTAATTTGCTGGCAAGAACACTGATGGAAAGCGTATGAAAAACTTTGCTAAAGTCAAGGTACATCATGTCCACCAATTTCCCCACGTCCACAGATCCAGTCATCTCCTTATAGATGGCAATCAGGTTTGTCAGGCATAACTTGCTCTTGGTGAATCCATGCTGACTGTTCCTGATCACCTTCCTCTCTTCCAAGTGCCTCAAAATAGATTCCTTGAGGACCTGCTCCATGATTTGTCCAGGGAATGAGGTGAGGCTGGTTGGTCTGTAGTTCCCCGGCTCCTCCTCCTTCCTGCATCCTGAATCCCTGCAAAGGAATCAACAGCTTCTGTAAAACCCAACCCTCACAGGCCTCCCTTCCCCTTTGCAAATGTTAGGATATAGATAGAGAGAGAGAGATTTCTTCACCATGTGTTTGTGCCCCACCTGGTTAGTCTGTTAAAGGGAAATCGGAGTCAAACGCGGGAAAGAAATAAAACCTGCCCTTCTAAAACAGCTTTTGAGCAGTACAGCAGCAGACACTGCCATGCTGCTGTCCTCTGCTCTAGTGTGCAGCCCTAGTCGGGTAAAAGTCGGGTAAAAGGCAAGGTTGGTGACAATCCAGGATCTGTTTCTTTCAGCCACATGCAGAATTCAGGAGGTTCCCATTACGTTTTGCTCATTGTCCCAGAAGAAAAAGGATCAGATCCTTGCACCATGTCTGAGTTGCCCTGTGGATGAGAAGCTAAAAATGTTTTCTGCTGCTTTCCCACTGAACCCTGCTCTGGTACCTGCCAACTGCCCAGTTTTTACCCAGTCCCTCTCATCAGAGGACACAGATTTCTTCCTCTTCCCTGCTAGCAGCAGAAGATGGTTGGGACGCAGTTCCTTGAGCAGCCTATTGAGCTGTGCCATGCATCTTCTAGTGTGGGTCACTGCGGAGCTTGCTTCACTTTCGGGATTGAAGACTCAGGCTCCGCAGCCATCACACATTTTGGGCTGACTATTTCTCTCTCAATGCAGCAATGCCCTGACAATTTTATGAGCAGCCAGGAAGAAATATATTGGGATTAAGGTATAAAACCATTTAAGCCGCGAAATAAATAATCATCACTCTGAAATGAAGTCCCATCCCTTTGTTAAGAAAGGAATCTTCTCCAGCACCAAACCTGGCTTGACCATCTCCTTATTTTTAATTGTTTTGCAAGTAAGGGAAGTAGGAGGCGCACAGGTGAATGATGCACTGACCGAGGCAGTGAAGCACTTGAAGGGTTGTTCAACGCTGTATCCCCAGAGCCAGAGCAGCAGTTACACTGAGAAGGTGACTCTGTTGAGGAGGAAGCAGCTGCTTCATGGTACTGAACAGCACAGAGAGGTTTTTATGTTGTTCTGCATCACTGGGAGAGGGGAGGGAGCAGCTTTCTGGCAATCATCATCTCTGGCATCTTCAGCATTTACTGCTGTATATTATGAGAGTGAAACTGGTTCCAGACCCACTGCCACTGAACCGGGCTGGGACCCCAGATAGCAGGGTGGAAGCATGATAGAAAAGGAGCTGAGGAACTTGTCCCGATTTCTTATGGTGCCAGGAAAAATGGTTAGTTCCATCAACGATGAGGCTGGCACAGGCTGTGCCGCTGACAGTGACTCTGTCTCCTGGAGACACTGAGGATTCTGGAGTCTGAATGTGCAAAGAAAATACAAATAAAGATGCATCTCAGGCAAAACCAAATAAACTATACTGTGTCCATTCATGTTTCTATGTCACTATTCCATTCACTGTTCCATTCCATTCACTATTCTCATTTTAGTCAATATTGTCATCTTTACATGAACAGATTGAAAACTGTAGATAATCAAGAAGAGTCACTGATCTCAGTGAAGTCAAGCTGTATATGGTGACACTTTGCTTTTTTTAAAGTCATTTCCTTGCTGGTTTGATTCTTACTTTGGGTTCAGAACACTAACAGGCAGGTGAACTGTGCTGGTAAGATCATTCTGACGTGTCTAAACTGATCATCCTGATCAATTTACTATGGAGAGTGACACACAACAATTGTATCTGTGCAGAGCAGCAGGGAGAGAGCAGTCACTTTGCACACTCAGAACTATCTCACCTTTATCTTTGGAATACAGGCTCAGCTTCTAGACATAAAAGGACCAATTCTCCTGCATGAGACGTTGGTGACTTTCAATGAGTTATTCACATCCTGCAAGGGGAGAACTGAACCCAGGGAATTGATTGATTTGCTTTGTTTTAGAATGTGTATAGTGGTCTTATTGTTGTATTAACTTCCGTCGATTCTACGGCAAGAAGGGACCATTGTGATAATCTAGTCTGACCTCTTGTGTAACACAGGCCATGGAACTGCCCCTAAAATAATTCCTAGAGCAGCTCTTTTAGCAGAACATCCAATCTCGATTTCAAAATTGTCAGTTTTGGTGTCAGTGACACCATGACCCTCGGTGAGTTTTCCAAAAGCTAAATATATCCACTGTTAAAAATGTATGCCTTATTTCTAGTCTGAATGGGTCAAGTTTCAATTTCCAGCCATTGGATTTGTGTTGTACCTTTCTCTGCCAAACTGAACAGTTATGAAATATTTGTTCCCATGTAGGTACTGAAAGACAGTAATCAAGTCACACCATAACTTTATCTTTGTTTAGCCAAATAGATTGAGCTCCTTGACTCAATCACTATAAGGCATGTTTTCTAAACTTTTAAGCATTCTCGTGGCTTTTCTCTGAACTGACTCCAATTTATCACCATCCTGCTTGAACTGTGGGCACCAGGACTGGACACAGTATTTCAGTAGTCTTTGTACAAGTGCCAAATACAGAGGTAAAATACCCTTTTTACTTGAGATTCCCTTGTTTGTGCATCCCAGGATTGCATTAGCTCTTTTGGCCATAGTGTTGCACTGGGATCTCATATTCAGCTGATTATCCACCACCACCTCCAAATCTCATTGAGTCACTGTTTCCCAAGATAGAATCTCCTATCCGATAAGTATGGGCTAAAGTCTTTATTCCTCGGTGTATTTAGCCGTGTTCAAATGACTATTGTATCACTTGCTTACCCCAACTTTACTCTACATCAGTATATTTAAGTGTTGCCAATTGTGGCCATTATTTGGAAGTGTGACCTCATTAGCAGATTGGTTTGTCCTTGTACATTGAATAGGAATGTACACAGATTTATTTAAAAGAGCGTTAAGAATAGGCTCAGATACCAGTAGACACTGTCTTTGTTACCCAAATAGCATATTGATCTGTCATTGTATCAGGCTGATATATGCACAGTAATATGTATATTTAAAGGTTCATTATATTTTAATTTTACTATTTGTGGCTGTCTGGATCTTTATTTACCAAGAAGTTTAGTCCCCTAATGGGTATTTTTTGGAGAGAGCCCATTCAATCATGACACATGGTCAGTTAGATGCATTTTAAAACTTTAAAGACTTCCTTTCATTACATCTGTGCCTCTGGTCAGTTCTTCTATGTTAAACATTCTTGTAGACACCTAAAATACCACTGAAAAGTCGTCCCACTCTGGTCTCCTTTGTGCTCTGCCTTTTCCTCTGGTTATGGTTATGGTGCACGTTTTCAAAGTCACCTTTTGCTGCTGATAATATCACGATGTTGGGCCCCATCTATGCCATTTCCCTCTTCGAACCCTTCCATGGGCTCCCCCTCACCTCCCAATCAAGTTGAAGCTTCTCATCTAAGCATGTAAGGTCCAGCCAGGTGACATCTCTTGGCATTTCCCTGCACCTACTCCTCTCCTCCAACGATGCCACCCCCATTCATATCGTTCCCCCACTCCCATCTCCCTGCCTTTTACCACACTGCCCTGTGAGCATGGAATGGCTGCTCTATCCCGTTTCACCCAGTCACTAACCTCTCCCTGCTAAAAGCTGCTTCCTGCGTGATACCTGCAGGAGTGAATGGCCCTATGGATAACTGTCATGCGGGACTTCCCTGACACACAAGCCCTACATGGTCCCAGCCCTGCTCCTCCCAATGCTTCCTGGAGTCTGTGTCTGT
>VOCO01032412.1:0-15226 GCA_007922225.1 Emydura subglobosa
TAATCGGACTAAGGGTGCAATGTTTTAGTTGGTCCCTATGTACTACTCTCTCAGGGCCTCCTCGTTCAGGCCGGATAGTATACACTGGCAACTCAGGGTTGTTGTGAGCAACTACAATGTAGGGATTTGACTCCCACTTGTCCTGTATTTTATTGCGCCCCCGGTGTCTATGGTTACGAACCAGTACACGGTCGCCAGGCCTGATGAGAGCCCCACTGGACTTGCGATCATAAGTCCTTTTCCTACTTTGGGCTGCGTCTTTAGCTATATCGAGAGCAACTTCACAGGCAGTTTTCAGTCTGTCATGGTGACCTTTGACCCAGTCGTCCAAATTAGTCACCTCATCCTCCTCAGGGCCTTCTCTGCCCAAAATATCTAACGGCAATCTGGGATCTCTCCCGAACATGAGATAAAAAGGAGCATAACCCATCGATGAATGAACATGTCTGTTATAAGCCAACACCAGTTCAGGGAGATGTTCCTGCCAGGCCCGCTTCTTTTCAGGCGGGAGTGTTCTTAGCATGTCATGCATCGTACGATTAAATCTTTCGCATTGAGCGTTTCCTTGTGCGTGATAGGGTGTTGTTCGGCTTTTGGCTATAGCATACAGTTTGCACAATTCAGATATCACCTCGGATTCAAAATTTCTCCCCTGGTCTGAATGTAACCGTGCTGGACAACCATAGTACACAAACCAGTGTTTTATGAGGGCTTCAGCCGTTGTCCGCGCCGTCTGGTTTTTAGTTGGAACTGCAACAGTGAATCAGGTAAACATGTCCGTGAGAACCAATACGTTCTCATATCCCTCTGAAGATCTCTCTAGTCGTGTGTAGTCCATGGCTAAGACCTCCATTGGGGCAGTCACATTAGTACAGGTCAAAGGGGCTCGGGTGGCAGGAAACACATCCTTGGCTAGGGCACACCGTTTGCACTGATGGATCCACGATTGCACATCGCTACTCATCGTGGGCCAGTAGTAGTTCCTCCTCATCACCTCAAGAGTGCTCCGGTCTCCAAAATGCCCCCCATGATCATGCCTGGCTTCATAAACTTGCTGGCGTAGCGACACAGGCACCACTAACTGCCACACTTCTTCACCATCTCGGGGATGGTATGTCAGCCGGAACAGCACTCCATGGTGTAATCTAAGTCGTACCCACTCTCTAGCCAGCTTCTTAGACTGGGGGTACCTGACCCTAAATGCTCGGTCTGGTTTCATTCGGTTTGTGACTGCCGCTAAAACAAGTCCAACGTCACCTTCCCGTTGCAGAGTTCGAATCTCCTCCCATGAGTACCCTGAGATTATCACGCTATCCCCTTTTACTACATTTTGTGCTGCATCCTGTACCAGCACTTCATCCTCAGGCCTTGGATGCTCTAGCCACAGACAGGTCTGCACCACATCTGCAGGAATGACAAGGAAATCTTTCTCCAGGTCTTTGCCTTCTTCTGGTTCTTCCTCCATGGTCAATCTAGACAAGGTGTCTGCGTTGATATTCTGCTTTCCCAGTTTATACTGTACTTCAAAAGTGAATTCAGGAAGTTGGGCTACCCACCGGTGTTCAACTGCACCCGAGTTAGCTGTTGCAAGGTATCGAAGTGGATTGTGGTCCGAGATTACCGTGAATTTAGAGTGCATTAAATAATCCTTAAATTTTTCAGTGACAGCCCATTTCAAGGCCAGCAATTCTAGTTTAAACGCGCTGTAGTTTTTGTCGTTTCTTTCTGACCTTCTCAGTCCTCGGTTTGCATATGCGATCACACGTTCGGCCCCCTCTTGCCTCTGGCTGAGCACTGCTCCCAGGCCTTGCAGGCTTCCATCAGTTGTCACTATAAATGGCAGGCTAAAGTCGGGGTATGTGAGTACAGGTGGTGACATTAGCCGGTGTCTTAACTCATCAAAAGCTGCCTGACAGGCATCATCCCATACAAAGCTTTGGTCTTTTCCTTTCCTCTGAGCTGGTTGGCCCACAAGTCCATATAGTGGGGCAGCAACGTGCGCAAACTTTGGGACGAATCGTCTGTAATAGCTCATGAAACCTAGAGCCTGTCGCACTTGCTTGGTGTTTTTGGGGACTGGCCAATTTTCCAGCACTTTGGTCTTCTCCTCATCCACCTGGATTCCATCCTTTGAAATCACATGGCCCAAGAATTTGACTTTTTCACGGAAGAGGCAACCCTTACTTGGCTTCAGCTTCAACCCATGTTCCTTCAGCCGTGTGAAAACCAAGTCCAATTTTTCCATATGACTCTCAAAATCTTTGGAAAACACAATGACATCATCCAGGTATATCAGCAAAGTGTCCAGGATATAGTCTCCCAACACCCCCTCCATTAGCCTCTGGAACGTAGCAGGTGCATTGCACAAGCCAAAAGGCATACGGGTCCATTCGAACAGCCCAAATGGAGTCGTCACCGCTGTCTTTCCCTGGTCGTGTTCTTCTACTGCCACCTGGAAGTAACCAGCAGTTAGATCGAGGGTTGAAAACACTCTTGCACTTCCTAATGCATCCAGTGACTCTTCCACACGGGGTAGTGGATAGGCATCCTTGCACGTCACCTCATTCAGTTTCCTGTAGTCACAGCAGAACCGCACCCCACCATCTTTTTTTATTACGATAACTGCAGGTGATGCCTAGGGGCTGTGACTTTCTTTAAGAACACCTTGGGCCACTAGATCTTGGATATGTCTTTTTACCTCCTGGAACACTCGTGGTGAGATCCTCCGGTGTCTCTGCTTTATGGGGATAGCATCTCCAGTGAGTATTTGATGTGTCACCGTGGTGGTGTAACCAAAGTCTCGCTCATCTTTGGAAAAGACATCTTGATGTTTCTCTAGTAGTGCCCGCAAGCGGCTAGCTTGTGTAGGGGTTAGGCTTTGGAGGTCCACTTGAACTGCAATGGGTAGCTCCCCATCAGGTGCCACTTGCAGTGACATGGACTGTGCTCTCTTTCTACTTTTGTCACCCGCAGCTCATCCCCGTCTTCTTCCACAGCCACCCTCACTGGGGGGACTACTCCTTCAGGTCGGTGTACCTCTGCCACTCTGGTCCGGGGACACAATTTTATGGTCTTCTCACTTGAGTTTAACAGCCTGACTGGCACCTTTCCTTTGCTGGCATTAGCAAGTATGTTCGCAACCAAGAGTCCATTAGGGAGATGGGCCCCTGGTGTTGGCTCAACAATTACTTGGTACTTGGCAAAGTCACTTGGTATCCGACAGCGTCCATCAATAATCTTCTCACTCCAGGGAGGTATAACCACCTTCTGTCTCCCTGCCACCTTAACATAGCCTATTTGTCCCGTGGGACCTGGGAAAGGGCCCTGTCTCTCCACTTGGGCTAGTACCCGCTTCAGTGTAGCATCCTTTTTAGGTTGCCCATGACGATTCATCTCCTGGGTCCCTCCTCCTATCAGTAATAATTCTTTCAACTCTCTGATAATATTCATCCCGAGAATTCCCGGTACCCTGTCTTCCATTAAGGTCTTTTCTGAAGCTGTGTCCTTGAGGATAAAGATACATTTCCCAGGAATCAGTCGACCCATGTACCCTACGTCAGCTTCAAGGCACCCCACAACAGGGATGGCTAGTCCATTAGCTGCCGTCAACTGTACAAATCGGGTATTGTGCATGGTCAGATCTCTCTCCTTTAGGTAGCTTTGGAAGTAGGATTCAGAAATAGTGGTGACTTCAGAGCCAGTGTCTATCAAGCAGCGGGTCCTCACGCCTGCTATGGTTATCTCCACTGTCAAGCAGTCTCCAAATGCTCGGCCACAGAAGTCACTGAACACACTAGCGTCATCAGGGTCTTCTTCCTGCCTGCTGGCACGTTGCCCTTCTCCTAGGGACAGCCGTAGAAATCCTTCTGTCTCCACTCGGCCTTCCCCTGGCCATGGGTTACTTGCTCCTGGTGTCCCTAGGGTTTCAGTTGCCAGGGGCCCTGGTCTTTTTCTCAGTGGACCTCCCCGGCTAGTATGTCCTGGCATTTCACAAGTGTAACAAATGTACCTTCCCAACTCGTCCTTCAGTGGGAATATTCGGGGCCCTGAGGCCTTGGGATGCTTTGGTATGCTAGCGGGAGGCTGTCCTTTCATTACTTCGGTCATCACTTTCAGCATCTCCCCCTGCTGGACTGTCAGTTTCTGGACCGCTTCACTTAGACTCTAGTGTTAACTTTTCCCCAGCAGTTGCATTCACTAGGCCCCCACTTCGTGTGCGGGTGTCAGGCTTGGCTGTCTTTTCCACCAGGACTTCCTCTTCTTCGGACCATGTAATAGAAGCCTGCATTAGTTCATGGAACTTCTGACCCGGTTCTTCCTTGAATTTCCTTTTCATTTCCCGGCGGAGGGAGTCATCTTGGAGCCCCAGCACTAACTGCTCTTTCAGAACCATATCCGGATTTGGAACTCGTTGAGGGTCTCGTTGCTCCATTTTGCTCATTTTCTCCCGGAGACCATGCGCATATGCCCGGACAGTTTCACCGGGCTCCTGTTTTCTCTCGAAGAACTCCTTTAGTCGGGTTCCAATAGGTACCTTATCTCCGTACACTTCTATGAGGAGTTCAAACACTTTTTCCACATCTGCTTTGTCTGTCTGTGCCATGAACTTCACTGTGGCCTTGGCCTGGCCTGGCCCTTAAGGTGTTCCTCAATGAAGTCCACACGCTCTTCTTCCGGTACTCGTAGTACACGCATAGCTGCCTTTGCAGACTTGATCCATTCCTCTACTGTAATGTCTCCTGGTCTAGTCGGGAAGCCGCTGAATTCTGCGACCTTCTGTTCCCGTGGGACGTAAATGGTAGGAGGCTTCTTAGCTTCTGCTGTCTGCTGGTCTATTACTGCCTTAGCCAGTGATAAGGCTTCTCTCTGTTCATCTCTGGCTCGTTGTAATGCCTCAGCTTGGTCTGAAAATCTGCGTTGGAGTTCAGCAACCTGGGCCCGTAGTTCTTCGATTCCAGCCATGGTAGGGCTCTCAAACAGACTTGGGCCGTGCTAACAAAACTCAACCAGTTAACCAATGGATAGGATCCTGTTCGTGACGCCAATTATGTAAGCGGGGGAATGGGCCCGCTATTGTGGGGAACTTTCCTTGCTTGTACAATACCCCGGTAGAGTTGGTTAGCAAAAGGATCTGAGTCCCTGCTCCCACTCCCTTTACCCAGAGGCCCCACTTGACCTCGAGGGCTCCCCTCCCACTCTCCTGTGTGGTGGGGTGCCTGTAACCCCGACAAGGCTGGGCCCAGGATTTCTGGGGCTCGACCCCCAATCTTGTCGTGGTCCCTTAGGGCAGGGGCTAGGGTGTCCCCACTCCGGGGTACTAAGTCTGCACTGGGCACTTCCCTGACCCACTGATCAGTGCATACAATACAAAGCAATACAATTTATTACACAAACAGCAATCAAATCAATTAAAAAATTAAGAAAAGAGTAAAAAGGTTAAAGTAAAATATCCCAACACTGCCACCTGGCCCGGGGCACCACGCACAGTGTCTCTGGGGTTTACAGTCTGACACACATTGCAGGCCCACTGTCCAGGCCCTGGCTATGCTGCAGGAATGCAGAGTCAGCCCCCTGCTCTGCCAGTAGCCACACACTCCCAAAGTCCCTTTTGTTCTCCCCAGCTGCTCACCACACCCAGCTCCAGACGGCTCCTGCCCCAGCTCGCTCTGCTCCATGCAGCTGTGCTTTGCTTTCTGGGATGCCCCTCTGCTCTGCTGCTGTAGGTTGGGTCAGCTTGGCTCCATTCAGCTTTCTGTGTACCCCTTCCAGCTGCTGGCTGCTTTGTCCTTAGCTCGGTCAGTTCTGCTCCTGCACGCCCCAGCAGGCAGCCCCAGCTCACAGGGAGGTCTGGGCTCCCCCCACCCTCCTGGCTCTCTCATTAGCCTGCCCACCCTGTCAATCAGGCTGACCTGAGTTGGCCTCTCTCCACTGGCCCTGGGGGCTGTCCGTTCCAGGGTCCTGCTTCCTCCAGAGATGGCCAATCAAAAAGACCCACTAAGTTTCAGTAAGGGGCTAATAGACCCCTTACATGTGGTTTAGCTGACCTAAGCCCTAGGCCTGGTCTGCACTGCCGGCAGCCCTCGACGGGAGATACACAAGCACGTACTGTAGCTTGCGTTTCTCCCCTCAACTTGCTTACGTTCCCTTACCGCGGCATCTACACAGTGCTGCATCGATGGGAGATGCCCTCTGGTCGATGCAGCCATATGCTTTTCCGGGGGGCGGATTTATTGTGTCGACTGGAGAGCACTTCCGGGATCGATTGAGCCGGTCTCCACTGTGTGTAATATACCGTGTGTAAGCAGGTGTGCAAGCCACTGACAGTCCCTGGGCTGGACTCCCAATTGTTCTGCTTGCTGCTTTTAGCCATGTTCAGGCCTCTGCAGGAACTTCGCATAACTAGGCAAACCGGGAGGGGGTTGGGGGGACGTGAGATAGTGAACATGTGAAATGGACTTGACTCTGCATTTTCTCTCTCTGAATATCCTGGGGCAGATATCTGTGAAAAACAGACCGTCTGGATATATATTAGGACTGCATCTATGGGGAAATTATTGCTAGACTTATAACTTAACGCTGCTAGTTTAAAAAGTATTTTCTTTTAGTGACATGTCTCTGTAACTCCTGTTTCTGCCCAATGATTGATTTGGTTGGTCAGCTATGTAACATTCTCTTGATTGACATGTCTCTAACTATTGCGGTATAAGAGGGAGGTAGCGAGTCTGAATCAGGTGGATCTCTTCGTGGACATATTGGCAGAGTATTAAAGTGTCTTATTATGAACACAATTCATGTGTATCTCGCTCAGAAGGAACCTCTGTAGCCAGTCTATATCTGTTATAGGACCATGACATCGTTTGAGGGTGGGATTAAGAACAGGAACAGAAGGAAAACAGCAACACAAGTTGCAGACAGACAGAAGAAAGCAACAAATCAACAGCAATTCCAGGATCTCATCAACATGTCACTCTTTAATGCCCCAGAGAACTTCATCTTTGACAAACCTTCCCAATAGACATACTAGAAGCAGTATTCTGCAAGATTTCTCATTACAAACAAACTCCAGAAGTAAGCTGGAGCTATATAAGTATCTTCTTTAATTTATGCTATAGGGAAGCAGGCAAAACATATCTTTAAATCCTTTGACATTACTGAAGACAGTCACAAAGATGACTATGAAAGGTTCTTTCTGGCTTTGTTTCATTCTTACTTTATACCTCAGGGAAAAGTGGTTTATGAAAGAACATTTTTCCACCGGAGAATTCAAGAACCAGGGGAAAATACTGAATCTTTTATAAGAGGTCTGCATGCATTGGCTAAAAACTGTGATTTTGAAATGCAAAACATGAAAATACCAGAGATAGGTGTTCCGACAGGTAAATGATCCCCCAGAGTCAATAATGAATCGATTGGAAATAAATGAGTTTAATTATAAACACAGGAGTAATATAGGTTTAACTAGTTATAAAAGGACATAAAAACAATTAAGTGCAAAACATAAACTGATATAAGAAAGTATTAAACAGGCAACTAACTACAAAGACCTAAACTAATATTAAACAGACAGTGGTTCCTTGACTGGGAATCAAACCGTGGTCTCCCACATGGCAGATAGGGACACTTACCACTATGCTACACAGACAACTAGTTGCTTGTAGGAAACAGAAAGGGGTTACACACACTGTTAACTGAAAAGCACAGAGGCAGAAGCAGTTAACTACAGGAGGGAATGCTTTCACATACAGATTTCACAGACAATGAGTTAATTACAGGGCACAGAAGGGGGGGGGGTCACACCGGCAATTAACTGCAAAGGGGCAAACGGGGTTTAAAACAGAAACTGAAAGAGAGAGAGGGTTAGCAATGGGGGAGGGGGGGGAGCGGCTTCTGCTTTCAGGGCAGGTTTAAAACAGAAACTGAAAGGGAGAGAAGGTTAGGATCTTACCAGTCCCAGCAGGAAGAGCTGCAACATGACACCCTGAAGCTAAACAGCAACACAGAGCAGGCTTACAAGTTCAGGCTCGGAGTCCAGAGTGGGAGAGGGAAAAAACAGGGCAGCTGGTGGGTCTAGCAGACGGTGAGTTCTCTGCTGGAGCCTGGGGCGTGCCTCGGCTTTATACTAATGGCTTCAGGTGGCCAAGGTTACTCCTGATTGGAGGGGAGACATTTGAATCAGGGCAAACCTTTGGCTGGGAGGTGAGCCGACCGTTAGGGTGGCTGTGCTACAGGTCACATAGACAGCTGCTCCCAATCACCTGGTCAGTTTCAGGAGGAGCGAGGAAATTGCCTAATAAGGTCAGTTTCAGCAGGAGTGAGCTAATGGCCTAATAAGGTCAGGTCGAGGTTTTACTGATGCACCAGGTGGGTAGGTGGGGGCGAGAGGTGGCCATATCAGGTACTGTGTTGCAACACCTCCCATCTCACTGACTCCACTAAAGGAAAACAAGCAGTCGGGCCCCGTAGGATGCACCGCTCAGAACCAGTGCTGGCGATGGGCAATGTGACTGTTCTCCAGGATCAGTGCAGCTGAGGAAGGGGCAGTAATTCACAGGGAATGCACCCCATAATCACAACCCTGCACCCCAGAATCCACACAGCCCGGCAGCTCATTTCAACTACTGCACCTGTCCCTAACTTAGAAATACAGTGAACCTGAACAGCTTTATATGGGACCACAGGAATCTCCAGACTATCAGCCCTGGGATCCATCTAGCGCAGGCTCCTGTCTCTGACATTATGTGGCAATAAAATGTACATTTCTCCCAGGCAGAAGAACCTGGAGTGCAGCAGGATATTGCCGTGGCTACCGGTCTCCCACTCAGAGAAGGACATCAGATTCTTTTTGTGGCTACTGATGGTAAAAGCCACTTTTCAAACCCTGTTTCCTCCCCGCCCTTCACGGCAGGAGGTAGTTTTTCATTCCAAAAGGGGAATGGAGGGGTGACAGCACCTATTTTTCTCTCCCCAGTCCCCACTAATCTCCAGATACATCCCTCTGACAATCCCCTGCACGGCCACCTGGTCTCCCAATTTTTTCCCCTTTAAAGCCAGACACAGGGGAACATGGAGATCTGCAGCCCCATGGATTAAATTGGACCCCTGCTGCCATTCTAGTTGTGTGTGTCACAGCCTAGTAACCTCAGCCTGGGTTAGCCAAACCACTTGGGCCCTGAGCCAGTCAAGTGATTCCTATTGTGGAACCTCAGTCCAGTTGTTAAATCTTACAGTTTTCAAGGCTAGAAGGTTAGATCACTGTATTCTCATCTGGCCCCTTGTCTAGGACAGGCTGCAGGACTTCCCTGAATTAATTCCTGATTGAACTAGAGCAGATCTTTTAGAAAAACATCCAATCTTGTATAAAAATGACCAGTAATGGAGAATCCACCATCGTCCTTATTAAGTTGGTCCATCAGTTAATTATCCTCACTGTAATCTGCACCTCATCTCCAGTCTGACTTTGTCTAGTTTCCAGTGTCCAACTCCTGGATTACATTAGGCCTTTTCCAGCAGAGCGCAACAGCAAAGTTGTCCAATAAAGCAGCCAGACCCATTTCACAGGGCTTGAAAAAAGATATATCAAGGTTTAATTAATATTTTTAAAAATACCTTCCCCAAAATAACTGCAGCCAGCCCAGGTTCCTCCAGAAGACCCTTACCCCTAAAACTTTAGCCCCTCATTGGAAGTCAGGGAATTCTATATAGGATGTCCTTATCCGGAACCCTTTTCAGGGAAGGAAAGTCCCTCCTCTGCCTCTCAGGGTGATTAACAGCTCATGTAGCCAACCAGCTTTCTTTCCTTCACACCAGGCTCTCTATAAGAGCCCACGTATACATTTGGACCAAGGTTGAGATGGAAACAGGAGACAGGCTTGTTTCAAGTCTCTGGATAGGGATAAAAGGGGTAAAAAACAAGGGTGATGTCATGGTACGGGTCTACTACAGACCACCTAACCAAGAATAAGAGGTGGATGAGGTTTTTTTTTAAACAACTAACAAAATTGTCCAAAGTGCAGGACTTGGTGGTGATGGGGGACTTCAACTACTCAGAGATCTGGTGGGAAAATAACACAGCGGAGCACAGATGATCCACCAAGTTCTTGGAATATACTGGAGACAATTTTTTATTTCAGAAGGTGGAGAAAGCTACTTGGGGAGAGGCTGTTCTAGATTAGATTTTGATGAATAGGGAGGGACCGACTGAGAATTTGAAAGTGGAAGGCAGCTTGGGTGAAAGTGATCATGAAATGGTAGAGCTCACGATTCTGAGAAATGGTAGGAGGGAAAACAGCACAATAAAGATAATGGATTTGAAGACGGCAGGCTTTAGCAAACTCAGGAAGGTGGTGGGTAAGATCCCCTGGGCAGCAAGTCTAAGGGGAAAAAACAGTACCAGAAAATTGACAGTTTTTTACAAAGAGACGTTATTAAAGGGCACAACCACGGGCGGCATGTGACTCCTGCCTTTGGGGATATTGGGTGGAGGGGACACTGGCATTGGTACAGTGTCCCCTCCCCTTGAGGCCCTGCACATGCCCCACCCCTACCCGAGGCTCCGCCCCCAAGCCCCATTGGTGCTTCTTTGCCCCCTCCCCCAAGGTCTCCATTCCCCCCCGCCAATCGTGCCTCTCAAGGGAGAGGGCGAAGGGGTGCGAGACACTCCCGCTCCTCCCTTTAGGACCAGCCATTGCAACAGCCTAACACGTTTGCCAGGCTCTTGTTTGCAGCCCTCATTGCTGGGGGGCGGGGACAGAGGGCACCGAAGGATGCTTTGCCCAGCCAGAGGCAGCTGCAGGGCTGGGCTGCTGTGAACTGCGGGTCCTTCTTGGCAGGAGACTTTTGTAGCTCTTGGAGGAGCTGCCAAGGCTGAAGTTGGGGCTTGTGCGCCCTCTTGCGGCCAAGACGCTGCAGTGCGGGCATATCATGGCAATGCACAATGCTCAGCCTGCCGGAGTTATCTCTGCAGGGTGGGGCTGGGTCTACCTGGCCTTGGGCTCTGAGCAGGAGAGAACAACGGGCTCCTAGGGCAGTGAGCCGGGGAGCCTTGGAGGAGGGCCGAACAAGACAAAGTAAGGATTATTTTGGTTGCCCTCTCCTGGCCAAGACACATCTGGTTCCCTTACCTGACATCAATGGCCATATGTCCTCCAGTTCCTATTTGACCCATTCCTCACCTGCTCTCTCAAAACAACGGGCCAATCCTTCACCCCAACCTGCTGGTCTTCCGCCTTCCCAGGGGGTCACAGCTTTAGTAGTATGAGGAAGATAAAGTGGGTTCAACAATTCAACCTTCTTAAAAATGCTCTGGGTGGGGTGATTCCATCACTGGTCCCTTAACGCAACCCATTGCGTTGTTCAAACTAACAAAAAGCTTCGTTTAAACCAGTTCAAGTTGCTAAGAACAAATAATTCCCAACTCAGCCCTATCAAAGTCAGGCAACACCGAGTAAAGCCAGACAGCCACATAACACACATCAACTTTTCACCCTCACGCAATCTCTACCTCAGACACTGCCACTGTTATATCTAATGATCAAATAACCTTAGAGTTTGCCCCATTTCCATTCTAATTCTCAAATACTGATATAAAATCGCATCAAATTTGGCCCTTTTCCCTCTCTAAGGATTGATGACTGATATAAAAAAAATCCCCTCAGATTTTACAGCACTGCGCTATGTCACAGGGGTGTTGTGAAGCACCTTTACCTGCATTTTACACATGGGGCTACAGGCACAGAGAGTTGAAATGGCTTGACCAAGGTCACACAGCAGGTCAGTCTGAGAACCAGGAACAGATCCCTGGACTCCTGAGTGCCATTCAGTGCCCTCGTCACTGAGCCATAGCTGCTGTGTTAGCACCTCATGTCCCATGGGACAGGCAGGAGCAGACAGAGGTCAGCATTACAATGGAGGGAGATCAGAGCTGGACAACAGCCAGCAGGAACTATGCGCTACGCCTTGTGTACAACGTGGGGGCAGCAACTACGTTCTCCCCAGACTAGCCCTGCCAGCCAGGAGAGTGCTGAAGAAATGTCACCAGATCATCTCATGGAAAAACACGAAGGTAGAGGAGGGTGAGCACCAGGATAATGAAGTCAAGTTCTAAGTCTGGGCTGAGCCCTCCTGACAGTGTGAGAAGCTGGTGTATATACGTGGCAGTGGCATGTATTAGGGGAAGGAGGGAGGTTGAGTTGGTTCAAGGAAATAAAGACCACAACCAGCACCTTATAAATGGTCCTTCAAGGAAAAATATGTGTCATGCTTCAATAAATTCTGCTTCTCTCACTTCTCTGTGCTTGTGCATTCCTGTGTGGGTATAAACAAAGTCTCCAGCACTTAGCAGCAGACAAGACCTAACCACTGAAGAAAGGGTCTCTGGTTTCTGCAATGTTCCACGGTAATGGAAGGGCCAAAAGTTCAGCAGCAGATTCCGTATACTAAAAATGCTTTTTTCATGGAACAAACATGAATAATCCAGTGGAATGAAACTTCCTTTGGGTTATTTATTTTTATGTTTCCTGCCTTCAAAGAACTCCAGGGTTTGTTTTTTTTTTTTTAATTGATTGGGGACTGCACTGTGGATGTGGGTTATCAAATGGATATTGAGGGAAAGCTGCAGATTTTGTTGGCTGGGCAGAGGATATCAGGGGATTCTGGTGTTATACTTAGAAAAGACTAGCAGGATCTTATTCAGGGGGACAAGGCAATATGCCACATTTATTGTACATGTAAAAAAATAAAAAAGCAGTCACATTCACACACATTCATAAAGTTCTGCGAGCTGGTGTGATATAATTACCAGTCCTTTTATGTGTTGCTCGAGCCAGCCTAGTGGCCAACTAGGCTGGGCACGAGGAAGGAGCTAGGCCTCTGTCAGATGTGAATCGGATGCTCCAAGAGCACAATTGCAGAATGAAACCCAAAGTTTCCATGTTTGTACCCATCTTTTATACTTGCTGGCTCTCATGTAAGTCTATGGCCTTGCTGTGTCATGCTGCCTCTGGGTTCAGTATAGTTGTTAATCACCAGCTAACTGAAAGCATGACTGTTCTCTTATTTCTGTACTTTCTTTGTTCCCAGAGTGGATCCTTCTGTACTTTAGGGTCATTAATTTGCACTTTAGGGTCGTTGGTAGGTATTCTTCAGCCTTCAGGGTTAGGATGGCAGTTGGTGTCTTCACTCCCCGTTCTGTTGTTAGAGCAGTTTAGGTTGGTATCTTTTTATGCCCTGCACATACATTCCTCACTCACACAAAGAGAATGTATCAAGATATTTTTAGGTTCCATAGTACAAGTTTCAGAAAAGAGTTTACTTCAAGAAACCAACAAGATGGAGTCCACTTATGCCACACTAAACAGTACTGTGCCATTATCGTAAACATTTCTCTCTACCTTTATCTCACTTATACAATAGAACAAGGCATCTCTATCTGATTTGTTTGCACAGCTCCTAGGGAGGGCTCAGACTGCCACTTGGGAAGCCATTTGGGATTGTGCAATAAATCATGGGTCTTTATTCTGAAATGGTCGGCAGTGAACAGTTAAATAGTGAATTTGAATTCAGTACTCCTGAAAATGAGGCCTAAAACTGGCACAGGATATTATTTATATGGAATAATCCAACTAGCTCTATGGTTTGCACCGTTATTTCTCTGACCTGCATACAAGCTTCTCAGAGAAATCTGGCCCTTTTTATTGATACCAACAACAATTCTACTGATAACAAATGTAATAATATGAATATACTCCATCAAAGTATGTATTGATCTACATTTTACAAGAACCAGTTTGAGAGAGAATTCAGATACAATTACAGCAAAATCAGTGAGATTTCTATGAGATAAAGAAGGACGAGTTACATAAAGAACAAATATGCAATTTTTAATAACAATTTGCACCTGATGAAAACATCTGGGATGTAACAGAGGCTGGACATTTTCGTTTTAATTGATTGCATCTCAAGAGATTTTTCCATATGATGCATTCATATTTATTTTATATTCCTGGTATTACCAGAGGAATTCCCGCCCTTACTGTTAGATTATCTCTTTGATGGTATAGAGGGTGGAAGAGATGATCTAGCTGGAAATCCAGTGCATGATGGAACTTTTGCATCATTCCTATATTTTGCATCAATCGAATATTTGTCATCTCTTTTTGTCTCTATATTTTGTACTTAGCAGTAGACACAAGGGAACTGATTGGGCTTTCAGGTCTCTGTTCATTTTAAATCTACTTTGGTAAAATCCATGTGGAAACCAACCCTTTGCTTCTATCTCAAAATACACCTCGCACAGCAAACTTTCCAGAAAGTTTTAACAGACAAATTTCCCTCTGAGGACCATTCAGTGGGGGACATTAATAAGGTGAAGAGGAGAACACAAGCAGTTTGCCTTAACGGGGAAAATGCATTATTCGAGAAAATATATTAACACATTGAAACTAACACAATGATAAATACGACATATATTCTTCAGCAAATCCCACCCTAAGTTATTCAGGAGTACAAGTTCCATTGAAAATCAGTGAGTCTGACGTCACTTCGCTTTTTTTGAAAATTCCAGGCTTAATATCACGCGCACACACTGACTGCAGCATTTTAACATCTATTCGCTGGTGGCAGCTAACTAATGACCAGCTCACATGACAAACATCCCTGTGTCCCTCTTCCGGCCTCTGTAGCCAGACCTCCCCCCTACTTGGCCCTCCCACCCAAACTCTTCAGCCAGGCCTCCCCCTGCTCCACATTGCCCCTGTTGAGGGGTCTCTCCCTGGCCCTTGGCTGGGCCCCTCTCCCACATGGGGCTCCCTCCTCCCTTGGTGGGACCCCCCTCCAGACAGAGTTGGCCTCCAAGGAGCATAGAGACCCAGGCTAGAGCGCCTCTCTCTACCTTCCCCCCTCCCACAGAGCTCCAGACCCATGGAGCTATGGCTAGAGTGTCGCTCCCCCCTCAGCCCTGTCTGTGCAGGTGGGGGTAAGGGGGGCTGGCTGGCTGAGTCCTCCCAGTCATAGAGATCAGTAGAGTGGGGGCTAGAGGAGCCCGTTTCATGGGGACAGTCGGGCACCTCAGGGACACAGTGTGAGCTGGGCGTCTCGGCCCCGGGAAAGGAAGAAGTCCAGGCCACTGAACGGATCATGGCGCTGAGCAGATCCCCTCTGGAGTTTAAACTCGAAGAGCGGGCGGAGTCTCTCCCCGGCGAAAGAGGCCGGCGGGAAGGTGAAGATCGGG
>VOCO01032421.1:0-10480 GCA_007922225.1 Emydura subglobosa
CCTGAAACCCACCTCCAGCTCAACCTCAGGTCTGGACCTTTTGGTGGCTGTTCTCTATTCCATGGTGCCTCCAGTCACGAATCCCATCATCTATAGCATGAGGAATAAAGAGATAAAAAATGCAGTGAAGAAGATGATTGGGTGGAGATTATTCACCAAGAATAAAAGGACTGTCTTTCTTCCTCGACCATGATCGCAAGCTGTGTTTCTTTATAAACATAATCAGCTGATGAAAATATTGCCACCATGAGAACATAGTCAGCAATCTGTTTATGTCATAGTAAAAATCCACACTTAATCCACTGTTACTGTTGAATTACACACGTAGGAAAAGATCAGAATCTATGTATTTTAGGAGTTATGCTGCTACCATCACCATGCTATACAAGCACTTTGCATATAAAATGCATAGTCATAGCTAAGCTTCTGATGGACTTCATGGTGTCTCTGACTCTTCTTTTTGGGGGTAGAAATTCTACTTGGAATATGAGAAGTTCTGGGGTTCTTGTTTTTTCTTTTTTCTGAATTATCTCTGTTTTGTTTTGTTTTATTGATTGGTTGGTTGATTTGCTTCTTTATCCTAGGTGTTTACTCCAGCAGAAATAAAATCATAGTCTATCTGTCTCTCATAAGCATTTATATGGTCATCATCACCATATTGTCTGAACACATTGCCCATAACATCAATATCCATTAGAAAGTCCATGGTGGAATGCATGGAGTCTCTGGCTGTTTTCCTGTTTTGGGTAAAACACGTACTTCGGTTGTGAGAGTCTTTATTTGTTTGATTCTATTCTGTGTCTTTGCTTCATTTTTGATTTATTGGCTAGTTGACAAGCTTTTTTATTCTAAATTGATTTTGGAGGTTGGGAATTTCCAAGGATGGAGTATGTTTGATTAGATGGCGGTATCTTTTTTTGTTCTCTCTTGGGGTCTCAATGTGATTGCCTCTTTAATGGCTTCTCAAAGAAAGGTGAAGTTTTATTTCAAACAGTGTGGTGGGGTGGAAAAGAGATTTCGTAGGAATGTGGATGGATGAGTTCCTGTTTAAATGCTTACCTTAATGCTTGCAAGATTTTACTGTGGTATTAATGATATTTTCAGACATGTAGAGCCTTGGATAGAAATGTTTTTCCTATTTTCATCTAAATAAATGTCATTCTTGACGTGAAGGAAACACTTATTTGAACAGAAATGTTTTGCTATTTTTCCTAAAGACAATCTGAACCTGGAGAATGAGGACAATTTTTTCCCATTGAAGTTTTTGGCATTTCTGTGAAGAATTTTCTCATGTTATGCTTTGTTCCTACTGCGGTAAATACATCATCCTTTACTTGGACAAGGTGTCTGGTCACTCCATTTACTACTGATCACAGCTCCTTCAGGAAGAGCTGCAGATAACAAACCCGCTCAGATCTGCTGGGATAGCACAACTGGAGCACAGAGGTTTTTAGCCTGGGACCAGTTTCAGGCTATGTCTACACTGCAGCAGTAATTTGAATTAGCTTAATTTGAATTACAGAAAGCAATTTATAGAAAGCGCTGCAGACTATCCACACTACAGTGTTTGTGCTGGTTTCTTGCATCCACACTGGCCAGCCTTAATTCGAATTAGAAAGCAGTGCAATGTGGGAAGCTATCCACAGTGCAACTAACCATAGAGGCTGTTGTGACTCATCATCCCAGGATGCAGTGCTGCTGCCCCCATCCTCTTCCCCCACCCCCAAACAAACAGGAAAAGGATTTTCATGCTGTTTTTTTACTCCCCCGATGGCCATTGCTGCAGGCACGTGGAGCCAGCTGAACTATGTTCTAATTTTGATTGTGACAAATACATCGCATTTTATCCTGGATTACTTTAGAACTGTATGCTGTTTGCCTTTTATGCTCCCCCCATGACCCCCTGTATATTGCTTGCCTTTGATTTTGATTCTACAGGTGTCTGTAGAATGTAAGATAAATAACAATGGAGTCAGTTAGTATATTAATACAGTGATACAAACGTTTCACTGCTGGAAAGCATAATATAATGTATCCACATGTAGCACTGTGAATAAACTCTTAAGAAAGTATCAATTTCCATGTACAAAGAATTTCCTCTCACTGCTGGCATTTAAAACGCTGGCATTTAAAACTGCTGGCATTTAAAACGCATTCACAACGCAGGGATGGCGGGGGACGGGGGGGGGGTTAAAACTTTAAAAGGGACAAATCTTAAAGGAACAAACTGCAAAGGGCTTGCTGGGCAGTTAAAACGCATTTGCCACTCGGGGAGGGGGGTGGTGAAATCTTTCAAACCCTTAAAGAGACAAACTGCAAAGGGCTTGTTGTGTGTGTGTGTGTGGGGGGGGTGATCGCATCTTGGATTTTAAACCCATTCACCGCAAGAAATGAAGATTTAAATCTTCCCAGGGCTGCTTTGGGGAAGGGTACTGAAATGGGGCATCATGGGATACAGTCTGGAGGCCAATTAATTCGAATTAAGTCCCATTGCGTCCACACTCTCACTAATGCGAATTAACTGATGCACTTCAGGTGCTAATCCACTTGCAGAGGTGGTTTTACTAAATCGATTTTAAAGTCTCCTTAATTCGAATTAACAATGCGCAAGTGTAGATGCGGGAGTAATTAATTCGAATTAAGGGACTTTAATTTGAATTAAGCCACCAGTGTTGACCAGGCCTAAGAGGGGGAGAATTATGGACTTCTCTCCTAGAAGGGATGCACCCAGAGATACCAGAGAAGGGGCCAGTGGTGCAGCTAGCCCTGGAAACATGATCGTTGGGATTTAGCCATTCACTTTAGAGGTGTCTGGATTTGGCCGATGGAGTCTCATCCACACAAGGATCTGAATGTGTCTCAGAGGTGCGCTGGATCACAGAGTTTGGCTGTTATTTATTGATTTACTTGTTTATTACTATTGTCAACCTCTCTTGTTCATGCTCTTCCACTGTAGATAAATATTTTAAAAGTGTAATTGGGCCAGAGAGAGAGAGAGAGGCAGATGGAAGGACTGCGTGGTCTAGCGGTCAGATCCCTCTTCTAGAAAATGGGAGACCCAGTGCCTGTGCTCCAATATCCCTTTAATTGTTTATCCACAGTGGAACAACTTCAGCAGCAGAGACGGTGGGACCCACATTAATCTCCAACAGTCCAACGGTTAGGACACTCTTCGTAGGGGTGGCAGTTCTTTGCTGAAGTTGGCATTAGTATTTGACTACCATATCACTATACAGTTGTGTACACTGCATATGCCAAGTATAGTGCTTGGTTATATAAATAAATGGACAATCAATTAAAATTATTGTGCTTCTTTCATAACTCTCATTGTCCAGATCATGACTTTCTTGAAAATATTCATTCTTCAACGTAAGTCACCAAAGAATTTCTGTGAATATTTTTTGCTCTATAGTTTATTTCCAAGCAGCTCCTGATTAGTATTCAGTGCGTGAAATTTGAGTTGTTTTGACTGGTTACATGTTAATTTGCTCAGTTTCTCTGTTCTAATTGGATACATTGAAGAATTTTAATCAGGCTTCTTAAAAATGAAAGGCAGATCCTTGGTTGGTCTATATTGTCATAGATTCCTGTCCGAACTCTCAGTTACTATGTTTCTTAATCCATGATTCGTAAACTCATTTCCTTTGAATAATCTGAACTAAATCACTGATCAAGAAAAATACTTCAGGAAGTGCTTAGCTTTAAACATATGGGAGTAGTCCCATTGTGGACTTAGAGATAAATTCATGCTTAAATCCTTTTTTGACATGAATGAGATTTTCAGCTGGCCATGGTTTTCAGTGGGCATTCAGCAACCAACTCCCTTGGACTCCTTTGAAAATCCCACCCCAAAAACCTACTCCTCAAAACACTAGTGAGTCACTGCCAGCTTAGGCCTTGCTCCTGGTCTGCAGCAGCTTAGAAGGCCAGCAGCTTCCCCTCATCAGTGCAGAAACAGGGCTCCCGTTGTGCTTATGTGAGGGCCAGTCTTGGCTGGCACCTTCTTGAGCAACTGTGGGATTTCACAGAAGAACTGATTCACTGAGTTGCCTCCAGAGAAGGTTAACGCAAATGTGTTCCTGGTGTGCAGGGCAGAATTGACACTAGCACTGATCCAGGCACCAGCTGCATTTGAAGACAAGCTCCCCTGTTCATAACCTCTCTCATAGAATCATAGAAGATTAGAGTTGGAAGGGACCTCAGGAGGTCATCTAGTCCAATCCCCTACTCAAAGTAGGACTAAACTCAGCTACATCATCCCAGCCAGGTCTTTGTCAATCCAGGCCTTATAAACCTCTAAAGATGGAGATTCCACCACCTCCCTAAGTAACCCATTCCACTGCTTCACCACCCTCCTAGTGAAAAACGTTTTCCTAGTATTCAATCTGGATATCCCCCATTGCAACTTGAGACCATTACTCCTTTTTCTATCATCTGCCACCACTGAGAACAGCCTAGCTCCATTCTCCCTGGAACTCCCTTTCAGGTAGTTAAAGGCTGCTATCAAATTCCCCCTCATTCACCTTTTACAGACTAAACAAGCCTAGTTCCCTCAGCCTCTCCTCATAAGTCTTGTGCTCCAGCCCCCTCATCATTTTTGTTGTCCTCCACTGGACTCTCTCCAACTTGTCCACATACTTTTTGTAATGGAGGGCCCAAAACTGGACACAATACTCCAAATGTGGCCTCATCAATGCTGAATAGAGAGGAATAATCACTTCCTGCGATCTCCTGGCAATGGTTCTACTAATGCAGCCCAATATGCTATTAGCTTTCTTGGCAACCAGGGCACACCGCTAACTCATATCCAGCTTTTTATCCACTGCCTCTTATATGCTGCTTCTTATTAATGTTGCCTGAAACTTCCTGTTTTCTGTTGCGTAGAGCGTTACCAAATGTTATCCATGGGGGTTGATATTTTCTATGCCCCAAAGTGCCTCGAAAAGGTTAAGATGTTACCGAGAACATAGCCAAATGAAAATCTTTAGTTAGGCTCATGTTAAGCTGTAGCATCACCGTGCTTTGAAGAGGGGACTTGAAATATGGCATGAGGAGTCATTTTATCAAAGAAAATGGTTGTAAGTTGGCCTGAGCGGGTGCCTCCATCTTGTTGGACAAGCACTTCAAAAAGTACAACTGCACCACTGTTAGCTGATAGCAAAGGAACACGTAGCACTGAGAAAATTGGCAGGGAAAGCCGGGGTGAGGTAATTTGTTGACCATGAAGCTAAACACACCTGTAGGGGAACGATCAACATGAGCAACAACATTGTGGAGCAGCCCGTACACTGCAGGGATGAGATAATTGTTCATCGTTCAGAGAGATCTGACAGAAAGCTCTGAGCAAAAGTGTCTAAAAAGTTCAGACAGGAGAATATAAAGGTCAGTGAGCAGCAAGGGAGAAGGCAGGGAAGAAGGGGAGTCAGAGGAGAAAACACAGTGAAGAAGCAAAAGCAGCAGCAGCAGAGCCACAGACAGAAAGTTTATCCATTATAGTTACAGTTATAGGATTGGATAGTGTTCATGTATGAGGGGGTTAATAAAGATGAACACATGTGATATATAAATTTCTCTTTCAATTATCATATGTAATACTTAAAGACTGATACCAGCAGCTGTCAGCAACCTTTAGCTTATTATTAAGGATTTGTGCTTTACCTTGGTGTCAGTGATCCTCATTCGTACCAAAGAAAGGTGTTTTGTTTTGGAAGCATGGTGCTTGTGCCAATCATTTATCAGAAAGCTGTATACATGTCCTCTTGGGGTAACAGGTTCAAGCTGTTCTAGGGAGTTTCTGAACCCCTGGCAAACCCAAGATTGTTTGACCACCCTAGCAGACCAATACTCAGTGAGAACAGACTGGTTATAACGGCGAGCCAGTTGGGTGTTTTGAGGTAACCCTTGGTAAGCATAGGAGTCAGCTTGACCGACAGAACTGCTCCTTGAACTGCAGAATGTGTTCTAAAAAGGAAGAGATGGTGGAGCAAATGTAGTACACCTGCTAGAGCATGGCTCGGAGAAAAGCTAAGAACAAACACTTAATGAGGTCGCCAAGTGTGCGCTCTGCAGCCTCGCTGGATTTCAATGAGCTCTGCAGTTTTACAGCCACTGAATCAAAAATGCTCTGGGGCAGTGGTTCCCAACCTTTTTGGCTCAAGGGCCACAGATATCATTTGTACAACCCTGAAGGGCCACCAGTCTCCACCAGCAGGATCCCCCTCCGTTGCAGTTAGACAGAAGGAGTTCAGTGAGGAGGCTGACTCCTTGCTGATCTCCCATCGCCCTTGGCTGCAGCAGGGAAACCGCACGTCATGTAGTCCCGTGCGCTCCACCTGGGTCCCTGAGCAGTGGCTCCCTTCTGCAGCCAGGGGGATGGAAGATAGGTGGTCCTCTCCCTCTGGCTCTAGAAGGGACCCCAGCACCTAGCACTGTGCTGTGCTCCATGCTACAGCCAGGGGGAGGGGAACACTGATCTCCCATCCCCTTGGCTACAGCAAGGAGCCCACACTGGTCTTTTAGCCTAGCGGAAATGCTCTCTGCCTGGTCCTCAGGCAGCGGCTCCCTTCTGCAGCCAGCAGGAGGGGAGCCACGGGCCACTTTGAAAGCTCCGCAGCCCACTTTTGGCCCTGGGCCACAGGTTGGGAATCACTGAGCTAGAGAACAAAGAGTTAAAGATTTCATGGGATCTGGGAATTGTCACAGGCCAAACAGTGCAGGCAAAAGAGTTGGACATAGATGTTGTAGACAAACAAGCTCAGCAGAGAGAAAGAAGAAGAGAAGACACAAGAAGGGAAGATGGTGAAGTTGGTAGAGCTCTGCCAAACCATGTAATGGTTATGAGCAAAGATGATCCCAGCAACTTGGAGCAACTCTGAAGGATATGAAGGAGCTGATCAAAAACACACTAGGGGAGCAAGACATCATGGCTGGCGACCTCCCGCAGAAGGTGCTCTTAGGCCCTGTGATAATTTTAAGGAAAGTCGAAGGACAATGAGGGCATTTGAGCAAGTAAAATGCAGGAATTCTGTGGAGAGTTTAACAAGACTCCTGACTACCCAAAACCTGTGCAGTCCATCTGTGGTCAGAAGTGGTGACTCACGGAGATAAATATTAGACAGCCACTTTCCCCTTTGTGCACTTAAACATCTTGTGTGCTGCTGGGGAGCTTCTCTGGCCTGTGTCCTACAGGAGGTCAGACTAGGTGATCCCAGTGGTCTCTTCTGGCCTCGGAATCTCTGAATCTCTGACACCAAACAAATAAATAATAATAATAAAAATTCTTCCCATGATGCAAGACTGCAGAGTAACCATAATATAGACCTGTCTGATAAATGACCCCTGAAGGCTGTGGCCCACTAAAGAAGGTAAGACACAACGAGCTCGCAGTCAAACTAGACAAGATGGGTGCAGAGTGGGAAGAGAACCAGAGCCTGAGTTGAAGGGACTTGCCTAAGGTAACCCTGCAGGCCAGGAGCAGAACCCAGGAGCTCCCCCAAACCCCCAGATCTAGATGGTTTTGATCTGACTTTGAGGATGATCATCTCATAAAACACTGATGTTATTTGTTTTCTTCAGTTAGTACGTGTGTGTGTGTGGGGGGGGGGACGGACATAGATATGGACACATGGAGTGCGGAAAGGTTATGGGCTTAAATATACAGAATTGCTCACTTTGGCAAGACACATTTCTTCTTTACTTTGTATTACCCTGGTACCTGGTAGTCCCATTCCCCTAGCTGCTGCACAAACACACAGAGAGAGCCAGCCTGTGCCACACAGAAGTTAGAATCTAAACACAGAACGGGAGGGAGGGAAGACAGGGAAACCGAGGCACAGAGTGGAGAAGTGACTTGCCCAAGGTCACACGGCAGGTCCAGTCACAGATGCCAGGTCTCCTGAGTAGCAGTCCTGTGTCTCTAGCTATTGGATCACAGTCACTGCTCTGTGCCCCACTGCTTCTCTGTAATTGTGATCACTTGAGTTTCTGGGAACTTTTAGGAAAGTACAGTAGAGACAGAAAGTAACCTTGATCTCCGAGACTCTGCTCCTGTGTTGTTCAGGGTTCCAGGGAGCGGGTGCCTGAAAGCACTTAGGAATAGACACGGCTACATATACTCCCAACAGCACCAGAGACAACCACACATAGCTTTTCTGCAGAGAGCAAAAGGTCTTAGTATATTTCCAATAGCAGGTAAGAACGGACTCTCCTAATACATTGCTAGGGGTGACAGGTAGATAGATAGATAGATAGATAGATGCAAGGAATCTGGGGTTGGAGCAGAGAAGAGTTGGGAGGTTTCCCCACACACTGGCTCAGTAAGTTTGCTGTTGAAATCTAATATATGTGGGGTTACAAAGGCGCCCTTTAGAGAAAAAAATGTAATTCGACAATATGTACTTTTTTTCATGCTTTCAGGTCTTATATTAATTTAGCTCTGGAAAACCAAAGCAGCCCAAATCAGGAGTTACCTCAGAAAAAAAGATGAAAGAATGTTTGTGCCTCAGTTTTCTCCCATGGAAAGTGGGGAAGTAATCAAAATAAGTCACCTACTTTTCAAATGGATGGAGAAATGTAAAAGAAAGCTGTCTGTAAGCATTACATGCTTGTGTCTGGGGTTTGATAGTTCACAGGAAATATTACAGGGCCTATTTAGCAGTGACTGATAAAAAAGATAGGAAAAGATGGAAAATTGACATCTGCTGGAAAAGCAATACAACAGAGCACAAACGATCCAGGAAGTTTTGGAGAGTGTCGCAGACAATTTCCTGGTGCAATTGCTGGAGCAACCAACTAGGGGCCGTGCTTCTCTTGACTTGCTGCTCACAAACAGGGAAGATTTGGTAGGGGAAGTAGAAGTGGGTGGCAACCAAGGCAGCAGTGACCATGAGATGGTCGAGTTCAGGATCCTGACAAAAGGAAGAAAGGAGAACAGCAGGATACGGACCATGGACTTCAGAAAAGCAGACTTTGACTCCCTCAGGGAACTGATGGGCAGGATTCCCTGGGAGGCTAATATGAGGGGGAAAGGAATCCAAGAGAGCTGGCTGTATTTTAAATAGACCTTACTGAGGGCACAGGAGCAAACCATCCCGGTGTGCAGGAAGAATAGCAAATATGGTAGGCGTCCAGCTTGGCTTAACAAAGAAGTCCTTGGCGAACTTAAACACAAAAAAGAAGCTTACAAGAAGTGGAAGCTTGGTCAGATGACTAGGGAGGATTATATAAACACTGCTCGAACATACAGGAATTAAATCAGGAAAGCCAAAGCACAACTGGAGTTGCAGCTAACAAAGGACGTGAAAGGGAACAAGAAGGGTTTCTACAGGTATGTTGACAACAATAGGAAGATTAGGGAAAGTGTGGGCCCCTTAGAGAATGAGGGAGGCAACCTAGTGACAGAGGATGTGGAGAAAGCTAAGGTACACAATGCTTTTTTTGCCTCTGTCTTCACAGACAAGGTCAGCTCCCAGACTACTGTACTGGGTGGCACAGAATAGGAAGGAGGCAAACATCCCGCAGTGCTGAAGGAACAGGTCCAAGACTATTTAGAAGGATTGGACATACACAAGTCCATGGGGCCGGATGCAATGCACCCAAGGGTGCTGAGGGAATTGGCTGAGGTGATTTCAGAGCCATTGGCTTTTATCTTTGAAAGCTCGTGGCTACAGGGGGAGGTCCCTGAGGACTGGAAAAAAGAAATTATAGTGCCCATCTTCAAAAAAGGGAAGAAAGAGGATCCAGGGAACTACAGACCGGTCAGCCTCACTTCAATCCCTGGAAAAATCATGGAGCAGGTCCTTAAGAAATCCATTTTAAGGCATTTGGAAGAGAGGAAGGTGATCAGGAACAGTCAACACGGATTCACTAAGGGAAAGTCATGCCTGACCAACCTGATTGCTTTCTATGATGAGGTGACTGGCTCTCTGGATGTAGGGAAGGCGGTGGATGTGATATACCTTGACTTTAGCAAAGCTTTTGATACTGTCTCTCACAGTATTCTTATCAGCAAGTTAAAGAAGTATGGGTTGGATGAATGGACTATAAAATGGATAGAGAACTGGTTAGAGCATAGGGCTCAACGAATAGTGATCAATGGCTCCATGTCTAGCTGGCAACCGGTCACAAGCGGAGTGCCCCAGGGGTCGGTCCTGGGGCCGGTTTTGTTCAATATCTTCATTAATGATCTGGAGGATGGGGTAGATTGCACCCTCAGCAAGTTTGCAGATGACACTAAGCTGGGGGGAGTGGTAGATACCCTGGAAGGTAGGGATAGGATACAGAAGGACCTAAACAAACTGGAGGATTGGGCCAAAAGAAATCTAATGAGGTTCAACAAAGAAAAGTGCAGAGTCCTCCATTTAGGAAGGAAGAATCCCATGCACAGCTATAGACTGGGGACCGATGGGCTAGGCAGCAGTTCTGCAGAAAAGGACCTGGGGGTAACCGTGGATAAAAAGCTGGCTATGAGTCAGCAGTGTGC
>VOCO01032442.1:0-10651 GCA_007922225.1 Emydura subglobosa
TATAATTCCATTTCTCAACATATCTTTAGATGCTTGTTTTTGAAATATTGTTGAAATGTAAATTAAAATATTCTTGTTTTTACTCCTTCTTACAATAGATAACAACATTTTCTAAATTTGAACAATCTCGCTATCTTCTTTCTCTCCCTATTTTCCATTGAGATTTCACAGGGTAGAAATTCTGACAGGAGTGACTGATCCCCGTCCGTCACCATCTGCTACCCCTGGGACAGGGGACGGGGAAGGTGAGGGGCAGCAAACTGTGATGGGGCAGCAGAAGACAAGAGCTGTCTGTCTGTATTTCCTACCAGGATCACCCTGTGCTGGGAGTTGTTTGTCGCACTGCACTGAAGTGGAGCAAAGATATGGGGAGAGGGAAAAAGCTGCCTGGGCTCCTTCCCATGAGGGGTCCCAATCACTCAGCCTGGCTCTCAGCCCTTCCCCTGGCCCAGCTACCGAATTCCCTCCCCCAGCTCTCCCCCCTCCTCACCCTCCCCCCATCGTACTGGGACCAGCTCCCCGCACAGGCTGAGGCTGCAGCGCAGAGCGGCCCATACAGCAGGGCCCCGGAGCTCTCATCCCTGCTCCCGCGCTGCCCCCTGGGGCTGTTTTACTCCCCCCAATGGGCAGAGACTCCCCCAGGGCAGGAAATGCCGGGACCTTCCCCTCACTCACTAGCCCTGTCGCACCCACTGGTCTCCTCCCCACCCCCTCGAGGTGTCATTTCTGCCAGGGGCTCTTCCTCCTTGGGGGCCTCTCTCCCCGTCCCACTCGTTACATCCCCCCAGAGTCTTCCTCATGTCAGCTGGGCTCTTCCCTTTCTGCCGCTGCAGCCCCCTCCCCATCTCACCTTCAGTCTCCACAGCTGGCATTGCCCCACCCAATTCACACGCCCTGCCCAGCCCCCCCAACCGGCTCCCCCCACCTTTTCTCTCCCCTCCCCCATGTGACAGGCCTGGTGCTGGGAACTGTGGGGTGGGGGGCAGGGGCAGGTGATGCCCTTTAGATCGTCTCCCGGGAACAGGCCTGGGGGCTGCTCGGCGCTGGGAGGGGACAGTCTCTGCCACGGGTGTTGCTGTCAGGGACAGAGATTCCCTCCGGCCTGGGCTGGGACTGGGAAGATGATCAGGTGAGCTGCGTTTTTACCCAAAGTATTGACACTAAGACAGAAATAAGGGCGAAGCGTCCCGGAGAAAGTGCCAGTGACAGTGCAGAGCTGGGACCTGTCAGTGACATTGTAAAATGAGACCTCGCCTGCCTCATAGTCCAGGAAAATCCCCACCCGGCTGGGCCTGACGCTCACGGGGAGGAGGGTTGTGGGGGAGGTGAGGGCTCTGTATCGCCGATCCTTCAGCCCCAGGGCCCAGTATCCATTCTCAGGTGAGCGTCTCATGGGCCCCTTCCTGCTCACAGATTCCCTACAAACCCCCAGAATCCACTCAGACTTCTTTCCCACCTCCACCTCCCAGTAACGCCTCCCACCCGGGAACCCCTCAGCACCCAGCACACAGGGACTAGTATCAAATCTCTCAGGATTGTTGGGCAGATCCTGGTGTGTGTCTCCGTATCTCACACGTTTCCGATCCTCAGATAGGACGAGCCAGGGATTTGCCGTGTCTGGATCCAGAGTCACATCCACTGGGGAGAGAGTCACAGAGTCAGGGCCAGGGCAGGGGCTAGTCACGGGGATCAAAGGGAAATTAACTTGTGTCCCCGTTAATGGGTGTGGTGGTGGGGGGGTTGTTGCCTGTTAAGGGGAGTCAGGGCCCATTTGCCCCTGGGAGCAAACTCGAGGGGCAGGACAGCAGGAGCGGGGCAGGAGTGTGGGGGGAAGGTGTCAGCGGAGGCAGGGCAGAGGAGGGCAGCCTAGCGGCTGTTCCTGGCTCTGATCTGACATTGGGTGTGTCTCTGTGCCTCAGTTCTCCTTCTGTAAATTTGGGATAATGGCAACTTCCTCCTTTGGAAAGCATTTGCAAGCTCTGGCTGAATAACTCCATATAAGAGCCAAGTGTTGTTCCCTTTTGTAACGACATGTAATCCTAACAGTTCACAGCCCTGGGGGACAGAGCAGTGATGGGATTTTCACCAGGAGCGGGTATGTTTACTTCAGAGGCTTTTCCAATGTTAAATGATCAAAGGTAGCATCTCTGACTGTAACTGCTCCCTTTCCTTAGGGGGCCCAGTATTAATCTATTGGTCTCTAGGTATTATAGCACTTTTAGTATCTTTGGCTGGAAGAGCCCAGAGGAATCTGGCATGTGGATTTAAGAATGGAAAAAACATGGGTGATTTGGAGGCTGCAGATAGGAAAAGTTAGAGATCCCCTGCTGCCTTAGCGTTAACTTACCTGTGAATTGTCTCAGCATTTCAATCAGGCCAGGGACTCTGTACACATCCTTCAGTTCAGCAGCAATGAGCTCTGGTTCCTGCAGCCTCACCTGCTCACTCCTAAAGAGAACAAAATCCCCTTATCCCTCAGACGCTCAGCACTGGTACTATTGCAATGGGCTTGATATACATTGATGGTAAACTGAACATAGGATCTTACCTGGCCAGTGTGCCCTTTACATCCTAATGGGAGAAAAAGTAGATAAGGAAGAGTTAGTGTTGAACAGTTTATCTGTTCTGTTTTCACAGAACATCTGGTTAATTTTCTCTTTTTCCTGAGACTTTACAGAATGCAAAACACCTGCAGATCTGACTTACATGAGGACTTCTTATAATTAGGTGATAATAACCGAACTGGCGTATGAATACAGTGGTGCTGAGGCACAACTCCAGCCCCAGAGAAATGCAGACATGGGTACGACTCACCAGTCACTAATGGTACAACGGGGCGCACTGAGTTACTAAATGGTGCATTAACTATTTGAAAACAAAAGTAAGAGAAATTTTATTTTGAGAAAAATATTGTGCAGATTTTCCAGACACTGTCAGCTGAGCTGCCAAAATAAATCACAAGATTAGAAAAAGCCACTGTCTAATCGTGCTTACACAGGTGTTAAACAGCAACTGTACTGGCAAAAGTGATGGTAAAACTGGTCTGTAGAGGCCTCAAATACTGGATAAAATGTGCTGACCTTACTGTGAAAATGTGTTTTCTAACTGCTGACTGTGGGCAGAGACATCTTTATCTGATGCCTGCCCTTGACAATGTTGGGAGGCGCTCTGACACCACGGTGATGGGCACCAGTAAGAGCCGAGGAAGGTTGACTGGCAAATCTTGTAGGGGCAGGGTTGTGTCTTTCTGGGTACTGGAAAGCATCCAGCACATGGTGGCTGCTACCCTGAGAGAAACCTTAAAACCAGTCAATGGGAGTTAGGTGCCTAACCTGTTTGATGTTTTTGAAAACCCCAGGAGGTGCTGATCTGCATCCCTAGGCACCTAAATACCCTTGAAAATCTGGCCCTAAATCACTCTTGAAAATGGGATGGAGGCTTCTAAGTCACTTAGGCACCTTGGATCATTCTACCCTTAGGTCCTAAGTTTAGGGAGCCAAATTTTGGCCTAAATATCACTCATAATACTGTGAAATACTCTGTAAAGCTGTGGTGCAACATACATAAATAATAAATCAGTAAATAATAACAGCTGTTTTGGGGGAGCAGGAGACACTCCGTGTTTGTTTCCAGGGCTGTGGAAAATCGAAACAAAAGGGGAAATTTGTGTAACTCACCTTCAGCAGCTCAGCAGCCGGTTGCTGACACTTCTCCTCGATCTCTGCCATCAGCTGTTGCAGCAAGGAGCTTTGCTGGGAGAGTTTGGTAACATTTTCATTTAATTTCTTCAAAGTCTCCATCTCCTCCTCCTCCAGTCTCTGGAGAAAGAGTTTCTTTTCCTCATGCAGAAGCAGTTCTAGTGTCTCAAATTCTGACAAGATTCGCTGTCTGTAACGCTTTACTCTTTCCTTTAGTTAATAACAAAACCGAACCAAACCATAAATATCAGCAGAACTATCAAGTGTATCAGGCCATTTTGGGTGCAGTACATTAGATGTGAATGAGTGTTTATAGATTCATGTTTTAAGGCCAGAAGGGACCATTGTGATCATCTAGCCTGAACCGCTGCATGGCACATGCCAGTAAATTGCACCCAGGGTTCCTGCATCAAGCCCATAACTTACTTCTGGATAAAGAATTAAATAGTCTGTGTAGCAGGGGGCTAGATTCTGGGTCTCCCACTTCCTAGGTGGGTACCTGACCCGCAGGACTATAGAGCCATCCTCGCTTGCTCTCTGGCTCACTGACTATCTGAGTATTTACACAACCTGGAACAGTTTCAACAGGAGAGACTGAGCTTCTCCCCGACCCCTCAGACGATTGTCCTGAGACTGGGCATGAGATTCCTCTGTTCAAATCTTTTCTGCCTCTCAAGCCAGCGGCAGCAGCACAGGAGCCATCAAACAAAGCTGTAAACAGGGGCGTTTGGGGATGGAGTGTTTGGTGGTCTGGTATTGTGGGGGGTTGTGTCTGTGGGGTGTTTTCTTGTTTGTTTGATTTTTGTTTTTTTCTCACTGACTGGACAGAGGTGAGGAAACTATGCCAGACACAGAGGCAGCAGTGGTAGTTACCCAAGCTGTGGAAGAGACAATGAAGGTGACTGGATGTGGAAGCTGCGGGATGCACATGATCCTGGTGGGAGTACCGCAAAAGAACTTTGTTTGTATGACGTGCCGCCTCCTGGAGCCGATGGAAGAGAAGATCCAGATGGAAATTCTGGCTGAGTTTAGAAGGGGGTACGAGAAAGATGATGCAACAAACGCATGAGACGGCTGAAGGGAAAAGCCCAGACTGCCAGATGGAAGCAGGACCAAAGAACTCTGAGGGGAGACTGCTGGGTGAGGAAAGTGACCACTGGAAGCGTGGGACTGTGAGAACCAGGAAGAGGAAAAGACGGGCTAGTGAAGGAGAAAAAGAGCTCAGGAACAGGTTTGTGGAGCTGGAAAATGAACAAGGGGTGCAGCAGGTGGTAACTGAAGATGGGAGGGCAAAGAAGAAGAGAAGAGCAGCTAGTCCTATACAAAGAGTGGATAAGCCAATGGAGATACCACTAAATAAGAGTCCCAGGAGGATCCAGGATGGGTTGCAGAAGATTGAGAGGGAGAATAGGAGATGAGAGGACTTGCGGCCAGAAAGAACAGGGGACAGGTCGGGGAATCTCACCGTCACCAGGAAAAGGCAGGTCTACGTGATTGGGGTCTCTCTACCGAGAAGAACAGACAGGCCTGTAACCAGAGCTGATCTGGAGAACAGAAGGGTGTGCTGTCTGCCCGGTGCTAGGATACGGGATGTGGAGCTGAAAATGAAGAGGATCCTGGCAGGAACGGGAAAGAATCCACTGATTGTCCTTCATGTGGAAACAAATGATACAGCTAGATTCTTATTGGAACGAATCAAGGGAGATGATGCCAGATTGGGGAAGACTAAATTAAGATGTTTGTACACCAATGCGAGGTGCCTGGGTAATAAAATGGAGGAACTAGAGCTACTGGTACAGGAAGTAAAACCAGATATTATAGGGATAACAGAAATGTGGTGGAATAGTAGCCATGACTGGAGTACAGGTGTTGAAGGCTATGTGCTGTTTAGGAAAGACAGAAATAAAGACAGAGGTAGTGGAGTAGCATTGTGTATCAATGATGAGGTAGACTGTAAAGAAATTAGAAGTGATGCAGTGGATAAGACAGAGTCTGTCTGGACATTTGGGAAGAAAGCTACTAGAACTTCCCCTGGGATAGTGTTTGGGGTTTGCTATAGACCACCAGAATCCAATATGAGTATGGATAGAGACCTCCTTAATGTTTTTAATGAAGTAAATACTACTGAGAACTGTGTGATTATGGGAGACTTTAATTTCCCAGATATAGACTGGAAGACCAGTACTAGTAATAATAATAGGGCCCAGATTTTCCTGGATGTGAGAGCTGACAGATTCCTTCAGCAAATAGTTGCTGAACCAACAAGAGGGGATGCCATTTTAGATTTGGTATCAGTGAGTAGTGAGGACCTCATAGAAGAACTGGTTGTAAGGGACAACCTAGGTTTGAGCTACCATGAGTTAATTCAGTTCAAAGTAAATGGAAGGATAAACAATAGTAGATCTGTGAGTAGGGTCTTTGATTTCAAAATAGCTAACTTAAAAAAATTAAGGGAATTAGTTGGGAAAGTGGACTGGAATGAAGAATTTATTAATTTAAAGGTGGAGGAGACTTGGAATTACTTCACGTCAAAGTTGCAGGAACTATCTGAAGCCAGCATCCCAAGGAAAGGTAAAAAATTCACAGACAGGAGTTATAGACCAGGCTGGATGAGCAAGCATCTCAGACTGGTGATTAAGAGAAAGCAGAAAGCCTACAAGGAGTGGAAGATGGGAGAGATCAGCAAGGAAAGCTACCTCTTGGAGGTCAGAACATGTAGATACAAAGTAAGAAATACCAAAAGCCAAGTAGAGTTGGACCTTGCAAAGGGAATTAAAACCAATAGTAAAAGGTTCTATAGCCATATAAACAGGAAGAAAGCAAAGAAAGAAGAAGTGGGACCACTAAGCACTGAGGATGTGGGTGGATGTTAAGGATAATCTAGGCACGGCCCAATATTTAAACAAATACTTTGCCTCAGTTTTTTATGAGGCTAATGATGAGTTTAGGTATAGTTGCAGGGGGTCAAATGGGATTGAGGATATGGAGGTAGAAATTACCTCATTCAAGGTAGAAGTCAAACTCAAACATCTTAATGGGACTGAATGGTGGGGCCCGGATAATCTCCACCCAAGGACATTAAAGGAATTGGCACATTAAATTGCAAGCCCATTAGCAAGGATTTTTAATGAATCTGTGAACTCAGGGGTTGTACCGTATGACTGGAGAATTGCTAACATAGTTCCTATTTTTAAGAAAGGGTAAAAAAGTGATCCAGGTAATTACAGGCCTGTTAGTTTGACCTCAGTAGTATGCAAGGTGTTGGAAAAAAATTTGAAAGAGAAAGGAGTTAAGAACATTGAGGTTAACGGTAATTGAGACAAACACAACATGGTTTTATGAAAGGTAGATCATGCCAGACCAACCTGATCTCCTTTTTTTGAGAAGATAACAGATTTTTTAGACAAAGGGAATGCAGTGGATCTAATTTACCTAGATTTCAGTAAGGCATTTGATACGGTTCCACATGGGGAATTATTAGTTAAATTAGAAAAGATGGGGATTAATATGAAAATTGGAAGGTGGATAAGGAACTGGTTAAAGGGGAGACTACAACGAATCATATTGAAAAGTGAAATGTCAGGCTGGAGAGAGGTTACTAGTGAAGTTCCTCAGGAATCGGTCTTCGGACCAATCTTATGTAACCTTTGTATTAATGACCTTGGCACAAAAAGTGGGAGTGTGCTAATAAAGATTGCGGACGACACAAATTTGGGAGGTATTGCCAATACGGAGAAGGGTCAGGATATACAACAAGATCTGGTTGACCTTTTAAACTGGAGTAATAGAAAGAGGATGAAATTTAATAGTGGAAAGTGCAATATCGTGCACTTAGGGACTAGTAGAAGGACTTTTGCTATAAGCTGGGGACGCATCAGTTGGAAGTGATGGATGAAGAGAAGGACCTGGGCATATTGGTTGATCACAGGATGACTATGAGCCACCAATGTGATGTGGCCGTGAAATAGCTAATGCAGTCCTAGGATGCATCAAGCAAGGTATTTCCAGTAGAGATAGGGAGGAGTTAATACCATTATACAAGGCGTTGATCAGACCTCATCTGGAATAGCATGTGCAGTTCTGATCTCCCATGTTTAAGAACGATGAATTCAAACTGGAACAGGTGCAGAGAAGAGCTACTAGGATGATCGGAGGAATGGAAAACCTGTCTTATGAAAGGAGACTCAAATAGCTGGGCTTGTTTAGCCTAACCCAAAGAAGGCGGAGGGGAGATATGATTGCTCTCTATAAATATATCAGAGGGAATAGCAGGAAGGGAGAGGAGTTATTTAATTTCAGCACCAACGTGGACACAAGAACAAATAAATATAAACTGGCCAACACACAGTTTAGACTTGAAATTAGACAATGGTTTCTAACCATCAGGGGAGTGAAGTTCTGGAACAGCCTTCCAAGGGGAGCAGTGGGGGCAAGAAACCGAGCTGGGTTCAAGACTGAGGTTGATATGTTTATGGAGGGGATGGTACGATGGGACAGCCTGATTGGCAATTGACTGATCTTTGATTACGAGCGGTAAATATGCCCAATGGCCTGTGAAGGGATGTTAGATGGGGTGTGTTCTGAGTTACTACAGAGAATTCTTTCTGGTTTTCTGGCTGCTGACTCTTGCTCACATGCTCAGGGTTTAATGATCACCATATTTAGGGTCGGGAAGAAATTTTCCCTCAGGGCAGATTGTCACAGACCCTGGGGGGTTTTCGCCTTCCTCTGCAGCATGGGCACAGCTCACTTGCTGGTGGATTCTCTGTACCTTGAAGTCTTTCAATCATTATTTGAGGACTTCAATAACTTAGGTTAGGGGTGTGTTACAGGAGTGGGTGGGTGAAGTTCTGTGACCTGCATTGTGCAGGAGGTCAGACTAGATGATCATAATGGTCCCTTCTGACTGTCGTGGAAAAAAATCACACAGCTTCTCTTACAGGGTCAAATCGAGTAGACCTTTATTCTGACAGACACACAGAGCGCTATGGCCATAGGGGAGCCCTGGACAGCACAGAGTTCCTGTGCTGCTGTCAGGGACTCTGTCTAGGTTCGAATACCGATGGCTTATATAGGATAGCTCTTCACATACTGATCGCATAGTGGAATTTTCCATTGCAAAACAAGCCTGCGGTTACTTCCTTATATATTACACAAGTCTAACAGCTACTTCCTTCTCTGGGACAAGAATAGCTAGGAGCAATTACAAAAGAAGGTAGTTTCAAAAAACAGCTTAAAGCGCAATGAACAGTTTTCAGTGGGTTTTTCCATCTATAGTCATGTTAACTTATAGTTCCATCATTCATTTCAGTGTAAGGCCTACCAGGCCTTGATTTAGTGCTTCCACATGACCTTATAGTCCATGAGTCTATGAAGCCTACTTGAGACAATAAACCCAAAACTCATATTTGGGGAAAAACAGCCCTACCACCCGTCCTTTCCTTACACTAGATATTCATCAGGAAATGCAAAACATCTGTAGAAGGCAAGGTGGGAAAGAATTAGCAACTAAAAACCACATGCCCCTACATTTGCCCACATATTCAATAAACACCACAATTTTCAAACCAAGCTGAGTATATCTGTGGATTTTAGAGCACTTTGGATGTCAATTTTAAACTGAACTGGTGTTTCAGCCTTAAGTATGGCACAGAAAGGCTGCCCCTGAAATGTGTGTAACTCCGTTAGACTCTCTGGATCCAGTTCCCCTCTCATTGACCCAGTGTAAATCTGGAGTAACCCTATCAGTGCTAATGGAGCTATAGCAGTGTAGAACTGGTGTGAGTGAGAGCAGGGCTGTCCCAGTGAGCACAGTCAGTGTAAAATCAACCAAATCAGAACAGCAACATTTACACAGATTTTGCCCTGGTGTAAATGCTGACACAAGGTGTGAGACAGCGAAAAGTCTGAGTCAGTATCTTCCTAAGTGTTGCTAGAACTGTTAGCCTTGATCCACGAGGGGCTTCTGCACTAGAAATACAAATACATAAAAAATGTATTTATCTGGGCATCCTTTGCATTTTGATTCAGTGTAAATCAGCCCATAAAATCTGATTATAATCACAAACAGAGTTTATTTGTTTGTTTCTTTTAACGCTATGCTGGTGTTGTCTATTTTTATCATGATTTTCTTGTATGTTTTTAAAAATACTTAAATAAAATGAGAGATTAACCCAAACTGCAGACACTTACTTTCCAGTCATTCGGTTTATTCCGCTCCTTGGATTCCAGCTTTGAAATCTTCTCCATCGCTTTCTTCAGAAGCTCAATGTCTTTGTGGAGTTTCACCTGTGGGGATAACGATGCCGGGTGAATTCTGCTGCAGTGAGTCAGAGCTCTGGGGATTCCTCACCCATGGGTGGCAGGAGGGTTTTGTGGCCAAGCCCAGGCCAGCTGTGAGGGGACCAGGGTTCTGTGCCCAGCCTTGCCATGGACAGCTGATTTGAATGACCCCGGGGCTCTCTGCAGAGCGGTCGTATTTTGTCCCCAAACAGCCAGGCTCTGTCTGGGTTACAGAAAGGTGTTGTGCTATTTATACATGTGGTACTTGTTCTAGGGACTAACTCTGACCTCCCTAGGAGGGAGGGATCGTGTTTGTGCCAAGGTGCGTGGCTGGGACCTGGGACCCCTTCCCCAGCTCTGGGAACCCCCACTTGACACACATTTTGTTCTAGCACATGGCACTAGAGCATCAGCATCACACTGGCTTTCAGCCTGGCTCTGCTGGTTCAGCAGCTCTGTCTGAACCAACCGTGGGCAAACAAACGCCTCGTGTGGATCTTGGGCAACTCACACAGGGCCTGCCCCCTTCAGCCTGATGGATAAACTCCCACTGACCTCAGTGAGGGCAGAACTGGGCCCATCACCCTCTGTGCTCAGATCCCCCTGTGCAAACAGGGTGAAGAAGGCAGGGCTCTATGGCTAGACCCACTGGTGTCTGTGTGGGGCTCCAA
>VOCO01032456.1:0-24463 GCA_007922225.1 Emydura subglobosa
ACAAATGCTGATAGCTCTTGTAATTTTATCCTGACTGTGGGCTAAACTGCATTTTTCTTAGCCACACAAGGCGAATGGGGGTGCTCATGTGTGGAGCATGAGCAGGCGATACCTAGATTGGGCCCCGTGGATGCTATAAATGCCTAATTTTAAAAAAAATTAGCCCTACAGCTCCTCTTACAGTAAGCAGGAGTCTTCCTGGTAGAACCCTTCGTATTTAGGAGCCTAGAGGATAACACCATCTTCACAACACAAATCAGTTACTTCTCAGTTTGTTCATAGAGCGTCTTCAATTTTAAGACGCTAACTTATTTTTTTTAAATGTCTGCAAATACTCACGTTATTCACTCTTCTTTTCCTGGAAAAAAATGAAAAGGACACATTTAACCAAGTATGACAAAAATCCTGTTATGCCCCTTGCACATAAATCTGTGCAGGGGTTTATTGGAAGGTGAAAATACACAGCCTGGAAAGTGGGCTTTAGTGTGTTCATAGACATTGCCAGCCTGGATCAGACCCAAGGCCCACCTAGCCCAGCATCCTGTCCCTAGCAGTGACCAGCACCAGGTGCTTCAGTGGAAGGCGCAAGAATCGCTGTAGAGGACAATTACAGACTGACCTGTTTCTTCCCAATGCCTGTGACACAGAGGTGAATGGGTGGTTCACAGCTCTCGTCAGGCCTGACATACTGGCTCCCCCGACACACTGATTCTCCTATAGCTCCAGTGTTACTTTTGGAAGAGGAGGATCAGAGTTCTATCCCCACTACTGCTGTGAAGTTCTGAGTGGTTACTGCAGCTGGGCAGGTGACATTGGTGAAGTGATGGGTGGTGAGAGATTGGATACATTCAGATGAAAAGACTGCTATGGCAGATTTCACGTAGTTTAATTGCAAAATAGAGGATGCTTTTCAATCCTCAGCTCTCACGTTCAGTGCCTGCTGCCGACTCTCCCAGGGGCACAGTGTTATACACACAGATACCTACACTTTCATCCTGTCTAGACCAGAGGTTCTCAAACCGGGGAAGGGCCCCCCTGAACTGGGGGTGTGGAATATATTCTAGTGAGGACATGAGAAGCTTCAGGAAAAAAGAAACTTCCTGCGCACATTTCACCCACAGTGGTGAATAACTGCAAAGCTGATTCCTCCAGACATATAAAGTCCTCAGATGGTGCTGTGCATCTGACTCTAGATAGCGCTGTGCATTCTGGTGGATTTCTGTTATGCTTGCATAGCGTTATACAAAGTCGTTGCCATCTGTCCGTTAATCCATTTGCTGCGATGCAGTGTGCACATTTAATTGTAAGCATCCTCGCAGTTTTGCTTTTGCTCTTATTACAATGGATCGTTGGGTCTGGCTAAATCAATGCCTTGCTGAATGTCATGTTTAGTGAGATTTGCAAGTTGATTTATTTTTCCCCTGTATATGTACATGCGTGGCAGAAGGGTGGGTGTAAATTATTACTAGACGCAAAGAAGGGAGGCGTGATCAAATACGTTTGAGAACCACGGGTCTAGCCAAGACTGTTGTTGGACACTGAAAACACCAACCAGAACAAATGCCAGATGCTTCAGAAGCCGATGGGTGAACATGGACTGGCTGGGAGCTAGAAGGAGGGGTGCAGGAGGAAGATGGGCAGACACACTGTACATCTCTGAGGGAAGGACTTTCACACTTCCTGAAGCCCAGGGATAGACTATTCCACTACCTCCGGCATTCATCGAGCTGCAGATTATCAGACTTGGTGGCTACCAGGGCGATGTCGCCGCACATCCCGCCTTGGTAAGCTTTGATGCTCTCAGTCAGCAGCACTTGATGGACTTTGTCCCCCAAAACTCGTTCGATGTTGCTGATAACCAAGATGACTGAACATTTATTGATGCTCTTAAAGAGAATGAGAGAGAGAGAGAGAGAGAGAGAGAGAGAGAATTATATCTGCAAGGGAAAAGGCAGCCAAGCTCCGTCCTGCAACATGCGGAGCACCCTCGATTCCCCACTGACGGCCATGGCAATGTAGAGCACTCAGTCTCTGCAGGATTGTGCTAGCAATTTGAGCCCCTCATTCAAACCCCCCAGCTATGACGCATCTGTGCCATTCAGGACGGCACTAGCTGGAGTTCGAAGTTCACCTCTAGGGATATGTCTACACAGCACTTAGACACCTGTGGCTGGCCTGAGTCAGGTGGTTTGGGCTGTGGGGCTGTAAAATTGCTGTATAGACATTTGAATTTGGATTGGAGCCTGAGTTCTAGATCCCACGGGAGGGGGGCGGGGTCCCAGGGCCTGGGCTACAGAGAACGTCTACACGGCAATTTTCAGCTCCATGGCCTGAGCTGGAGTCAGCTGACCTGGGCCAGCTGCGAGTGTTTAATTGCTGTGTAGACATTCAGTGGGATAGCCCTAGGGGAGAGAAGATAAAGGAGCATGTGATCTTTGCAGGGTCTGCACTTCAGAAGAAAACCATCAGTCTCCCAGTGACGTGCGGGGGTGCTATGGGCCTTTGATGCTATGGGAATCCAGCAGCAGCAATGATCCAAGCTGGGAAGCACCATTTGCTAATACCAGGGGTGCACCCTCAGGCGCTGATTCTGTCCATTCCAATAAAGTCTTCCCCAGGCCACAGAGCACATTGCCCTCTCCAGAGCTTTGCTCCCTTTGTTACACTGGAATAGTGATGTTAGAATCAGTGTTAAACACTCTCCAGCCAAATCATGTCTCAGCATTTCCTCCCACACAGCGCAGAGCCGGCAAGTCACCTCTTTCCACATTTCATCCCTTTCACTGTTGTAATCTCCTGTCCCGGGAATATCCATAAACACGACACCTTCCGGAATCACATCTGACTTCGGAATCGTCACTTCCACATGTTTGATAAGTGGCCACAGTCGCATCTTGGTTCCCACGTCATCCTGTGATGGTTCCTCCACATCCTGGTCATTGTGACACCGGATATAAGGGTCCAGTTTGTCAGAGAGTTCTTCTGCCTGGGACACAATAAATAAATCAAACTCTGCTCCGCTGTGGTGATAGGACCTTGAAGTCCTCTGTGAACAGTAATGAACTGAACAACCTTCCACAGGGGGTGTTGTGAGACCAAGTTTCATCCCGCACTATTCATCCCCCACTGCACAATCACCCATTTCCTGTCACTGTCTTCAATCTCTCCCCTCCTACTTTTGTTTCTCTGACAAAAGAACGACTGAATGGCAAATAGTTTGAGAACCACTGCCCTAATTCATGCAGCATGATTCACACTCGCGTGTAGAACTTGTAGAATTGTTCAGCATCGTTGACTTCATATAAGTGATGTAACAGGAAGAACAATGTGGAGTTCATTTAGCCGATGACAAGAAGCAATATTTCCTTGCTTCTCCTCCCCGCCTGCCCCTCACCCTCCTTCACTGTCTGAGACTGGGCTGTACTCACTTAGTCCTGCTGCTCCAGGACCCCCCTCCCCTCCCCAGCCTCCTCCCGCTCTGGCCCCACCCTCTTTACCCATTCTGCCCACATAAGAACGGCCATACTGGGTCAGACCAATGGTCCATCTAGCCCAGTATCTTGTCTTCTGACAGTGGCCAGGGCCAGGTGCTTCAGAGGGAGTGAATGGAACAAGGCTCTTTATCTAATGATTCATCCCCAGTCGTCCACTCCCAATTTCTGACAGTCAGAGGTTTAGGGAAACCCAGAGCATGGGGTTTGTCCCTGATCACCTTGGCTAACAGCCATTGATTGACCTGTCCTCCCTGAATGTATCTAGTTCTTTTTTGAACCCACAATGGTCTTCTGGATTTGGAATTTATGAACAGACACTCACTCACCTGCGCTGCTTTGAGGAGAATACATTTTTTGGCAGGGATATTTACTAGTAGCTTCGCTCTCAACAGATCTCCGTAAGATCTGGCTTCAGCATCTTTCCCATAGAGCGCTCGAAGCTTTTGGACAGCTTCACCTACAGCACCCTCCTCGTCCCCTTCTTCCTCCTCCTCCTCCTCCTCGGGTTTCTTCACAAGCTCGACCAGATTCTTCAGTTCCTCCTTCCATTCCTGCCAGGCAGAGCAGGGCAAACAGGCCATTATTATCTTGGGCATTTGGGCGCTGGGCTGGGAGCTGGGCCAGGTTGTTATTACGGGATAATGCAGGTGCTGGGGCTGGATGTGATCAGGGTTGTACAGGCAGCGGTCGTGGATGTCAGTAGCTATGGGGGTGCCTGGAGCTCGGGCTGGGTGGGATTGGTGTAACAGCCGTCCAACTAAAGTGACTGAAGAGCTGTTTGAATGCTGGGCAGAGGGTGTGGTAGGGGAGCTGAGAAATGGCTCAGTGCTGCAGGAGAAGGTGTGGGGAGCAATAGTGCAGAAGCAGCACGAGTGATTCCCTGAATTGTGCAGCAGACAAACCAGCTGTGGTTCCAGCAGCGGGAATCCCCTCTGGCCAACTGCAATCAAAGCAGGGAGGGAAGTGCTGTTGCTTCTTCCTGTCCACTCTGGGCCTCCTAAGCAGAGAATCAGCCCCAACCCTGTCCTGGAGCCCACAGCCATCATCAGGCAGGAATGAGCCTCAATGTAAGCAGCAGCCTGCAGGGGCCATGTGGATCAGGCAGCCAGCCACCCTCTCCATAAGACAGAGATTCACTGTGGAGGGGGCAGGGCTACACACAGAGAAGCCAGGATACTCTCCTAAAGAACACATCCGTCCCATCCCCTGTGCCATGCAGAGGAATTAGCCTTGCCTGTAGTGAGAGAAGGTGAATTTTTGCCTCGTAGTTTTTGCCCTGGTTGCTCACTTGCACCATGCAAGAGGTGCAGGCTTCACGGTCTGACACTGGCAGGAAGAACTGGTGCTCGATGATGGCATTCAACAATGAGCTCTTCCCGGCCCCAGTACAACCAAAGAGCCCGATGTAAATGGGGTCCAAGGAAGACTTGGTCTTCAAGGTGAGGAGACGGTTCCTGAAGAGTAGGGGAGAGGGAAGGGAGGGTTAGACAGACTCATGTATTTGGGAAGGGCCAGGCAGCTCCCTGCCTCACAAACAGAGTCCCATTGCAGTCAGTGGAAAGATGCCTCCCCTCTCTCTCCCCAGCTGATTTCAATGAACACTGGATCAGTCTCCGCCATCATTGAGGCTTGGCGGGATGGACAGACACGTGTCAGCACCATACGCCATGAACCAAGGCCGAGAGCGGCTACAGATGGCGAGGGTGTGAGGAACCCTGGGTTACGCCCCCAGAAGCAGAAGGTCTGTGTCATGGCTGTGTGTACCCCACGCTAGCCCAACAACCAAAGCGTTAATCCAGGCACTGCCAGCCGCTGCTGCTTGGCAGACCAGCAGAGTGAGCATGTTGGAGAAAGGAACTCCCGTCATCAGACTGCTCCAGAGCTGCCCAGGGACACCACCCCAGAAAGGGATAGCTGGCAACAGAGTGACGAGCTGCAGACGCCCAAGGGAAGGTAGGAAGGAAGGATCTCAGGGCTCTGTCAGAGTCAGCAAACCCTGACTCTCCTTGTCTAGCTGGAGGGCTCTGAGCTGGAACCCAGAGGGCCGGGTGGACCTGGATTTCCCTGTCAGCTCCTTGACAGACTGAGAGCAGAGAGGGGTTCCAGGTTCCTGCACACCAGGAGTGGACAGACAGCCCCGCTGAGCTGAGTGAGCCAGAGTCATGGCTCCCTCCCCCGTTTTGCTGGTGCGGGAGCATCTTTTCACTGATGCAGCACCTCCCAGTCTGACTCAGGTCTGTGTAATGGTTGTGAGTCCTGGGTCCGACCATCGTAAGCCCAGGTTTACAACATCATGTGGACGCACAAGCGCAGGCTTGGAAAACCCTAGTCTCTAGGCATGGGTCAGGTTTACTACATTGCAGACATACCCTAATGGCCTTGATCCCCCCACATCATCCTGTTCAGGGGGCAGGGTTCACCCTAGCTGGAAAAGGCAGTGGGGCCTGATCTCAAACTGGGAGCATCCCCAGGGAGCTGTGTAAGCCCACAGCAGCCTGCGCAAAGGTCTTGCGCCATCACACCAGCTCTTTGCTCCTCCTTGGTTCCTGAGCAGCAAGAGTCTATAGAACTTGCACCACTGGGGATGTCCCCCCGGCTGCAATTTTCTCTTGGAGCCCTGCACAGAGACCTGTGTTGAGAAGATACCTGCAGTGGTTTCATCTACTCCAGCAGCTGTACAGAGCTGAGGGAATGAACAGGCCGTGCAGCAGGGATATTCCATAACTGCAGGATCCTTATACTTTCCTCTGAAGCAGCTGGTGTTGCCTCTCTCAGAGACAGGCCACTGGGCTAGTGGGAATCATAAAATCATAGAAGATTAGAGTTGGAAGGGATCTCAGAAGGTATCTAGTGCAACCCCCTGCTCACAGCAGGATCAACCTCAGCTAAATCATCCCAGTGAGGGTTTTGTCATGCCGCAGCTTAAAAACCTCTAAAGATGGAGTTTCCACCATCTCCCTAGGTAACCCATTCCATTGCTTCACCACCCTCCTATTGAAAAACTTTTTCCTAATGTCCAACCTAGACCTCCCCAACTGCAACTTGAAACCGTTGCTCCTTGTTCTGTCATCTGCCACCACCGAGAACAGCCTAGATCCATCCTCCCTGGAACCCCCTTTCAAGTAGTTAAAGGCTGCTATCAAATCTCCCCTCATTCTTCTCTGCTGCAGACTAAACAAGCCTAGTTCCCTCAGCCTCTCCTGATAAGTCTTGTGCTCCAGCCCCCTCATCATTTTTGTTGCCCTCTGCTGGACTCTCTCCAACTTATCCACATTCCTTTTGTAGTGGGGGGCCCAAAACTGGACACAATACTCCAAATGCGGCCACACCAATGCCGAAAAGAGGGGAATAATCACTTCCCGAGATCTGCTGGCAATGCTCCTACTAATACAGCCCAATATACTATTAGTCTTCTTGGCAACCAGGGCACACTGCTGACTCATATCCAGCTTCTTATACATTGTTAACCCCAGGTCCTTTTCTGCAGAACTGCTGCCTAGCTCGTCACTCCCCAGTCTGTAGCTGTGCATGGGATTCTTCCATCCTAAGTGGAGGACTCTGCACTTGTCCTTGTTGAACCTCATCAGATTTCTTTTGGCCCACTCCTCCAATTTGTCTAGGTCAATCTCTAGCCTATCCCTACCTTCCAGGGTATCTACCACTCCCCCTAGCTTAGTGTCATCTGAAAACTTGATGAGGGTGCAATCTATCCCATCCTCCAGATCATTGATATAGACTTTGAACTAAACTGGCCCCAAGACCGACCCATGGGGCACTCCACTTGTGACCAGCTGCCAGCTAGACATGGAGCTGTTGATCACTACCCATTGAGCCTGATGATCTAGCCAGTTCTCTACCCATTTTATAGTCCATTCATCCAACCCATACTTCTTTAACTTGCTTATAAGAATACTGTGAGAGACTGTATCAAACGTTTTGCTAAAGTCAAGGTATATCACGTCCACCGCTTTCCCCACATCCACAGAGCCAGTCACCTCTTCATAGAAAGCAATCAGGTTGGTTAGGCATGACTTTCCCTTGGTGAATCCGTGTTGACTGTTCCTGATCACCTTCCTCTCTTCCAAGTGCCTTAAAATGGATTCCTTGAGGACCTGCACCATGATTTTTCCAGTGATTGAGGTGAGGCTGACCGGTCTGTAGTTCCCTGGATCCTCTTTCCTCCCTTTCTTGAAGATGGGCACTAGATTTGCCTTTTTCCAGTCATCAGGGACCTCCCCCAATTGCCACAAGCTTTCATAGATAATAGCCAATGGCTCTGAAATCACATCAGCCAACTCCCTCAGCACCCTCGGATGCATTGTATCTGGCCCCAGGGACATGTGTATGGCCAATATTTCTAAATAGTCTTGGACTTGTTCCTTCAGCACTGCGGGATGTTCACCTCCTCCCCATTCTGTGCTGCCCAGTGCAGTAGTCTGGGAGCTGACCTTGTCTGTGAAGACAGAGGCAAAAAGGGCACTGAGTACCTCAGCTTTCTCCACATCCTCTCTAACTAGGTTGTCTCCCCCATTCTGTAAGGGGCCCACACTTTCCCTAAGCTTCCTCTTGTTGGTAACATACCTGTAGAAACACTTCTTGTTCCCTTTCACCTCCCTTGTTAGCTGCAACTCCAATTGTGCTTTTGCCTTCTTGATTTCATTCCTGCACATTCGAGCAGTATTTTTATAATCCTACCTAGTCATCTGGCCAAGCTTCCACTTCTTGTAAGCTTCTTTTTATGTTTAAGCTTACCAAAAACTTCTTTCTTAAGCCAAGCTGGGCGCCTACCATATTTGCTATTCTTTCTGCACATCGGGATGGTTTGTTCCTGCAACCTCAATACAATTTCTTTAAAATACAGCCAGCTCTCTTGGATTCTTTTCCCCCTCATATTAGCCTCCCACGGCATCCTGCCCATCAGCTCCCTGAGGGAGTCAAAGTCTGCTTTTCTGAAGCCCAGGGTCCGTATCTTGCTGTTTTCCTTTCTTCCTTTTGTCAGGATCCTGAACTCGACCATCTCATGATCACTGCTGCCTTGGTTGCCACCCACTTCTACTTCCCCTACCAAATCTTCCCTGTTTGTGAGCAGCAGATCAAGAGGAGCTCAGTCCCTAGCTGGTCGTTCCAGTACTTGCATCAGAAAGTTGTCCGCAACACTCTCCAAAAACTTCCTGGATTGTCTGTGCTCTACTGAATTGCTCTTCCAACAGATGTCAGGGTGATTGAAATCCCCCATGAGAATCAGGTCCTGTGAACTGTAAACTTTCCCTAGCTGACTGAACAAAGCCTCATCTACCTCATCCTCCTGGTCTGGTGGTCTATAACAGACACCCACCACAACGTCACCCTTATTGTTCTTGCTTCTAAGCTTAACCCAGAGACTCAACTGGCTTATCTCCAGCTTCAAACTGGAGCTCAGAGCAATCATAGTGCTCTCTTACATACAGTGCAACTCCTCCACCCTTTCACCCCTGCCTGTCCTTCCTGAAGAGGGACCGTGATCCAGTCTGTGTGTCATTTCCTATGGTGCTATCAAGAGACAGGTCTGCACCCAAACCCTGCAAATGCACGAGGAATTCTGACCTAGATCTGCACATTGTGAGGTGGGTCTGTCCATAGAGCACGTAAGCAGAGGCCTGTGTGAGCACAGGCTGTGGTGTCTAAATCATTAGTCTTTAAGGGAGAAACTGGACTGCAGACTCACGTGAGATATTGAATCTCGTCCGACATATTCTCCTGGGGAAGAGAGGCAGTCAGCTTCTCATACATAATGTTCACAACTTCCCTGATCCTGGATTCCATATTTTCATCTGGAAGGAGGATACAATTACATGCTAGGATTAGAGTCAGCTCTCACCAGCTAAGCTGCATTGTACCAACTCAGAGCAAGAAGGGGAGACCTCCCGGGAAAACCCAGGGTGAGATGGCAGTGGTGATTCAATAGATGGCCCTTCATCCCCCTGAGCCAATGTCCCAGCATGGTGCTAGCGGGTGCTGTTCTGCTAGTGCAGTGGTTCTCAGCCTGCCGCCTGCTTGAGGCCCAACCAGCACACAGCTGTGGCCCATTCGAGATCCTCAGGGCCATACAGGCAGTATATATATTGTGTGGATGTGGTCCACATAACAAAGAGAGAGCTGCGTACGTGGCCCACAATGGTAAATAGGTTGAGAACTAATGTGCTAGAGGCTATTTCAGGTGAGCTTTCAGAGTGAGGCCCACTGGGGCCAATTGGCAAAGCATTCGCTGTTCTTTACAAGTAACTCTTGTCTCAGACCTGACAACTCACTACATCTAATACCCCACTTCCATGGTATTTATCACAAATGGTAACATGTGAGATCTCTACTGGACGTTTGTAACTTATCGATACTTATCATCACATTGAGATGATGTGTTCGAGTGATATTGAATGAATAATGTCAGTCTATTGAACATTGGTGCCCTTGGGTCTTGGAGTGAAAATGAACCATATGTCTCAGCGATGGCCCAGTCAAGCAGGAGGGAGCTGTCACCTTTCCCAGGCTAGCCAATTATGTAATGCGTTGCTTAATTGTTTACCTTGCCCTAAACTCAGAAAAGTCAATGGAAAATCATCAAAGACAAACTATAAACCTTGAAACCGCTTGGCAGTAAAAAGGAACAATAGGGCAGTGAGGGGATGGCCCGGTCTGTGAATAAAGACAAAGGACTGATTCCGTAGATCACAGGATGAGTGGGGGTGGGTCATGGAAGACTTGGTCCTGGCTAGCTGGGACTAGCAAGCACTGCGAAAGACTGAACTTTGGGGCTAGGAAAGTGGCAGCTATTAATAAGTGCAGGCCCTGTAGCACAAAGAGAGCCTGAGACACGAGGCTTGGTATGAGGCCTAAGGCTGAACTCAAGTCAAGCCCTGCTAATACAAAGAAGAGTTAGCAAAAGTCAGGCCCTGCCCTGTTACAAAGCAGATGCCTGCTGTCAGATTCACTACCCAATACATGAACTTGGCAAGAACAGGGCTGGTGTCGCAAAAACACCAGCACTTCTGGGCACTAAATATTCACAGAAACACGTTCCAGAAGGGTGGTACCAGAGCACTCCAATATACAGCTATGGTGTGAACACACTCCCCGAAGGTGAGACAAGGACACACTGACCCTCTTAAAGATAAGGTCAGGATGACAGGGGATGGATAGAGATGTTTTGATCAAATTGACAGGTACAAGGTACAGGGTGGTCACTCACCACGTCAGAGGGGCAATACATAATTTATTTGTATCAAAGAGGAATCTCGAAGGGGATGTCTTTGTCCAGCCGAGGGGGGAATGGAAAATCCTGCCATTCACTGAGCTGGTCCATTGCTACGGGCATACGTGTGTCAGTGGTCCTGTTGAGTCTACGGGATACTAGGATTCTGCTTCGTCGTAATTAACCTGCCAATGTGCCTTTGTTAATGAAAGGGATCTGTCGTCTATTTGGGCAGTTCAAGCAAGGTTTGCTGGGCTGGCTATCTGCGCAGAGCCAATGTTGCACAAAGAACATACACACACACACACACACAGCCAACAACTGACTACAGGCTTTGTTTTCTGTCACCATTGGTTTCCATCCCTCACACTTGTGTCCAGTGGAATCTCCAGCCTTTCCTAAAGGAATTCCCTTTTGTTTTGCTAGGATTGAATTGAAGTGCTGTGTGAGGAAATGGAGAGCTGGGGTAAGGTAAAGAAGCAGCCAGGAGCCTTCTAAGAAGCAGCCAGTTGCAAACCAAATGAGCTGCGAACAGAAGAGAGGCTAACAGAAGGAGTTTGCTGGGAGTTCGCCTGGGGGGAGAGCCCACAGCGGGTTTGTCTTTCAGACTTAGCTGAGCAGTAAATACAGCATCTGAAGAGGCTCTCAGAGGAAAGATATGGAAAGTGAGCGATCTGCTGTTGTCACCTGCACTGGATGTGCTATGTTTGTCTTTTTCCCACAGGATAGAGCCAACTTCATCTGTACAAAGTGCAGGCTGGTTTCCATATTGGAAGAGAAGGTTAAAGGACTAGAGACCCAACTATCAACCCTGCATTGCATTAAAGAAAACAAAGTCTTTCTCGATCGGAGACATGATTGGCTACTGCAGGCACAGTGTGAGGAAGATTCAGAGAAGGCAGTGCAGGGGAAACTGAAGAACAGGGAAGAAAATTGGCAGCATGTGACCTCCTGAAGAAAGAGAACCCACATGCCCACCATAGAGATTGTGGAGGGAAAAGAAGATGGAGTCTCTGTTTCTTATGAGAACTGATCTATAGGAATGGCTTCAAAAGCCTGAGATGGAATGTGCCTTTCTAGCAGCTGTTTAGTCTCATAACTATCTACCAGTAACAAGATAGTTACGAGGCCTGGGTGCCGGCAGGGACGGAATGCGGAGGAAGACCTTGCAACTTAGATAGGGATAACTGAAAAGTACTAGGCCAAACTATTCCTAGATAAGTAGTTTTTATTATGTATTGCCATGGAAACTGTGACGTGAATAGGCTTGTTTGTGTAAGACTATAAAAGCTTTTAGAAATGTATGTTTAAGGTCACCCCTAGCATATAGGGACCACCTTCTTTACGTAAAGAATAAACTCTTGATTTTGCTAAACTGCTGTCTGGCTTAATTTGGACCATCCATTGGGCAACGGATGTGTAAGTAAGGACCCCTGAGATTGGGTTCTTCCACAAGATAGAGGTAAGGAATCTTTTTCAGGCTCTCTGCACAGGTACTACGGCGGAGAATGGATTTGGAAGACTCATCTGAGGGAATGGATCAGAAGGAGACCCTGTTGATCAGAAGGCAAGGGATGCATTGTCCTAGAAATGGGGGTTCCACGACCACCACTCCCAAGAGGAAGAGAAGGGTGGTGGTGGTCAGGGACTCCCTCCTAAGGGGGATGGAGTCATCCATCTGCCGTCCGGACCGGGAAACTAGAGAAGTGTGCTGCTTGCCTGGAGCTAGGATTCAGGATGTGACGGAGAGACTGCCAAGATTAATCAAGTCCTCATATTGCTACCCCTTCCTACTTCTCCACGTGGGCACTAATGACACTGCTAAGAACGATCTTGAGTGGATCGCTGTAGACTATGTGGCTCTGGGAAGAAGGATAAAGGAGTTTGAGGCACAAGAGGTGTTCTCATCCATCCTCCCTGTTGAAGGAAAAGGTCCAGGTAGGGACCGTCACATTGCGGAAGTAAATGCGTGGTTACACAGGTGGTGTCAGAGAGAGGACTTTGGATTCTTCAATCATGGGATGTTGTTCCAGGAAGGATTACTAGGAAGAGACGGGATTCACCTAACGAAGAGAGGAAAGGGTATCTTCACAGACAGGCTGGCTAACCTAGTGAGGAGGGATTTAAACTAGGTACGATGGGAGACGGAGACCTAAGCCCAAAGGTAAGCAGGTAAGTGGGACACCACAAGGAAGCAGAAGGAGGAGGGTGCAACAGGGGAGGCCTCCCAATTCATACTGAGAAAGTAGGGCAATCGGCTACTTATCTCAAGTGCCTGTACACAAATGCAAGAAGCCTGGGAAACAAGCAAGAGGAACTGGAAGTCCTGGCACAGTCAAGAAACTACGACATGATTGGAATACTGAGACTTGGTGGAGTAACTCACACGATTGGAGCACTGTCATGGATGGGTATAAACTGTTCAGGAAAGACAGGCAGGGGCAAAAGGGTGGAGGAGTTGCACTGTATGTAAGAGAGCACTATGACTGCTCTGAGCTCCAGTATGAAACTGGAGATAAGCCAATTGAGAGTCTCTGGGTTAAGCTTAGAAGCAAGAACAATAAGGGTGATGTCGGGGTGGGTGTCTGTTATAGACCATCAGACCGGGAGGACAAGGTAGACAAAGCTTTCATCAGTCAACTAGGGAAAGTTTCCAGGTCACAGAACCTGATTCTCCTGGGGGACTTCAATCACCCTGACATCTGCTGGAAGAGCAATACAGCAGAGCACAAACAATCCAGGAAGTCTTTGGAGAGTGTTGCGGACAACTTCCTGGTGCAAGTGTTGGAACAACCAACCAGGGCCCGTGCTCCTCCTGACCTGATGCTCACAAACAGGGAAGATTTGGTAGGGGAAGTAGAAGTGGGTGGCAACCTAGGCAGCAGTGACCATGAGATGGGAGAGTTCAGGATCCTGACAAAAGGAAGAAAGGAGAACAGCAGGATATGGACCCTGGACTTCAGAAAAGCGGACTTTGACTCCCTCAGGGAGCTGATGGGCAGGATGCCCTGGGAGGCTAATGTGAGGGGGAAAGGAATCCAAGACAGCTGGCTGTATTTTAAAGAAACCTTATTGAGGGCGCAAGAACAAACCATCCCGATGCGGAGAAAGAATAGCAAATATGGTAGGCATTGGTGAGGCTGCATTTGGAGTATTGTGTCCAGTTTTGGGCCCCCCACTACAAAAAGGATGTGGAGTTGGAGAGAGTCCTGCGGAGAGCAACAAAAATGATGAGGGGGCTGGAGCACAGGATTTATGAGAAGAGGCTGAGGAAACTACACTTGTTTAGTCTGCAGAAGAGAAGAATCTGGAGAGATTTGATAGCAGCCTTTAACTACCTGAAAGGGGGTTCCAGGGAGGATGGAGCTAGGCTGTTCTCAGTGGTGGCATATGACAGAACAAGGAGCAATGGTCTCAAGTTGCAGTGGGGGAGGTCTAGGTTGGACATTAGGAAAAAGTTTGTCACTAGGAGGGTGGTGATGCACTGGAATGGGTTACCTAAGGAGGTGGTGGAATCTCCATCCTTAGAGGTTTTTAAGCTGTGGCTTGACAAAGCTCTGGCTGGGATGATTTAGCTGAGGTTAGTCCTGCTTTCAGCAGGGGGTTGGACTAGATACCTCCTGAGGTCCCTTCCAACTGTATGATTCTATGAAAACTGGGCTGGGAACAGAGGATCTGGGATTTCTGTGGGGGTCCAGTGACCAGGGGCTGGATACCAGAGTGGGGACACTTTGAAGGCACTCAGGGGCTGGCATGCGTATATGGTCAGTCTGCAGGGCAGGGCAGACTGGTGTAGCCCAGAGGGGGGTGCTTGAGCAGCTGACAGGCTGGTTGTATTCCAGGGCCAACGCCCAGCTCACAGCCCAGGGTGACCCGAGAAGCATCACACCTTCGATGGAATGCCACGGCCCTGATGCTCCCTGCTGCAAGAGCCAAAGAGCAGCCACATGAATATGGGCTGTGCAGCCTTGCACCCTACCCCTGGAGAGGGAAAATGGCTTCTGTGCCCTCCACCACAGCCAGGGCTGGATCCAGTTTTGCCCTCTCCCCAAAGCCCTGAGTATTGCAGGCACAGCTCCCAGTGTCAGCAGGGGCTGGCAGTGTTTCATACTTACAGATTTTCAGGAACTTTTGCTCCTCCGACTCAAATGCTCCATACTTCTCCAACTTCCTCTTTTTCTTGGCAGGTGATGGTGCATTTCTATCTTCCCACTCGGCACCTTTTCAGATTAAAGAAGCATTCTCATTAGCATAATCACACTAGAGATGGACATAGGTTACAAGGCTCCCTAATAAATGATCTGAGGTTCAGTATAGATGTATTTATACTCATAAATGGATCAGTGTCTTCTCATGCCATCACTGTTATTTGCATTACAGTACTGGTAGAGGCCGGGACTGTGCTAGGTGCTGTATAGACACTAAGACCTGGCCACAGTTATTCATAAAAACAGCCTTACTGGGTCAGACCAATGGTCCATCTAGCCCAGTTTCCTGTCTTCCGACAGTGGCCAATGCCAGGTACCTCAGAGGGAATGAACAGAACAGGTTATCATCAAATGATCCATCCCCTATCACCCATTCCCAACTTCTGGCAAACAGGCTAGCGACACTTCAGAGCATGGCTTTGTATCCCTGCCCATCCTGTCTCATAGCCATTGATAGACCTATGTTCCTTGAACTTATCTAGTTCTTTTTTGAACCCTGTTATAGTCTGAGCCTTCACAACATCCTCTGGCAAGGAGTTCACAGGTTGATGAAGAAGAAATATTTCTTTCTGCTTGTTTGAAACTTGCTGTCTATTAATTGCATTTGGTGACCCCTTGTTCTTGTGTTATACGGAGTAAGTAACACTTCTATTCACTTTCTCCACACCAGTCTTGATTTTATAGACATCTATCATATCCCCCCTTAGTCATATCTTTTCCAAGCTGAAAAGTCCCAGTCTTATTCATCTCTCCTTATATGGAAACTGTTCCATATCCCAGTCATTTTTGTAGCCATTTCCTGTATTTCTTCCAATGATCTTTTTTGAGATGGGGCAACCACATCTGTCTGCAGTATTCAAGATGTGGGTGTACCATGGATTTATATAGAGGCAATATGATATTTTCTGTCTTATCTATCCCTTTCCTCATGATTTCCAACATTTGGTTAGCTTTTTTGACTACTGCTCCACATTGAGTGGATGTTTTCAGAGAACTATCTACAATGACTCCAAGATCGTTTTCTTGAGTGGGAACACCTGATTTACACCCCATCATTTTATATGTACAGTTGGGATTATGTTTTCCAATGTGCATTACTTTGCATTTATCAACACTGAATTTCATCTGCCATTTTGTTGCCCAGTCACCCAGTTTTGTGAGATCCCCTTTGTAACTCCTCGCAGTCTGCTTTAGACTTACCTATCTTGAGTAGTTTTGTATCATCGGCAAATTTTGTCACCTCACTGTTTACCTCATTTTTCAGATCATTTATAAATATCTTGAATAGTGCTGGTCCCATTACAGACCCTGGGGGGACACCATTATTTACCTCTCGCTCTGTGAACTGAACATTTATTCCTACCTTTTGTTTCCTATCTTTTAACCAGTTACTGATCCATGAGAGGACCTTCCCTCTTAACCCATGACTACTTACATTACTTAAGAGCCTTTGGTGAGTGACCTTGTCAAAGGCTTTCTGAAAATCTAAGTACACTATATCCATTGGATCACCCTTGTCCACATGCTTGTTGACTCGCTCAGAGAATTCTAGTAGATTGGTGAGGCATGATTTCCCTTAACAAAAACCATGTTGACTTTTCCCAACAAAATGTGTTCATCTCTGTGTGTCTGATAATTCTGTTCTTTACTGTAGTTTCAACCAATTGGCCCAGTACTGAAATTAGGCTTTCTGGCCTATAGTTACTGGGGTCGCCTCTGGAACCTTTTTAAACAATTGGCATCATATCAGAGATCCTTCAGTCATCTGGTACAGAAGCTGATTTAAGTGACAGGTTACATACCACAGTTAGTAGTTCTGCAATTTCACATTTGAGTTCCTTCAGAACTCTTGGGTGATACCATCTGTTCCTGGTGATTTATTACTGTTTAATTTAATAATTTGTTCCAAAACCTCCTCTAATGATTCCTTAATCTGGGACAGTTCCTCAGATTTGTCACCTATAAAGAATGGCTCAAGTCTGGGAATCTCCCTCACATCCTCAGCCATGAAGACTGATGCAAAGAATTCATTTAAGTTTTCTGCAATGGTCTTATCGTCCTTGAGTTCTCCTTTAGCATCTCGATCTCCCACTGGCCCCACTGATTCTTTACCAGGCTTCCTGCTTCTGATATACTTAAAAAAAAAATTTCTGTTACTTTGTGTGTCTTTGGCTAGCTGTTCTTCAAATTGTTTTTTGACCTTCCTAATTATGTTTTTACACTTCATTTGCCAGAGTTTATGCTCCTTTCTATTTTCCTCAATAGGATTTAACTTTCACTTTTTAAAGGATGCCTTTTTGTCTCTAACTGCTTCTTTTATTTTGCTGTTTAGCAATCATGGCACTTTTTTGGTCCTCTCACAATTCTTTAAATTTGGGGTATATATTTAAATTGAGCATCTATTATGGTGTCTTTAAAAAGTTTCCATGCAGCTTGCAGGGATTTCACTTTTGCGCTATATCTTTTACTTTCTGTTAAACTAACTTCCTCATATTTGTGTAGTTTCCCTTTATGAAATTAAATGCTACCATGATGGGTTGCTTTGGTGTCCCCCATCCCCCACCCAGGGATGTTAAATTTTATTATGTTGTGGTCACTATTACCAAGCGGTTCAGCTATATTCACCTCTTGGACCAGATCCTGTGCTCCACTTAGGACTGAATCAAGAATTGCCTCTCCTCTTGTGGGTTCCAGGACTAGCTGCTCCAAGAAACAGTCATTGAAGGTGTAAACAAACTTTATCTCTGCATCCAGTCCTGATGTGACATGCACACAGTCAATATGGGAAGAGTTGAAATCCCCCATTATCACTGAGTTTTTTATTTTTATAGCCTCTCTAATCTCCCTGAGCATTTCACAGTCACTATCACCAATCTGGTCAGGTGGTCGGTAGTATATCCCTACTGCTATATTCTTATTATTCAAGCATGCAATTACTATCCATAGAGATTGTATGGCACAGTTTGGTTCATTTAAGATCTTTACTTAATTTGATTCCATGCCTTCATCACTTCTTGGCTGCATTACGGGAATGCAATAAAGGAGCCATGAAACCTTCAGCCCTTTGGACACTCCAACTAGTACAAAATGCAGCAGCACATCATCACACCTGTCCTCTGTTCCCTACACTGTGTCTCCATAGAAGCTAGTGTCAGGTTTAAGGTCTCAGTCCTTATCTTCAAGGCGCACCATGACCTGGGCCCAGGATACCTAAAAGAGCATCTAAAGCTCTGTGACGAAGACCGTGGTTGGTAACTTCGCTCCTCTGGCACAATGGAACGCTTGACAACACAAGCAAAGCTTGTCTGTGCAGGGAACAGAACTTTCTCCAGGGGTGGTCCGAGGTTGTGGAATGAGCTCCCCCAAGAGAACGGACGACCATAACAAATTTCACCACTTTCTGTTTCAAGTGCAAAGCGCACTTCCTTGGCCTTGCCTTCTCTGCAGCAATAGGTATATTGAACAAATAATAATAATAAAAACTCCTACCAACGCAAGTCATTCCATTCCATACACGTCTCCCTCTGGGGAGACGATGAGAGAACAATCAACTGTACATCTGTCACATGATATGTTGCTTAATGCACCACTAGAAGATGCTCATATACTATAGTGATGAGCATGGTATAATGCACCTATATGGAATAGAATACAAGAAAGTCTGGGTCGAAGAGCTTTCAGTCTGAATAGAAATGAATGGCAAGAAGTAGGAAAAAGGAAGTGTTATCATCTCTTTACAGATGGGGACTGAAGTAGAGAGAGATTCAGGCTGAGATCTTCAAAAATGCCAAACATTAATTGCAATGAGAATTGGGTGTCCAAATGCCTTATGCAGCTTTAAAAACCTCAGCCTGAGTGACTTGCCCAAGGAGTCTGCCTGAGCTGGGAATTCATCCCAGGTGGCCTCTCAGGCCCTCAACTGCAATGCTAGTCCCCCTCAGGCTTCTTTTCTCCAGATTAAACATGCCCAGTTATTTTTAACCTCTCCTCACAGGTCAGATGTTCAGAATCTTTGATATTGTTCTTCTCTGAACCCTCTACAGTTTGTCAACATCCCAGGCCTCCACAGTGCAGAGCAGAGCAAGACAATTACCTCTGGTCTCTTACATACGACACTTCTGTTAATACATCCCAGAATGATATTAGCCTTTTTCACAACTGCATCACTCTTGACTCATCTCCAAGCGTTGTAGCTGCTCCGCTCATTCACCCAACTCCCTCTCAGCTGCCCTTGTCTGCCTGAAATGGAGGCCTTTAACTGCTGGGGCAAGCTCCTTAATTGGCCTCAGCTGGCCTAATTGGCCTAATTGCCCCAGAGTAACCCCAGCTGAATCACCCAGGAATAAGGATTTAATGAGCCTGGCGTTAATATATATGTTTTCTGGCATCCTTCTATAGCCATCAGGTCTGGCCCTGTCACACGGGTGATGCCCCATTTTGTAGTTGTGCATTTCATTTTCTTCTTTGTAAGCGAAGTACTCTGTAACTGTCTTTATTGAATTTCGTCTTGTTGAATGCAGACCAATCTCCAATGTGTCGGGGCTGTTATTAATTTTAATGCTATCCTCCAGGTGCTAGCAAACCATCCCAGCGTTGCATCATCCGCACATTTTATAAGCATGCTCTCCACTCCTTTATCCAAGTCATTAATGAAAATGCTGACTAATAACTAACCATTGTGGGACCTCACTCAAACATCCTCTCGGATTGACAGCTATTGGTAAACTATTGATAACTATTCTTTGAGTCGGTCCTTCAACTAGTTTTGCACCCACCTCAGAGCAATTTCATGTAGACCACATTTCCCTAGTTTGCTTAAGAGAATGTCACATGGGACTGCATCAGTAGCCTTACTAAAATCAAGACGTATCACATGTACAGCTTCCCCTCATCCTCTAGGCCAATAACCCCATCAAAGAAGAAAATTTGATTGATTTGGCATGACCACGTCTTGACAAATCCATGCTGGTTATTACTTATAACCCTATTGCTTACAAACTAATCACTTAATGAGTTGTTCCAGCATCTCTCCAGGTATTGAAGGTAGGCTCACTGGTCTAGAATTCCTTCGGTCCTAATTCAGGATTGAAAAGTTGACTCCAGCTTCTGATTGGCCCATGTGACCAGCCTCCATCACCGACTTGTTAAATTTCCAAACAAGCACCGTACTCCCGTGCAGCCCCTTGTGCTTGGGAAAAGCTCTAAGCATCCACAAAACTACCTCATAATGCACCTGTAACAGGTTTCACTCACAGGCTGGTAGGCCGTGACCCGACAGTCCTTTCACCCCTTTAGTCCCCTGTGCATGTGTGGTCACTGGGCGACACACAATGTGTGTGTGGGAGAATGACTGTACTTGGAGTGCCACGGGGGAAACCTGCCTGGAAATCAGCAGGCCTAACAGTGAAACTGCAGCCCATCAATTCCCGGTGCAGGGGGTTCTCCTGGACTGAGGTGGAGGGAAGGTAGTGGGTACCAGGCCGTCCCTCTCCACTGAGTCCCAGCACAGGGACCTAGAGGGAGAGCCATGGAATGCCTTGGTTGCTCTTCCTGGTGCTTCTGGCCAACCGCCCCTGGACTGTTTCCTACCTTCCTCATCTCTTTCAGTTTGGGGTGTGCTCATAGTCCCCTGTCCCCCAGCAGAGAGTTCTCACTCAACAGCTCAGGCAGCCAAATAAGCATTCCCCAGCTCCCTTCCTAGCGTCCAGCTATTTTCCCTCCATAGGGAATGTGGGAGGGAAAAGCGTTAGGCCCCTACACTCCTGTTTGGGTCTTTCCCATAGTCCAGATCCTCTGCTGTGCATTGCATTGTCCCCACAAACTGAAAACTGGCTTCCTTCCTTTGCACGGCCTGCCCTTCACTCCTCCCCCCGGCTGTCAGGATCCCCTTTTGAGTAGGTTCTCCATTTGGAGCCTGCTTTGCAGCTGCTAAAGGGTGGGGCTCTCTTTGCCCAGTATTGCTTCATTCCCTCAGTCTCTGCGAGAGTCTGTAAATCCTGTTACACCATCTTCAAAACTCTCCTTAAATATCTGCTGTGCTGTAACGCTTGGAAACACCTGACAGCAGTTTGGTGCTGCTGTTGTGCTGAAACCACAACCTGTCATGTGACCAGTATTGCCTCATTGTTTCCTTGCACTTCCTCATCTCTCTGTATCTACGTGTTGTCTCTAATCGTATGCTTACATTGTCAGCTCTTTGGGAAAGGGACTGTCGTTTTGCTCTTTGTGTTTGTACAGCGCTCAGCGCCATGGGGTCCTGCTCAATGCCTGGGACTCCCGGATGCAATGATTAACCTTAGCTATAACAACCTTATCTATTCCAAGTTTTACTAAGAGATGGGGTTGAAAACACCAGATTCAAATGTCAGGGGCAAGGTCCTCAGCTATCTTGGCAGAGCTTTGCTGTCTTCAATGCAGCCACACCAATTTGTACCCGCTGAGGATCTAGCCCAGATCTTAAGTAGGTTTCAACCTTGATTTGACATTAACAGCTCAGCTCTTGCTCTCTGAAAAGCTTAACACAGTCGGAAACAGAACACTTTTTTGTTTTCACTGCTGGGCTTAGAGGTTTTGTCCTGGCACCCATCACTGTAGTATCTCAGAGCCTCTCAGGGATACCATTTAGTGAGGGTGGGGGGACACTTGCCCCCTACGAGTTTCGTACCAGAGGTCTGCTTGTGGCCACGTCCCAGTCCTAGATGGAGCTCTTACCTGCAGCACCGTGAAGCAAGGTCCCCTCCTCTATGAGCCCTGGCTCCCGTGGTCAGTTTCCACCACTGCTTTACCTTACCTACACATCACCCGCATCTGCCTCCACCAATCAGCAGCTGAGTTGATATGGAGTGACAATCCTCCTAACCAATAACATTCTACTGTACTCCCTGTCCTGCCTCTTCTCCATATAAGCACCGCCCATCAAGGCTGGAAGGGACCATTCAGAATGCTCCAGAGGTTAGGGCCTCAGTCCACTGGGCCGTAACTTATGGGGTGTGGTGATAGATGCAAATATACTCCCACCATGGGCCAATCAGGAGCAACAGAGGCAGGACCCCATGAGAAAACTAGGAGGAGAGGGCTGGCTCCTCCAATTAAGAGCTGAGGGGGTGTATCCTAGCCACTCTGAGAATTGGATCTTGTCCCGATCCCTGAAATCGGGCACTAGGGGTGTTTCCATTCTCTTCCAATAGGAAGTGAGGAAGGGGACTTGCACAGCCGAGCCCACTGGGGTCTAATGGCAGCATGCTAATGCAGGTGACTTAACCAGCCCAGAGCAAAGAGAAGGGGGTCAGCCCCTGGGAGGGGCAGTGAGCAGGGCCTCTAGGGGGTGGGGCAGGCAAGGAATGGGTCAGTCAGGGTGGGTGGGGGGAGCACAGGGTCCTCAGTGGTGGTGGGAGGGAAGAAGCAGAGGGCCCTCCATGATGGCGGTGGGAAGGAGAGGGGGAGCGCTCCCAGTGGGGGGGGGGGTTGGAGCTGAGCGGGGCAGTAGGGTGGGAAAAGGGGAGTCAATCTCCAGGGGAAGGGACAGGTGAGGGCATAGGGTTGTGCCCTGAGGGAGCAGGCAGTGAGCGTGGGAGGAGCAGCTGCGGGGGAACAATCCCTTGGGCAAGGACCTTGAGGGAGGGGGAGCGGAAGAAGGGTGGGGGGTAGGAGCAGATAAGTGGGTCGTGGGGTGTGTTTGTCCTTAGAGAAGCAAGAAACCCCCTCACCTCTCCCTGGGAAGACGCAGGGGACAGACGCTTCTGGTTCAGAGCCGTTATGTCCACTGGTGGTTGCAGCTTCAGGGACAAGTGTCTCATTCGCCTCTGCACAATTTGGAACAGAACATTTCAAAACTACAACAGTTGCAGTGGCAAGCAGATTTTATGCAGCTTTGATTTATTTGTATATTTCTCCACTAAAACAGCAAACTTGTGTTTCTGATATCTGAGTTAAGGCTCCAAAACGGATACCTCAAGGCTTGGGATAAGGAACAACGTGTTGTATTATCTCCTGATTGCTCTAAACTTACATATAAACGTAAACTATGGCATGAATTGTTGTTAGTATATGTTTTTCTTTCTTTACACAGGAATTAGATACTGGGCTCCTGTCAGCTAGTTTCTAAGTTATCTGCAAAAAGACCGAGAGTTTTCAGGTGCCTAAATTGCCCCTGGAATCATGGTTAAAGTTGCCCTCCCCCCTCCAATCTGAAATGGTGCCCGGCTCCCAGGTTAATTACGTTAACATAGCAAGGCCCCTAGTGGTCTCTTTAAGCCTCCAAAGGTACATCTACACCGCGATTAAATACAAGCGGCTGGCTCAGGTCTGCTGCTTCAGGCTGCAGGGCTGTGAATTTGCTCGGTCGACATTTAGGCTCGAGCAGGAGCTTGTGTTCTGGGCCTCCGTGAGGAGGGAGAGTCCCTGAGATCAAGCTCGTGCCCGAACATCTACATGGCAATTTTTAGCCCCTCAGCCTGCGTCAGCTGACCTGGGTGAGGTCTTTTATTCCAGAATGGCTGATCAGATTGTCCTCACACTTCCAGCTTCCCCCCTGCGCTCTGACCAAGCAGGGAAAAGTCTCCCATTTCAGAAAGTTATGAGCAAGTGAGAGCAAGGGGTTAACCCTGAGATCTTGGGCCAGATCTCCAGTGGCTGTAAAGCTGTGTGTGCAGATCTACACCAACTGGGGATCTGTTCCTATACGCGTACTTCAGGGGCCTTGGAACTTGATTGGGAGTTTACAGTTGGGAAGATCCTGGGAGACTACAACTCCCATGATGCCTTGGGGAAAAGGAGAGAGACTCTTCCCCTTCCAGAGAGATGGGGAATAGCATGTGGGGAACTCCAGTTTGGTGCTGGGGTGGAGTGCAGCCCAGGCTGGAAGCTGCTGGCTACTGCCTGCTGCCGGAGTACCAAAGCTGCAGCTGAGAGCCTGCTGGAGCCTGCTGGAGCAGGGAGCTTTGGAGGTTGGTGGCATTGCCCAAGCCAGGGCAGGGACTGAGCCTGGAGCTGCCTGAGATGGGCCCGCAGTGAAGGTAGTGTGAGTGTTCCCCCCCCTTTCTGTTGTTTGGGACAAGGCTTGTAAAGGAAAGGGCACTGCAGAGAAACTTTGACTGGGCCTGAGAAGAGGCAGAGAGAGAGAGAGAGACCCTTCAAGCAGGGCCAGGACTGCAGACTTTTGGTTGGGCCAGCTCCAAATCTCCAGCGTGACAACTGGGCTGAACTGGTACCCCGAACCCACAGAGCGCTGTCTGCTTCTTCAGATCTTCAAGCGTGCCCACGCAAGCAAGGGGTTAGGGCTCTGAACTCTTGGGGAGTGTACACTCTGCAGGTGGGGTAAACGGTGGCAGTGTAAATGCAAGTTTAGACAAGTTTCATTTGTTTTCATACTATTTTTATTAATGGATTTATTCAATTGCCCTGTGGATTTAACGTAATAGTGATGTTTAATTTCAGTCTGTTATGCCATATTCCTTTAATTTGTTAAGTAAAGTTGTGTTAATTCTAATTTAAGTATATTGGATGTTTAGTTTGCATAATTGCAATTGTTAAATTAG
>VOCO01032504.1:0-12710 GCA_007922225.1 Emydura subglobosa
GTTTAACGCTGAGCAGCCCTAGGCAGAGGGTTTGAAGGCGAGTTCCCCCCCAAAGTGCAAACCTCTCAAACTCGTCCCCCACCTCCCGGCCTTATGGCTCCATTTGCCGCCCCTCCTCTCCGCCCCCGTCTCTCCAATCTGGAGCAAAGCCCTTTGTGCGAAGGCTGGGCTCAGTGGGTGAATCGCGGAACGGGAAGGGAAGTGGGGAGTTTGCCTGGGCACCCCAGGGCCTCCCTCGGAGCAGCGTGTGTGGTGGGCTCGCTGAAGGTAAGAGAAGGATGCCTGCGGCCAGGCTGGGCTCTTTCTCGGACCCGCCCTCGGCTGCTGTGGTCCCGATTCCCACTTCGCTTTCTTTCTCCCTCCTTCCCTCTCTCAGGTCATCCCTGAGTGCCTGTCCCTCTCCTCTGTGGTGTCCCCATCACTTTTAACCCCTCCCTCCCCTTTCTCTCCTTCCCCTCCCAGTGCCCCCACCCCTTGCACTCTAAAGCGCTTTGAGATCCTCGGGAGATTGTCTCTGGGCAGGCAGGGACAAACCATCCCGACCCCGCTCCTGCGTCCACCCAGCGGGTTGTCCAACTGGCACTGCATGTCTCCCGGCGAGCGGAGCCGCTGGGCTGTGTTACCTGGAGGTGTCCCAGTTCACACACCCAGCTGCGCTCCAGATCCACCAGCTGCCAACATCCCCAGCTGTCTGCCCCATCCCTGGCAGTGCGAGGAAATGGCTTCTTGGCTCTTTGCTGCATTACTCAACATTGTTGGGCTGGGATCCAGCAGCTCGTAGACACTCCTAAGAATAGGACTCAGACGGGTTTGGGGCTTTTTGGGGTTTTTTTTGTTTTTTTTTTTGGGGTGGGGGAGCAAAACGGATCTAGGGAGCCAGCCCCAGTCCTCAAGACTCAGCAACACATCTCGGAACAGAGACGCGGGATCCAATCCCAGAGGGCAGCGCGCTGCCTTTACTTCCTACCATTACAACCAGTGCTTGCTTCTCTGTCACTGCACTCCTGCCTGGATTACGGGTTTCTTGTCTGGCCGGAGTTTTCAGCCCCCACCACAGGCCAATTCTCCAATGTCTCGGGCTCTGTCACACCCAGATTCCTCATCTTCGGCGCAGAATGCCTTGCAAACCCAGGAATCCACTGCAGAGTCTCCTCGGCGCAGATTCGGGAGTGACACGTCCCTGGCGCGGAGAGCTGGCTGGCGTGCGCCGAACACCTCTCTCCTGGCCCATTCGGCAGACGGGGGTCCCGCGAATTCAAATTGTGTGCCACATCGGCGTGGACAGGCACCCGCCCCACCGGGCCAGTGTCTAGCTGGAACTGCCTCGTGTGTCAAACACCCAGCATCCAAGAAGGTTTGAGGCACAGGTAAAAAGAGAAACTCTTTCCCCCACCCCCTGTGGGCTCCTTATCTGCACAGGGGATTCCTCAGCGCCAGATCACAGAAGAGCGGGCATCCTGCATAGGCAGGGGGAATCCGATTCCTTAACCTCTTCAAAAGCACCCAGGAAGAGCGGCTTCAGGGGGCAGCGCAGCCTCCTTCCAGCCGTGGTGGAGATCCGCTGGACCCTGGGCTAGGACGAACCCGGCTTTGTGGCTGAAGTGGGGGCCGAAGGCCTGGAGAGTGGATTGAAAATGAACCAGTGTGAAAGGTCTAGTCAATGTAGCGCCCGGAAAACATTTGATTCACCCCAGGAAAGCCCAACTTTGTGGAGCTCCTCCCCACCTCTCAGGGGGGTGGGTTTTCCCTGCCTGGCTTGTCTGAATGTTGTTGCTTCGGTTTGGCAAGGGTCTTGCTATTGTTCCTCTCACAGCAGCGAAGTGGCTAAAATGTGCTGTTCTCGCACCGTCCTTGGGCTCTTTCGGTCCAGCCCTTCCTCGCCAAATCTCAGCCCTGGGCTTGTCTAGCCTGGAAACGGTCTAGCTCCATGTCTCTGCCACGTGTGGACTTTCTTCCCTCGGGCTGCCCGCGCATTATTCGGCCTTCGCTTTCTCAGCATTGGTCAGTAAGTGGCCAGCAGTGCCCGACCTTCACAAACCGAAGCGGGGTTTGACAGTGTGAATGTGAACGTGTCCCTGCCCCCGACACTAAACAACCTCACACCATCAAGGCAGGCTTTGCATCGCCACTTCTTCTCTGGCAATGCAGACTGGGCTGCCTGCCTTACAGTCCCCCCAACCCAGCCTGCCCGGCTGCACAGCGGACAGACGTGCAGATGGACGTGCGGAGGCTGCTTTCGACACCCGCAGCGCAGGGCTCCGGGCAGGGCGTGGGAGACCAGGAGCTGCACAAAGGGCTGGTGCGGGGTGAGGAAGCAGAGAGCAGGGCTGCGGCCGGCTGGTGCCTGTGCGATGTGCGGGGCGGATCGGATCGGATCGGATCGGCGGGATGGGGCCGGACAAGGTTTTCCCGGGGCAGAGGCAGCAGCAGCTGATCCGAGCCGGGCCATCGCACTGGGCTCTGCACTAGCCGGCGCGGGAGGGGCTCGGTCTGTAGCGCTGCACTGCCCCCTAGCGGCCACTCGTATGGTTACCGCCTGAGCCCTGCAGGCGGCCGGGTCCTGCCGTGTCTGCCTCTCACCGTCCCCGGGGTTCATGCAGTGCAGACACACTGCGCGAAACCGGAGTGACCCGCTGGTGAACCAGGCCTGTGGTGCTTGGCCCAGGAATGTCCGCTCCAAGGGTCCGATCCTGCCACACATCGCCGAATCCGCCCGAAGTCGGTGCCAGCCTCTGAGACTCGGGGTGTGTTAGGGGATGAAGAGACCGCCTCAGACACTCACAATGGGGCAGAAATCGAAGGGTTCGAGCCTCACCTGCCATCGGGCTGGAGCAGCCTTTGAACGGTGCAGATCTGCCTTTAAACATGCTCTGGGAGCGGGAGAATTATCTGAGCTTCCTCGCAGACAGCAGGGGTGTTAGAAATGTCCGGCTACACAGGCTGTGAGTGCAGAGAAACACATCACACCTCGGTACCGCTGCACGAGACATGGCCGTGCATTAACAGGGAATGTCCGAGACTCGAACCCAGGTTCTCCTGGCCCGCCTCAGAAGTCAGCTCACTGCGAAATGCTGCCGTGACTGTGTAACTGCACCGGTGTGTGCAGGGAGGGGCACAGCAGAGTCTGCCAGTACGGCTCGCACTGTGGGATTGGGGCCGGATTTGCTACCATTTGTCACCAGCTGTGCAGGCTATACAGAGATCTTCGTACAACAGCGTGCGTTAGACAGATGTTGGAACCGCCACTTACACCCCTATCCCTCCCCCACACACCAACCCAGCCCCCCTACTTCCACCAGACACCCCTATCCCCCCCCCCACAAACCAACCCAGTGCCCCCTGCCCCACCCCCACAAACCTAGCATAGCTACTTGATCCTGCACTGGAAGAATAATCCTGCTCTCGACATCAAGTCACCATGGAAACAAATCTCGGGCTGGCTGTTTGCGGGAGTGAAGTGGTTTTGGTCAGAAGGCAAGTGGAGCGAAATCCCCTTCTGCCAGCCTGGCATTCGGACAGGAAATAAAAATGTGCATTGGTCAGTGAGCGCTTCATGCACCTACTACTGCATCCATGAAACACTCTCCAGAAAGCTGTGCTGTGCTGTGGATTTCAGTGGGAGACACGTGGCGTTGCAGCTTCGCTTTCATACCATGAGGCCCTAGGAGGACTCACTTGCCAACCTAATGAGAGAGAGAGACAGGAAAATGTGTGACACTGAGTAAATAGCACCTTCCCCTCTGAGCATCAGCTCTGTTCTAAAGCGAACTGGGCAGTTTTGTGAAGTCTTTGTACCTTGAATATATAATGGAACGCGAGGGCAGAGTTAATTAGGCGACTTCATAGTATCAAAGCAAATTATACGTCTTTAATCCACCGTTAAAATTAATCTGTGACAATCCCAGTGCATGCGGAATAACTCGCTTCAACAGTTGTATGTAGACAAAGGAGTTATGGCCAAGGGGACAGGGGCCGAGATGGTGTGGGGAGAGGGAGGCAGAGAGGACTGGGCCGTACCTGGGGGCAGGGGGCAGAGAGGGGTAACCCTTTGCTTTCCACTCCGCACTGCGGCTTGTCTGTGCCCATCCCTCCCACGGGTGTGACCCTCCTTGGGAGACAGGCCTGGGCGAGGGGCAGGGAGCTCCCGGGGATGCATCCAGTTGGCACCTGTGTTTCCAGAAGGGCAGGGGGCTGACCTGTGCCGCATTGCATGGGCACTAGATGCCAGGCAGTGCCCTCTGGCGCAGTGCTGGCTCCGCCCCACCCCTGCCCTGCCCTGTGCAGCTGCCCCACGGCCCAGCATCATGTGGCTGGCGGTGGGTCACCCACCGGGCATGCCGGCAATGCTGCTGGTATGCCGGGCGGGGTCGGGCCAGGTTGTAGTGGCCGTTGCTAGGAGACGGTGGGCGGGGGAGTGGCCTGGGCTGGACCCCAATCGCTTGGCTGATTCAGGAGGGCAAAGCAGTGGCAGCGGATGGCGCACGGAGGGGGAGGGGCCGGGAGAGGCATCGTCGGCGGATGGATCCCGCCTTGCCAGCCACTGTGGGAGCGTGTGTGTGTGTTAGCGTGTGAGTGTGCGCCAGTGTGTGTATGTTTGCATGTGAGTGCATGCCAGTGTGTGTGTGTTACTGTGTGTGTAAGCCCTGCCTCTCCCAGCTCCTGCTCGATCGCTTCCTTCGGCTGCAGATCCAGGCCTGTCTTGAGTGCCGGTCTAGTGAAAAACTGTATGTCGTGAGAATGTGTGCCTGGGGGTGTACTGAGCATGCGCAGAACAACTGAGCATGCTCTCTAACATTTTCTGAAGCCGCTGCCCTCGCCCTGCCCTTGCTCGGAGTCAGACTGTGTTGCCCGCTGTTCAGAGGGGCTAAAAAGGGGCAAAGGGGGCACATTGGAGGCGGGGATGGGCAGGATGTAATCAGGGGACAGAATTTTACTGGTCTGTGCTGTGCAGCCGATGTAGGCGGGAGTAGGAGAGGGGCTGAGGACCAAAACCAGGGAGGGGGTAGGAATCAGCCGGGGTTAGCCCGGGGGGAAGGCGTTGTTAGCCTATTGTAGAGGCAAAACCCCACCCTAATGAGGGGCAGAGGGGGTCACAGTGACCCCCCTGGGATGGGCCACCTATGACCTGCCCTGTTTGAAAAATAGAGCAGGGTGAGGGGGCTGTGGGGCTGTTTTGTTTCTGCTCTTACCCTCGTCTCTGTCTCAGGGAGACTCAGCTCTTAAAGGCACAGGCATCCCAATACCTAGAAACATGCTATAGGGGGACTGATTCCATGAAAGAGTGCCACACATTTGAAGTATGCTCCTTTGAGGATCTTATATTTTATCTATACTCTTAATACTGTTACCATGTCAGCATTTACCTTTATCTTCATTGTGCAGATGCATGTCAGCGTGCCATACATTACTTATTTTAATTGCAAATACTTACCTTAAATATGTCTTTAAATAAGTGGTATCAATTTTTGCAAGGATATCTGTCTTTTTATTATTGTACTTTCTCTTGTTCTTACTGTGACTTTTCATTCTATCTTTCTTAACTTACTTTTGTAGCGCAAGTTTCTTCTGTTGGATCATGTTCCAGGATGTCTGACTTCCAGTCCTGCTGTCAACACTTCTTTTGCCATTGTTCCAGCACTGGGGATTGCCTTTTGCAACTGTTTATTTTATTACTGCTTTTTCACATAATTTTGACTGTGAGACGAACTTAATTATCAAATATTCCAGAAGTATAGTATTGTGATTGCCTGTGGAGTATCAATGACCATGTGTAATCTTACTGAACCCATATTCTTGACTTACAATAAATATCATATGACATGCAAAGTCTCTCTTGTACAGTCATGGTTTACTACAATAAATAATAATGTTTATATGTATGTGTCAGCTTTCTATGATGTTATAAATATGTATGAGTAACCCCCAGGGACATTACTTACATTCCTGTGGCCCTAACCCTAATCCATGCTTACTTCTAACTTGGTGTGAGCTGCAGGGAGCTGCCCCTGAATGACACTTCATGCTCACTACTATTCCCAGTGAATGACAGATTTGTCCCTTCTTGTACAGAGCACTGTTATACTGTAGTGACTCTCCACTGATTTATGCAAGAGTGAGGAAAAGAAGCATGAAAAGTGACCATACTAGCAAAATCACTATTTCCCTTCCTGTTTTCTTCTCCATCTCCACTGTGTCGAAGGGAGGGGGAAGTGGGGAAGAGAATGTTATAAGAATTGACCAAAATATTTCAAAATCATATTAATGCATCTCAGATATGCCATGTCAGTGTGGAATCAAAGAATTAATCATAGAATTGATTATAGAATGCCTTGTATGAAATTGATTATAGAAGGCCTGGCCTCAAACTGGGTAGCCTGAACTGTGATGAAAGCCCTTATGTTCAATCATTGACAGGATGCCCCAAACTGAGACTGAGATAAAGATGCTAAAATCCCACAGGATGTCTCAGGACCACCATTTAAATGCAAACTCCTTTTGTGAACTCTAGCCCTTCTGATGTCTGTAAACCGACATCTCCTGTTCTGATAAGTATCAGTACGTGCCCCCCTGTCTTCCTGGCCCCATAGGAAGTTACTCCATACAAATTAGCATTTTAACATGTATTGTGTAGCCACCCATCTTTGGGTGATAGCCAGGTATCTGATAACCACATTGTATAATCAAGTGACTCTTTTGTCTTTCCTGTGAAAACATCTGGCGCACCCCATTGTGCATTATGATTGTCTTTCCTGTCAAGTATAAACTGTTAATCAAAATCCACTATACGATCAACATGTAAATGAACCTAAGCAACCCCTATATAAGTCTTTTGTATCTGGTAGCCAGGCAAAGTACATTTGCCCAGCATCCAGACATGCTGCTTGACTTCCCTATAGCCACCTGGGTTTTCCATATGGCTATAGCATTCCCCATAGCTATGGTTATTTGATTGTGTGTGTGTCTATTGCCACTGCTAAATCTGTGACTCTCACCTGGAATACCTCTAACCCTTTTCAAGAACTATGTTCCAGATTTCCTTCCGTCTGCGCTGAGGACAAGCTATCCTGCGGTATACAAAATGTTTTTGAGAAAGGAATAAGCCTAGGAGTGGGATGGACAGAATTTTCACCTTTGCTATGGGAACCTGGGATGGAGGGACGGTATTGCCAAGAACACTGTTCAAACCCAGTCAGATGCTTGGGATGTTCGGATGTAAGATGCTATAACTTGACTACCTGTGGTTATATCCCCTCTACCACCTGCTCTGTGCTCCACTCCACCCCTCCTGATGATATTATCCATTTGGGATCTAATAAGACACTTCTACATGATGTAATTATGGTTTCTGTTAAAGTTAAATATGATGTGTCTAAGTTTGCTGTACTACTACAAAATGTATGTTTTGACCACCCTAATTCTTTACAATGGCTACATGAACAGTTAAAGTTAATGCAGCCATGGATGGATTCTATACAGCAATTAAAAAATCCTCCGATATCATACTTAATATGACTATAGCCCAATCTAAGGGATGAGCTTGTGATATGCTAGCTTGTGATTTGTTCAATATGTTAAAAGAAGATATGTTAGATATATGCCTTGGTTTCCCCACCTCCCACACCCTCTCTTCCTCTGCCCTTGCAAACTTGGATTCTTGCCTCCACCCCCTGTTTTCCCCCCTCCATAACACCTCCCCCGTATAATCCTAAAGTAGATCATGAATATCAAAGTATTTAAATAATTGATCATATCTCACTTAGTAGTTCGATTTGTCAAACAGGAGGGAACTGTAAGGCTTGAGACTTTTCAGCTAACAAGTTGTACAATGGCCCATGCAAACATCCGATGACCCAGGAAGCCAGATGTCCTCTTGTAATTCTAATTTTGATAAGAACACCACATTTGCTTTTGTGTTTCTGTCTGTCTGCCACCTATCTGTAAAGATTTCCCCCCCCTTCTCCCTCCACCCTATCCCCCACCATCGGGTGTAACCTTAGCAGTCTGGATGTAAGTGGAGTGATTAAAAGTGTCTCTGTATGTATTTAACAACCATTATCACCGTTGTTCTCTGTAGATGGGACAATGTCTGTATTTGTAAATGAATAGATACAGAATTTAAAATGTATTATGTAATCGATAAGAAAGGGTATATAATTTATCACTGTAACATCAGGAAGCTGAAGCTGATTTCTCAGACTTCCCGGTATCGTGAATAAACCCCTTCAGTATTGCGTGTGCTGCCTGATTCTTGGAGAAAGAATCCTTCATGCTTTACAGCCCGTATACAGCAAAAACAACCAGAGTTCTGTGGCACTTTAAAGACTAACAACTTTAATATTTACAGGCATAAACTTTCAAGACACTTCAACTCTCTTCTTCAGATGCAGTACTAGAGAAAACGGGGAACACAGAGGCATCTTATAGATATCCAGGTGCATTGAGAACAATGGGGGAGGTGGTGTAAGGGTGTTGCTCTGTGCCCCTTCTGTTCTCCCCTCATCGACCATTAGACTGTATATAGTTATAGGGTTTTCCTATTCTGTTTGGAATCCCTATGCATAGTGCTAAGGTGTGCCCCTGTCAATGAGGGAGCCTTAGATCAAAAGGTCAGGTCAGAAGATTGGTCGAATCTGCCTAGCTACATCTAGCTGACCTATCAGAGGCCACGACTGTCTCTGAAGTGCCGTGTGCAAAACACCAGCATACCATGTGTAGAGATAGAGTGCCGTGTGCACCATCCGGTGAGGAGGGAAATCCCAGCCTTACCATTGGCTCTCAGCAGCCCCTGAAAGGTTATATAAGGCCTGGGTGGCTGTTGGTTATGCTTTATGCTTTCAAAACAGCTCCGAGGCCTCTGTTCATTTGTATGCTGACCTTTGTATGTAACACAGGGTTTCCTTTTCACAGATTCTGTACCATTGACGGCAATTGTTATCTTCAAACCAGCTGTCCAAGGCATAACAAAGTTACTCTGCTCAACATCAATATGGCAGGTAAGAAGAGGGTTTACTATACAGATGTGACAGGATAAATGTTGTGGTGGTGACCTGCACTCTCCACAGTTTACTAACTAATGTAAGGTTGAAATGAGGGGTAGTGTACTACATGCTCATAGAATCATACAGTTGGAAGGTGTGACCCGTCCGTGCCCGGGGTAGAGACCTGAGAATGCCAAGATCAGAGCAGGCTGCAAAAGGAGAGCAGATTCTCCCAGCGCTGGTGGGTGACACTGAAGCCCGGCTTCCCAACCAGCCACGAACTGCTTCTGATTTCCCCACACTGGATATCAAGAAGCCAGTCAACAAATGCCCACAGCCCCCTTTACTGCATTCCAGTTCCTGGCTCCCAAATCAGCACTAGGTCCAGTAAAGAGATCAGTTATTTAAACTCTCTGCTCTTTACTAAAAAGGTTCCCTCTGACCCCAAGGGGTCAGCCACAGCACCAGTTCACTATAAGTTTGGATCTTACTAAAATACCACGCTGGCACCCAATCCTTTAGTATCTAAACTAAAGGTTTATTGTAAAAAGAAAGAAATAAACCATGAGAGAAATGTTAAAGGGTTAAAGTAAATCACGGATATACAAATGATTAAAAGCCCATTTACATCAGGTTTCTTGAACAAATGTGGACTTGCAGGCTTCTTTAGTTCCCTCTGGTTCACATCCAGTACCTGGATGGGTCTAAGTCCTTTGGTTCAGTTGCAAGATGAATAGATCCAGAGGTAGGTGTATGTCTACAGCTGGACAGGATCATAGACAAAATGGATCCTGTGTTTTGATCTTATAAACCCCCTTTCCCGGCCATGTGGCCTGTGAACAGTCACAAGACCCAAAATGGAGTCCAGAGTCACATGGGCCAATCCTGATGCCTCTTCAGGTGTGCTGCCTGCAATGGAGTCCAGAGTCACGTAAGCAGGTTCTGGTGACTCATTGGTGATGCTGGCTTTTCCCTCTGGGCCCCTTGCACCTGGGAATACTTTAATGGGCCATTGTTCTGCGGCCATCCTATCTGGGGTGTTGCCCAGGCAGCACAATTTGAAACACAGATATCTCAAATCTATCTATAACTTCCATTTCACATATTATATATGAACATAAGTATTATTATCTTACTTAGCATATTATAACCTTCCGAACAGTACCTGACATGGCATATCCCACATGGATTATTATGATTATGCCATGCTGATGTCATGCAATATACTAAATGCCCCCCCACTCAAGCCAGCCCGCATGACAGAAGGGACCGGATGAGTTCAGCTACTCCATCACCCAGATCAAAGCAGGACTGACCTCAGATAAATAATCTAAGCGAGGGTTTTGTCAAGCCAAAGGTTAAAAACATGTACAGTTGGAGATTCTACCACCTCCCTAGGTAACCCATTGCATTGCTCCACCACCCTCCTATTGAGAAACTTTTACCTAATGTCCAATGTAGATCTCCCCCACTGCAACTTGAGACCGTTGCTCCTTGTTCTGTCATCTGCCACCAGTGAGAACAGCCTAGCTCCATCCTCCCTGGGACCCCCTTTCAGGTACTAAAATCAACCTTCACATTAGCAAAATCCATGAGCACCTACAGACTTCAGCTCTCTTTCCCAGTTGCAGTAATATACCAAATAGGTAACGGAGATGCATCATGTAGTAATGAAAGCACAGTGAGAAGAATGGGGGACAGGAGGAGGGAAAAGGGGAGGGTGGTACTTGAGGAATGAGGACGACTATTGAGTAGGAGGTAAGAATAGGTGAGAAAAGGAATTTCCTCCGATACTGAGACAACCACTCAAGGGCTCTGTTTAAACCCAGTTTGAATGTGTCAACTTTGCAGATCATTTCTAACTCAGCATTTTAGCTTGGAATTCTGCTTTTATATTTTTTTGGAAGAAGTACAGCCACTTTCAGGTCAGACACAGAATGCCCTTGGGAATTGAAATGGTCTCCCACTGGTTTATGGTTGTTTTCATTTCTCATGTATGATTTCTGTCCATTTATCCTTCTGCGTAGCAACAGTCCTGTTTGGCCAATTTCCATGGCAGAGGGACATTGCTGGCACATGATGGCATATATAACATTAGTGGATGTGAAGGTAAATGAGCCCCTTAGGGTGTGATTGATGTGGTTCGGACCAGTGATGATGTCATTAGAGATGATGTGTGTGCAGAGCTGGCAATGGGGTTTGTTGCAGGGATAGGTTCCTGGGAAGGATTTTATATAGGCTGTATGGTTGCTGCTGAGTAATTGCTTCAGGTTGGGTAGATGTCTGTAAGCCAGGATGGGTCTTCCGGCCACAGCCCAGGGGAGAGACGGATCATCTGCTCGGATAGGTTGCAGATCTTTCATGATGTCTTTGAGAGATTTTACGTGGGGACTGTATGAGATTGCCAGTGGTGTTCTCTTCTTTTCTTTGTTGGGTCTGTTCTGTAGTAGCTGACTTCTGGGTACCTGTCTGGCTCTGTCAAGATTTTTCTTGATTTCTCCACGTGGCTATTGTAGTTTTACTAATGTTTCATACAGATCCTGTATGTGTTTGTGTCTGTCTAACGGTTCAGACCAAATCCGGTTCTATCTTGAGGCTTGGTTCTACACAATGTATCGTGTTCTGTGTTTTGGTTTAAAACCGGAGGCATGAAGATATGTATTGCGATCATCTGGGTTTCGGTATAGGGTTGTTTTAATGTACACATCCAGTTTTTTTTTTCCTTTGTCTTCATGAAGTGGCTTTCTTGTCTGAACTGGTGTACGCTGAGGTTCATAGTGTGATGGAAATCACTAAAATCCCCAGGACAATCTTCAAGTTACTCTTTCCCATGTGTCCAGATGAGTAAAACGTCATCAATGTAGCATACGTAAAGAAGAGGTGTTAGGGGAGGAGTTTTGAGGATGCGTTGTTCAAGGTAAGCCATAAAAATGGTGGCATCCTGCGGGGCTATGCGGGTGCCCATAGCTGTGCCACTGACTTGGAAGTATAGATAAGTTCCAAATTTGAAGTTGTTGTGGCTCAGGACAAAGTCTCTAGGTTCAGCTGTCAGGTGTCAAATATCATAATCTGGGAACTATTAGGGATGGCTTACTGTACAGAGCTTCCACATCCATATTGGCTAGTATGGTATTTTATGGGAGATCAGTGGTGGATTGTACTTTCCTCGGGACCTCAGTGGTATAAGGAAGATAGCTAGGAGTGCTGGTGGCATAGGGCCTGTGGAGAGAGTCAATATAGCCTGATAGACCTGCATTGACAGTGCCAATGCCTGAGAGGATAGGGCGTCCAGGATTCCAAGGTTTCTGGATCTTGGGTAGCAGATAGAATTACCCTGGTCTGGCCTCAGGGGGTGTGTCATTGTAGATTTTATCTCTTCTTTCTTTAATAACTTTATGAAGTACATGTTTTACTTTCTGTTGGTATTCTTCAGTGGCATGGGACAGTAGTGGCTTGCAGATAATGGTGTTTGAAAGTTCTTTGGAAGCCTCCTGTTCATAATCAAATCTATTCATGGTGACAACGGTGCATCCTTTGTCGGCCTCTTTGATTTTCATGTCAGAGTTTTCTTTGCGGCAGTGGGGGCCTTTGCGTTCAGCAAGACGGAGGTGATGGAGAAGTGGTGTAGCTTTTCGAGCCGTTTGAAATGTAAATCCACAAACTTCATGGGAAAACTGCCACAGATACAGACAGACATCCTCTTCCTATCCAACTGCTAAGAAATGGACATCA
>VOCO01032507.1:0-12591 GCA_007922225.1 Emydura subglobosa
TGCCAAGTGTTGTTGTTATGATATAATTGAGGCGGATCTTCAGGATTCGGCCCAGTGGGAAGTGCCGGTCCTCAGCACCCTCAGAATTGGGTCTCTAGTCAATTGAACTTACTCTGCCAACTTTCACTCCTCAAACAGTTCAAAATACTACATTCCTGCTCGAGTAAATTAAACTTGGCCAAATCAATAAAAAACAAAAGGGATTTACCTTGAGGAAATAGAAATCAGAGATGCCTATCCTCACACAGTGACTAGCTGATGGAAGGTGGAAGTGCTACGCCAATGGAAAAACTTCACTTAAAGCACATGAACAATCTCTTTTTGAGGCTGAATTGGAGGGAGTTTGATTCAAAAGCACTTACTCCACTTAGCCAATTTAACTCATTTTGAAGAACTGTTGAACCCGGTGCTATTAGCTAGCAAGGATGCAACTGGAGCCACAGAAATGCCAAAAGGTCACAAAGAGGTGGAACAATCCGTCATTGACTCTCTTTTGCCATGTGATTCCCCGCATCTGTTTGTTCTAGCAACCTGTTCTCTCATTTTACACTTAGATTGTAAACTCTTTGGGGCAGGGACTGGAAGCCAAGTGGCAAAGGGGTGCATAGAATTTTACAGGGATCCCCGGGGTCACTTATATGCATAATAATTCACTAAAGAGTGTGTGTGAGGTCTCTACTGAGAGCCAGGAATATACTAGTCATCATAACAAACATGTTCCTTTCAGACAGGCAGGAGACACTTCTCTCTCTGTTGGGTTATATGCAAATTGAGTACTATATATTTCACAATGAATACTTATCATCTGCACACTAAGCCGCCAGCTAATCAGATCAAGTCTTCGTTCTATGAGCAGCACTAGGAACAAAAAATCCAGTGGCGTGGATCCTCTTTGATGGGGATGGAAAATAAGCTGATCACCACAGGTTTGACTCCCTACTGTGTAATTCATACCTATGTTATGTGCATGGAAAGTGCTAAAAAATCAGAATGGTAGCATTTTGGACCCACTTTGCTCCTTTGACCAGGTGCAAGTGATTACACAAGGCAAGAAAACAATGGAGAATTAGCCCCCATGGAAGCAGAATTAATTAAACTGAACAGACTTGCCCTCATGAGCAGCAGGACCACAGCGGTTCCACTGTCAGATGGACTCTTGTACTTATGGAAGTTCCTGAGGGCCAAATTCTGCCCTCTGTTCCACAGCTGTAACTCGTGACACTGCTGCGTGCCTACGCTGTAACTGAGAGCAGCATTTGGCCACAGAAAATTTTCTAATTGTCAGGCCACACAAAGGAGAAGAAACGCATTGACACAAATCATCAGGAGGAGCCCCTAATTAAATCAGATACTTCTTGTCAGAAAGATACATTTTTGAATTGCTGTTCCACAATAAAAACAAGGTTACTTACCAGGGCTACTCTCTCCAGGAGGGCTGGAGACGAGGCTTGAGCACTGGTTGAGTGCACTGTGATGGTTCCCAGAAGTGGCACCCTTGCCTGCTCGTAGCAAAACTTCATGCATGATATAATCCACGAGGAGATGCGCTAGATGGAGACAGGTGAGTTTTTCATCTGGTCAGCCACCGGGATGAAGAGCTGCATCAATTTCCGGAATGGCTTTGTACGCTCGAAGCAGGAGGCCAGGGCTCATCTCATGTCCAGCGAATGCCATCTCCTCTACTCCTCCGAACCGCGCGGTTTGGGAAAAAACATGGGGAGAAAAATATCTTGATTACAATGAAATTGGGAAACCACCTTGGGCAGGAAGGCTGGATGCAGCCTCAACTGCACCTTATCCTTATAGAATACTGTATAAGGGGGCTCCAAGGTCAAGGCCCTAATCTTGGAGACCCTCCTAGCTGAGGTAATGGCCATCAGGAAGGATACCCTCCATGAAAACATGAGCAGAGAGCATGAAGCCACGGGTTTAAGGGCCCTGTGAGTCTCGAGAGGACCATGTTGAGATCCCAGGGAGGCACCGGTCACGGACCTGTGGATAAAGTATCTCCACCCCTTTGAGAAACCTGACCGACATGGGATTGGTGAACAAGGATTTCCACTCAAACGGCTGATGGAAGGCCGAAATGGCCAGCAGGTGAACCTTCAGCAAGGCCAGCGCCAGACCCTGAAGCTTTACCTGGAGCAGGTACTCCAGGATCGCCTATATAGGCGAGAGGCTGGGCGGAATACCCCGAGACTCTGCTCAACATGTAAACCGTCTCCACTTAGCCCAATACATGACCTGTGTAGGCGGCTTCCTGCTGCCAAGCAGGACTTGTTGGATCTGCACCGAGCAGGCTCTTTCTCCCTCTGTCAGTCACAGAGCCTCCAGGCCGTGAGATGCAGGGAGTCCAGGTATGGGTGCAACAGGTGACCATAGTCCTGGGATAGAAGGTTGTGCCGCCTCAGGAGTCCACAGGTGGGGTGGTCGAAAGGCCCAGCAGCATGCTGAACCAGTGCTGCCTCAGTCCGGTTGGAGCGATGAGTATAACATCTGCTCTGTCCCTCTTAATTTTCAGCAGGACCTTGATCAGGAGTGGAATGGGCAGGAACGCGTACACGAGGGTCCCCCTCCAATTGATGAGGAATGTGTCGGAAATCAACCCAGTCTCGCGCCCCGGACCAAGCAGAACCTCGGACACTTTGTGATCCAGGCTGACACGAACAGGTCCAGTTGGGGAATGCCCCACTTCCAGAAGATCATGGCAGCCTCCTCTGGCTATAGCGAGCAGTCATAGTGGGGTAGAAACGACTGCTGAGGCGATCTGCCTCATCGTTCCTCACTTCCGGGAGGTGAGGCCATCAGGTGAAAATCGTTCCTCACAGCAAGGTCTCACAGACGGATAGCTTCCTCGCAGAGGGCTGAGGAGGGCCCCCCCGCCTGTTTATGTAAAACATGGCTGTGGTGTTGTCCATCGGCACCTGCACCACTCTGCCTGTCAGGATTCGGAGGAACACCTTGCACGCTAGGCGAATGGCCCTCATCTCTTTCAATTGATGTGCAGGTGCCTCTCCTCCTCCGAACAGAGCCCCTGAGTGCCTAGATTGGCGCTCATGTAAGCTCCCTGTCCTACATTCGAACCGTCGGAAATTCAGTGTCCGACGCATCAGAAATGAACGGAACGCCCTTCATCACTGCCATGGGAGTCCGCCACCAGTTTACAGAGGCTGATGGGCAGGGGAACTGTGATGACCCGGTCCAATGGGTGTCTGCTCAGAACATATACCGAGGCCAATCATGCCTGAAGCGGTCTGAGCCTCAGGCGAGCTAGTTTCACTACGTACATGCAGGCCGCTATGTGGCCTAACAGCTGTAGGCAGTGCCTGACTGTTGTCGTGGTGCATCGGTGAAGCTGGGAGAAGATAGAGACCATCACCTCGAAACGTGGCTGAGGCAGGAAGGCTCTGGCCTTGGAAGCATCGAGGGTAGCCCCAATGAATTCTATGCGTTCCACTGGGGTCAATGTGGACTTCTGTTCGTTTACGAGTAGCCCCAACCTGCACCACAGAGAGCAAGTCAGGGTTACACTGTCCTGCACTTGGGACCTGGACCTGCCTCGATCAGCCAATCGTCCAGATAGGGAAAAATTTGCACACCCTTTGGTCTCAGGTGGGCAGTCACTACCTCCATGCACTTCGTAAACACCCTGAAAGCCGAAGATAGGCCAAAGGGCAGGGCTGTAAACTGATGGTGGGAGCCAGCCACCATGAAGCGAAGGAAACGCCTGTGGCTGGGGAGGATAGACACATAAAAGTATGCGTCCTTGAGGTCGAGGGTGGTATACCAGTCTCCTGGATCCAGGGAATGGATAATGGAAGATAGGGAGACCATGCAAAATCTGAGTCGTTTGACATACTTGTTTAGACGACACAGGTCTAATATGGGTCTCAGACCCCCTTTGCCTTGGGGATGAGGAAGTACCTCGAATAGAACCTTTTCCCCCTTTTGCCTTGAGGGACCATTTCCACCGCTCCCAGACTGAGAAGGGTGTCCATCTCCTGTAAGAGGAGCTCCTCATGAGAGATGTCCCTGAAGAGGGACGGAGGGGGATGGTTTTTGAGGAGGGGCGGGTAGAGGTAAACTGCAGGGCATAGCCCCCTGAGACTATGCCAAGGACCCAAGGTCCGAAGTGACTTTTGCCCATTCAGGGTAGAAGGGCTTTAACCTGTTTAGGAAGGGACGGGACATTTCCAGGAGAGCAGTTGGGGCACCACCCTTGGGCGCACCATCAAAATGGTCTCCTTTGATTGCCCAACCTCCTGTGGAGACCTTGCTGGGGGGCTGAGGACAAGCTAGGGGACTGATTTCATCTTCTAACCCCCCTATTTCTATCCCTATGCCTATAGGGTTGGAACGCCTGGGCTGCAGCCTTCGTTGCTGCTGCGCCTGGGGCTGTGACCAACGCCTGGAAAACTGGGGCATGTAAAGGCCCAGGGAGCGAAGCGTGGCCACAGAGTCCTTCAGACCGTGCAACTTAGCATAGGTCTGCTCCAAGAATAGGGCCGGCCCATCAAACGGGAGGTCCTGTATAGACTGTTGCACCTCCTGGGACAGGCCCGAGGATTGCAGCCATGAGCACCTTTGCATACAGATAGGGAGGCTATGGCCCTGCCCGCCGAGTCAGCAGCATCACAGGATGTCTGGAGCGCTGCTCTAGCTACCGCAGTTCCCTCCTCCATGATAGTATTAAAGTCTACAGCCTGGCCCTGGGGCAGGGCCTTGGCAAACGTGTGAGGGAGTTCCACTGTTTGAAGTTATATCTGCCCAGGAGAGCCTGATGGTTGGCAATCCTCAACTGAAGGCTTGCCATGCAATAAATCTTTCTACCAAACAAGTCCACTTTCTTATTGTCATTGTTCTTGGGAGTTGACCGTGGCTGACCCTGCCTCTCTTGATGGTTAGCCACGTCTCCTACCAGGGTTCCCGGGACCATTTGTGTGAACAAATACTCAAATCCCTCGGTTGGGACGTAATATTTCTTCTCAGCCACCTTTGACGTAGGGGTGATCGAGGAAGGGGTTTGCCACAGGGCCTTCAGAATCTTAATGACCCCTTCGTGGACTGGGAGGACCACTTGCACTGGAGGAGCCGCCGCCAGCACATTAAAGAGGCTATCTGAGGCCTCTTTTAGCTTCTCCACCTCCAGTCCCAGTTTAGAGACCACCCTCTTGAACAGCTCCTGGTGTGCCCTGAAATTCTCCAGTGGCGCAGAGTGATCCCGGGAGATTACCTTGTCAGGTAAGGAGGAAGAGGACTGTAGAGGTTCAGCCTGCGGGCTTGCGCCCCCTTGCGGAAGGGTTGTACCTGCTGAGGTTCCCTCCAGGGGGTCTGACTCCTCCTCCGAGCAGTGGTATCGATGGTCCTTCTCCTGTGCTGGAGGCACGGACTTGACCCCCAATGATTTGATGGATTGGGGCCCCGGCCCCACCTGGATACCCCATGGGGTCCAGTAAGGCCATTGTCCCAGCCATTGTCCCTGGGACAACCCGGGGCTAACTGCGCCACAGGCTCTGATGCTTTGTGGGTGTGTCGACTTGCCCAACGACTGTCCCCCTTGGGAGAACCCGAAACATCATCGGAGTCAGACCTGGACTGGCGGTGCCATGTTCGTCCTCAGGCCAGAAAGACTGAGGGGGGAAAGTAGCCCAGGGGAAGAGACTGCGGCTTCAAAGTACAGAGCCAGCAGTCTACAGGTGCTGATCATAGGGCCCCTGGGCTGGGGCCCGGGGGAGCAGGTGGGGCCGGGTCCCTACCCCGCTCCCCCGGGGAAGACGGGGTGACGGGCACCTTCCTGGCCCTCAACGGGAGTGAAGCACGAGATCCACTACGGAGAAGCCAGCCATCAACCACACGTGGTGTCAGAAGTGGGATCTATCGTGCAGAGGGGTTGAACCAGGTGGGTCCCAACCCACCCCACTACCAAGATGGAGGACGTAGTGAAAGCTCTGGTCCAAGCCACAGCGGCCCAACAGGAGGCGACCCAGGTCCAGGCAGTGGCCCAGCGGGAGGCTGCACAATTACAACAGGAAACCAACCGCCTGCTACTGAACCAGGCTGCCCAGGACCGGGCCCTACTCCAGGAAGTGGTAGGCCAGCTGAAGGTGCTGGTGGAGCGGGGTGGCAGCCATGATGGGGGGCAGACCATATGGGCCAGCCACTACCTACAGAAAATGACACGGGAAGACGACGTAGAGGCCTATCTTCTCGCATTTGAGAGAACAGCCCTGCGGGAGGCCTGGCCGCGAGGTCAGTGTGCCAGCATCCTCGCCCCATTCCTAGGGGGAGAGGCCCAGAAGGCCTATTACGATATGGCAGCGGAAGCTGCTGCAGACTACATCCAGCTCAAGGCTGAAATCCTGGCCCGATCTGGGGTAACGGTGGCAACGCGAGCCAAGAGGTACCATGAGTGGCGGTATCAGGTGGACAAGGCACCCCGGTCCCAGCTGTTCGACTTAATACACCTGGCTCGGAAGTGGCTGCGCCCTGAAGCCCTCCGCACCGAGGAGATAGTGGAGCTCCTAGTGCTAGACCGGTACACGAGGGGGCTACCGCCAGACCTCCGAGCCTGGGTGGGCCAGAACGACCCCTCCACCTATGACAAACTGATCACCTTGGTCGAAAGACACTTGGCAGCCCATGAGCTATCCCTGACGCCCCGGGAGAAGACATGGCGGGCCCAGAGGCCGGGCCCTAGCTCTGGTTCCGGGACTATTGGGAGGCCCAAGAAGTTGGGACCCAGGTGCCGGGACATTGAGGAGCGGCCCGAGGTCAAAAGGGGGCTGGGAAGCATAGGGGGCGAGCACGGACATGCCCGGCCAAATAGCCCATGACAGAGGGGTGCCACTAACCGGACATACTGGTGTTATGGGTGCGGGGAATTAGGCCACATAGCAGCCCAGTGCCCCAATGGGGAAGAACCCATGCAGTGCAGTCTGGGAGGTCCCAGGGGGTGTTGCAGTCTCATCGGCCTGGTAGGGGTCATAGAGGCCCCCCATGGGTATACCAGGCCGGTGAAGATGAATGGCATCAAGACCACGGCCCTGGTAGACTCAGGGACTGCAGTTACACTGGTCTCCGGGAAGCTGGTGGGGTATGACCAGCTGACCCGGGCCAAGCACACTGGGATAACCTGCGTGCACGAGACTGTGAATTTCTATCCTTCAATCCCCGTGAAGATTGAGATCCAGGGGAATACTAGCCAGGTGACAGCAGGGGTAGTCCCTAAGCTCCCCTACCCGGTCCTGATCGGAAGAGATTTCCCTGGGTTCGAGAACCTACTTCCCCCAGTAGAGCCCGGGGTGGATGGCCAACCCCTGGCGGAGACCAGGGCACAGGCAGTCAGCCCTTCTCCCGCTTTTGCCGAATTTTCTCCAGAAATATTTGCTTCCCCAGGGAGATCCCGGAAGTCCCGGAGGGAAAGGAGGACGGCCAAAGAATTGGGGACCCGGATACTAGCTAGCAGCCGGAAAACTGCCCTGGCTGGTAGGCAAACCCGTTCGGCAGGCCAGGGGACTGCTCAAGCTAGCGAGGACCCAGTGGAAGGTCCCAGTACCAGCCGAAGCGGCCCAGGGGAGGAAGTAGGGGTAGAGCTCCTTGAGGAGGGCCAGATAGGTCCCGTGCGGGGTAATTTTGGGCAAGACCAGGCCAATGACCCCCTCTACATAAATGTAAGGGAGGAAGTAGTAGAGATAGATGGCGTGCCCGTAGAGGGCCGGACTAAGGGCCCTGGACCATACTATGCCCTGAGGCACGACCTGCTATACCGTGTGACACTGATACGGGGGGAGGAGGTGCAACAGCTCTTGGTGCCATGAAAACATATCAGGGCGGTGTTGGAGCTGGCCCACAGTCATTTATTCAGGGGGCACTTAGGAGTAGACAAGACCCTGGACCGAATTTTGAGGAGGTTCTACTGGCCAGGAATACGAGCGGAGGTCCAAAAGTACTGCCTCTCCTGCCCGGAGTGCCAGTTACACAGCCCCCGGCCTCACTTACGAGCACCATTAGTGCCCCTACCCATCATCGAGGTGCCGTTTGAGAGAATCACTATGGACCTGGTGGGACCACTAGAGCGATCTGCACGGGACCATCGAAATGTACTTGTCATTCTGGACTATGCCACATGGTACCCGGAGGCCATTCCATTAAGGAACCCCACCTCAAAAGCAATTGCAAAAGAACTGCTCCGGGTCTTCGCTAGGGTGGGCATCCCCAAGGAAATTTTGACGGACCAAGGGACCCCTTTTATGTCCCAATTAATGAAGGACCTTTGTACCCTACTCCATATCCAGGCCCTGCGGACCTCAGTATATCATCCGCAAACGGATGGCCTGGTCGAGAGGTTCAACCGCACCCTCAAGAGCATGATAAGGAAGGTAGTGGCACAGGACGGGAAAGACTGGGATGCCCTGTTACCCTACCTGATGTTTGCAGTACGGGAGGTCCCTCAGGCATCCACTAGGTTCTCCCCCTTCGAACTATTATATGGTCTCCACCCCTGGGGCATATTGGACATAGCCAAGGAGGACTGGGAGGAGCAGCTCAATACCGGGAGAAATGTCATCGAGCACGTGACCCAGATGAGAGAGCGGATTGCCCGGGTGACTCCCATTGTGAGGGACCACCTGGAGAGAGCCCAGGAGGCCCAGCGAACCTACTATAATCGATGGGCCAAGGCATGAAAGTTTCAGCCTGGAGACCGGGTGATGGTGCTGGTGCCAATGACAGAAAGCAAGCTCCTGGCTAGTTGGCAAGGTCCCTACGAAGTCGTGGAAGCTGTCGGAGACCTAAACTATAAAGTGAGGCAACCAGACCGCCAGAAGCCGATACAGCTATATCATGTCAACCTGCTGAAGCCCTGGCAAGACCGGGAAGCATGCCTGACCGCCCGAGAAATGACCCTCCAGGCAGACGCTCCACAGGGGGAGGTGAGCATGTCCCCCAAATTAACTCCCGAGCAACGGGTGGAGGTGATTGAGATGATCCAGCGAAACCAGGACATATTTTCCAAGCAGCCCGGTCGGACATCGGTGGTCCACCATCATATCATCACCAACCCAGGAGCACGGGTGACGATAAAACCCTACCGGATCCCAGAGGCCAAGAAGGAAGAAATTAGGACGGAGGTAAGAAGGATGTTGGAACTGGGTGTGATAGAAGAATCCCACAGCCAGTGGTCCAGCCCCATCGTCCTAGTCCCCAAGCCGGACGGCACCCTGCGCTTCTGTAACGACTTCAGGAAGCTGAATGAAATATCTAAATTCGATGCCTACCCAATCCCGTGGATCGATGAGTTGGTGGACCAACTGGGCAAGGCCCGCTACCTGACTACGTTAGATTTGACGAAAGGCTATTGGCAAATCCCCCTAGCCAAAGACACCAGGGAGAAGACCGCCTTCTCCACGCCTGATGGCCTTTTTCAGTATACCATCCTCCCCTTCGGACTCCACGGGGCCCTGCAACATTCCAGAGATTGATGGACCACCTACTGAGACCCCACACCAAGTATACGGCTGCCTACCTGGACGACGTGGTCATCCACAGCCCCGACTGGGAAACGCACCTGGAGAAAGTGGAAGTGGTGCTAGACTCCCTTCGGAAAGCAGGTCTCACTGCCAACCCCTCCAAGTGTGCCATAGGGCTGGCAGAGGCCAAATACCTAGGCTATGTGGTAGGGAGAGGCCTAGTAAAGCCCCAGTGGAACAAGGTGGAGGCCATTCGGGACTAGCCCCGACCGGCCCGTAAAAAACAGGTCAGGGCGTTCCTGGGAATTGTAGGGTATTATAGGAGGTTTATTCCCCACTTTGCCGCTAGATCAAGCCCTTTGAATGACCTGATAAAAGCTCGAGGCCCGGATATGGTAAAGTGGACGGAGGCGGCCGACAAAGCATTCATGGACTTACGGACAGCCCTGTGTAGCCACCCAGTGCTTATAGCCCCAGATTTCGAGAAGGAGTTTATCCTCCAAACAGATGCCTCAGAGACAGGGCTGGGAGCCGTACTCACGCAACTAATAGGTGGTGAGGAGCACCCGGTCCTGTATCTCAGCAGGAAGCTCCTCCCCAGAGAGCAGTGGTATGCCGTGGTGGAGAGTGTCTGGCGGTCAAGTGGGCCGTGGAAACCCTCAGATACTATCTACTGGGGAGACGCTTTCACCCTATTGACGGACCACGCCCCGCTCCGGTGGATGCACACCAACAAGGAGAGGAACGCACGAGTGACCTGCTGGTTCCTCTCCTTGCAGCCTTACAACTTTCGGGTACAGCATAGGGCTGTAAGCCAGCACAGCAACGCAGACGCCCTGTCCCGCCAACACTGCCTGACGACCCATGTAGCCCAACCTCGTGGTGTTTAGCGGGGGGCGGGGGGGGAGATGTGTGATATATCAAGGGCAGAGGGCGGCAGGAGAGTGTGCGAAGGGAGGTATATCAGCCCCAGGATGATCAGGGCTTTATTCCCTGCAGCCTAACGGGAATCATGAGGGGGCAATTAGGAGCCAGCTGGGGCCAATTAGTGATCAGCCAGGTGCTCCATAAAAGGGCTCCGCCCCAAACACTCATTGCACAAGTTGGAGGAAGCAGAGGTGTTGTGCTGAGCAAAGCAAAGCAAAGCAAAGCAGCAGATCGGAGAAGCAAAGTGGGGGAGAGCAAAAGAACCCCAAAAGGAGGTACTGAGCCCAGGAGGGGCAGCAAGGACATAGGGCCGGAGAGGCCACAAAGACTGAGGGGGGAAAGTAGCCCGGGGAAGAGACTGCGGCTTCAAAGTACAGAGACAGCAGTCTACAGGTGCTGATCGTAGGGCCCCTGGGCTGGGGCCCGGGGGAGTGGGTGGGCCCGGGTCCCTACCCCGCTCCCCCAGGGAAGATGGGGTGACGGGCACCTTCCTGGCCCCCAATGGGAGTGAAGCACGAGATCCACTATGGAGAAGCCGGCCATCAGCCACAGGAGTTACATACCTACACTGGAAATTACATTCTTATGGTCTGTGGTTCAACAGGTAGCCAGGAGGTGACAAACATGTTCCTTTCAGACAGGCAGGAGACACATATCTCTATATTGGGTTATATACAAATTAAGTACTATATATTTCACAATGGATTCTTATCATCTGAACACTAAGCCACCAATTAATCAAGATAAAGTCTTCGTTCTGTGATCAGCACCAGGAACAAGGAATCCAGTGGCCTGGATCCTCTATGACGGGGATGGAAAATAAGCTGCTCACCACAGGTTTGATTCCCTGTTGTGTAGTCATTCATAGCTATGCAAAGTGCATAGGAAAGGAAGGCAATCCACTCCTCCAAAGGAGTCCCAGCTCTTAAAGGGTCAGGCCCCTGGGAAGTCTCTGCTGAGCATTTCCTCCCCCGTCACCTTCAGGTTGGGGGAGCAGGAAGAGGGAAAAAAACCAAACACACTGCACCAGCACATTAAATCTTGCTGCCATCAAAGCACCACAAAAATTGGCCAGGTAGCAACCCTTGGTGCAGCCCTTCACTAGCCAAGGATTCTGATCTCTGCAAAGCCCCAAAAGGAAAGGCTTCTTTGGGCCAGAAGAAAGCACTCCCCCAACACACACACTTTTATAGGTCGCTTCCAAGACACACAGCTTTTTGTCCCTTTAGTCCGTACCAGGAGAGATGATGTACGAACGTCAAAATATGGAGCTAGACCCAACACAGAACACAACAGAAGCCTCTCCAATGAGTTTGGAATCAGGCCTTAGCCCTTTGACACTTTAAGGTTGAGATGTTAATAACGATTATGCTGTTAATATGATCCACCCTTACATCCCACTTGTTGGTGTTACTGTCAGTAGTAGGAAAAGAAGAGAAGTAAACACATTCCGATAAAACCCTAAATGTGCCTTATAAACTAAATCTAGATTCATGATTCTTGCTGAAGATGTATTCCCCACCCTCCTCCACATATTATTTCTTATGCCAAAGGCCTAATGTCTAATAACCAGAATTCTGTTCCCTTAGATACCACAACATGCTAATCATATGTCCTGAAAGGATTTTTAATTCCCCAAAAGAGAAATGATGGATGGCTTCGCAGTCTGGTTAACTGATTTCAATGCTCCCTATGTAATGGAAGGCTTGCAACGGCTATCCCATGTGCAAGTGGACTCATCAGGGAGGCCTTCGACCTGCTGTACGGCCCCTTTGCACTGCTGCAGGGCAACAATGAATCGGGTCTTTTTTTGTACGTGTACGTGGGACTTTAGTTTTAGTTAAGCACTGACTATGCTCAGTGCCTTTAACAAAAAACAAAACACAAAAGGATGCCCTGCTATTCTTTGAGCCCAACTAATAACTTTGAATTATAACTTCTGTTTACTCTGGGACTGATCCTACAGTCTTTGTGCAGAACTGAGCCATCTGAGCTACTGTGTTTGGAAAAGAGAGAAAGAAAAGAAGCTTTCTTTCTTTCCACATTACACAATTCCATCCACCCAAAAACACACAAATTGAACGGATGAGATTCCCCAGAAAATAATAAAAGTGGGGGAAAGTTGAGAATCATGGCAATGGGACAAAAGATTTCACAAAAGAAGATTATGCACACTCAGCTTAGAACTGTCTGGCAT
>VOCO01032521.1:0-21083 GCA_007922225.1 Emydura subglobosa
CAATTGCGTGTGGGGCTCAAGCAATTTTTTTACTTCCATAACTGACTTGGCAAGCTCAGAGGTGCCAGTGCTATGAACTGCCAAGCTTAGAAGAGCCAAGGCTGAGTAAGGCACTTATGTTCTGGAATAGGCTGCCACAGGAGATTGTGAAATCTCCATCATTGGAGGTTCTAAAGAACAACTTGGACAAACACCCATCAGGGAAGGTTGAGGTTTACGTGGCCCCGATTCAGTGCAGAGGACTGGACCTGAGAACTTCTTGAGGTTCCTTTCAGTCCTACATTTCTATGAAGCTCTGACGGATATAAATACTGGTGAAAATTTCTGGTCTGGAGTTATTCTGGTCTAACCTTGGTGGACAAGTGCCATTTAGCACCCACCATCCTGTGTAAATCTGGTCACATCCCAAATGAAAAAGGATCACAGAATTTAGCTGATTATTATTATTATATTCATTCTGCACACGGCTGTGTACACTACATATCTGATAGATAACAGGAGTGTATGTGATTAGACGTACAGACAGACTGACCTCCTCCAAGCACACAAGCTTATTTTGTCATGATAGACAGACAGATAGATAGAATTGCTATGACCTCTTAGGTTCATGGATGTCTATGTGCAGATCACGATTTTCCTACAAGTATTAATTAAACATTATTCACCAAAGCACGTCTATGAGCATTTCTTACTCCACAGCTCACTGACAAGCAACTCACCATACGTACTCTGTGTCTGAACTTTGAGCTCTTTTGACTGGACACATTTTTAACACGCTCCGTTTCTTTTCTCTTATTGGTTAAATTGTAATATTGGAACGCTTAAAAAAGACGGGGCCATAATCTCACAGGGTGTCAATTGTTACAGCTCTGCTGCTGTCAATAGATCTCTGAGAGTTTGCACCACCTGCGGCTCGTCCCTGAACACTCGGGATGGCAAATTCAAACCCCTCCTCCCTTGAAAATTCCGTACTCAGGCCCCAATTCAGGAAAACACTTCAGCATGTGCTTAACTTTAACCATGTGACCAGTCCCAGTGGAGACTTGACGTTAAACTCATGTGCTTTGTTGGATTAGGGGTGGGGGCAGGCTCCAAGTTAGAGCCAAAGGCTGCATGGAACAGGGTCTTATCCAAACTGCTGTCACTGGTTCCATCCCTCTCCTTCCTCAGCCAAACGTCCCACTGCAGCCGGGGCACTGGGATCACTCTCCCCTCTGGAGTTTGGTTTGTTAACAGAGAATAACGGTTGAAAGCCAAAATCTCCAGGCTGCTACTCCAGGATCACCAGGCCATTCTGCCCATCCTGGGCTCCTAATTCCCTCTGCTGGGCACTGTTCCTGCCCGGCAGTGCAGGTCCTTCCAGCCGGGCCTCCTTTCTGGCTGCTATGGAGAGCTTCTTCCGAGTCCTCCCTGACCCTGGGTTCCCTCTGGATCCCCTTCAGGAGTCTCCTGAGAAAAAGAATTCTTCTGCTCTTTACCCTTGGATCGGCACACCAGGCCCAGCTTTCTGTTCCTCAGATCTCTGAGCAGTGGAGAGCTCCCAGGCCACCCCAGACCCTGGGCATTTCCAGTGAGACGTCCCCTAGGTCTGACTTACCCACTGGTCCCCCTGGCTGGAATGGATCAGCCTCCCTCCCGCGATGCCTGGTCACCTGACCCAACCACAGCCTGCAGCCCAAATCGTCACCTGGGAACAGATGACCAGGCACAGGTGTGGATGAGCTCATCCCCAATTAAAGGGCCAGCCCACCCTGAGACAGTGGGAATTTAAATTGGGCCTAAGGCATTTAGGCACCCCATTGCCATACAGTGGGAATGCTTCCTGTGATACAGCCTGTAATCCAGGCCGGGAGCCAAGAGAATTTGGTGCAGAAATCTCAGTCTCTTTTGGGCTCCTAACTCCCTCAGGCTCAGTTGAAAATGCCCGTCCTTATCTGTAATGACAACAATATGTGTTATTCTCAAGGATTATAATGTGGCCTTATCTTTACCCGGCTCTGTGTATGAAACACTATAGTAATTTTTGCTTTCCCAGTGACATGCAGTAATATGTACAAGCCCCCTTGACTGCGCTCCTTTGTGTCTGCATTATGATAAAACCTTTAATTACATGAGAACAACCGTTGACTAAAAGGTCACCTGCTATTTCTCAAAGAATTTCCAAGGAGTGCCCAGTTCCCGATTTAATGGGAGGTAATCACTTAACTCCTGTAAGCCTCTCTGAATATTCCCGCCTTAGTGACTGTAACATTAACAGGTACCCTTAACTCTGCCTTCTTGTGCAGATATTTGCAAAACACTCGATAGTGGGTGAGCAGCTGGAGTGTTGAGACCATTGCTCATCATGGTCACCCCACTGTTGTCATTCTGCCGGTCTCTCATATCCATCTGTTTTCTCTCCCCTTATACAGCCATTATAAGCTCTATATTGAAAGACAACATCTTTTTGTCATGGGTGCATACAGCACCTAGCACAGCGGGATTGGCACTTGGTGAGTCTTGAATGCAAATAAAAAACAGTAATTAACACACGTTATGCTACAATCGTTAATGAGATGATCATATCCGGTTCTTTCCCATGTTATACAACAGAATCTGATTGGGCAGTTTTAAGTCTGCTGCAGGTCAGATTAGTCACTAAAAGCTGACACCAAACCAATGTGCCCAAAGGCCCAAGGTGATGGAAACCCATTGACATCCGTTATCATTCTTGCAAAACAAGTATATTGCAATAGCCCCTGAAAACCACAGCCCTGGTGCAAGGCACTGTACAAAGATATTGTAACAGAGTGGCCTGCCCCTTTAAGGGCCAGTGGCCCTGTGACAGTTGGGAAGGAGCCAAGGGTCCCTCTAAAGGGGTCTGTGGAGAAGAGCTGTAGGAAGCAGAGTGGCCCTTGCCCTGGAGCAGCGAGATGAAAATAAACACTAGATCAGCATTCCAAAGGTGTGCAGGCATCTGAAGAAGTTGGTAGGTGCCTAGTGGAATTTACAGTAGCACCTAAGCAGGGTAAGTGCCTAACTCCCCTTGGATGGCATCAGGACTTTGCCATGAGCTTTGATAAATCCAGTAGGTGCCCGTCTCCATTTTTAGGTGCAAAAATCCCTTTGTAATCCTGGCCCACAGATAACACAGAAACTGGCCTGGAGCCAGGAAACTCTGGGGGAGATCCCAGGGCCCGTAGCAGGCCGGGGAGTCAGACTAGAGGATCATAATGCCATTAAAATCAAGCCATTGATGAACTTTTGCCTCTGGGCCCCTGCTTCTGAGCCGTGCCGGGCTCCAGGGAGTGAATCCCACTAGCCCTTAGCAAACAGACGTGGATAAATTGCCTTCCCGCAGCGTCGCTCCTTTAATGTCAGTGCAGCTCACAGCCAGCTACACACAGCTCATCTGCGGAGAGTGGCAGATCTGAGTCTGGTTCTGTCAGGACAGTCTTAGAATGAGGGGAAAGGATTCTCAGATACCTGTGCCTTCAGCTTCTAGATTCTGGTACAGAGATAGATATTGATCAAAGAATCCTGGTGCTGGATGACTGGATGCATCACGTGATGGGGAAATATCCATAAAGACCTGTACAGTAAGTTTGCTATTTCAATTAAATATGTTGGGGGTTCAAAATACAGGGGGAAATTAAGATGATAAATATGAATTGCTATGTGAACTCATTAAGATACCTGTTGCTGACTGGAACTTTTCCACTCTTCAGGAAAATTTTGACTTCTTCTTGAGAACCCCAAATCCTTTCCTTTTTCTGTTAAGTTTTGGAAACTGAAAACTTTCTGCCGAAAACTGGAGGGTTTTTAAATCACAAAACCGAAAACGTTTTGTTTTTGAGTTTTCCGTTTCTTTACAAAACAATCCCAAAATGTTGGAGAAAAGCAGACAGATTCTGAGATTTGTTGTTTAGCTGAAAACCCAATCTCCATTAAGAAAAATGCAACAAAAATTTTCATCCAGCCTTAAACTTTAAATAAAATTGGGGAACGTTAACTTTTCTTGCTTTCAAACCCATTTATTCTATTGCATCTGTGTGATTTCTCTTTCAAAGGGATAGTTGCCAGGCAGCAGGCCATGTAGGCACAGAGCTGGGGGGAGAAAAGCTGCCACTTAACATGCTGGAGGATTCCACATCATGTTGCCCTGCAGCGTGGGAATCAGGTGGTGCTGGCGTTTTAGTCTATCAGCCAAGGTGTGAGGTTGCTGACGTTCAAGACGGAAGGCCCTTCTTTGCGAGGATTGTTGGATTTGGATTTTACTTTGTTCCATCCTTCACTCTGCCACTCTGCATTTGAACAAGCCACTCCTTGAGACGCAGCCTCAGATGAGAACAAGTAACAAAGCTCCATTGATTTTAAAGGAGCCGATCCAATGTACACCAGTGTGTTAACACTCTTGATTGATTGTCAACGTGAGGAGCACTGACAACACCTAATCATTGTAAACGATGAGTGCTCTACACCTTTGACATTCATACAATCAGATCTCAGGGAAAGGGGAATCCGGGCCATTCCCTTTGTAGCTCTAATCCTAACCATCGCCCATCTCATTCCCTCCACAGCCATCAGACAATGGACTGAGGAAAAAAAATGTCCAACCGAACCACAATGACCGAGTTCCTTCTCCTGGGATTCTCTGACGTTCGAGAGCTGCAGATTTTACACTTTGTGGTGTTTCTCGTGCTTTACCTGACATCCTTTGTGGGGAACCTTCTCATCGTCACAGCCATAACCCTCGACCGTCATCTTCACACCCCCATGTACTTCTTCTTGCTGAATCTGTCAATCCTAGACCTTGGCTCCATCTCGGTCATCATCCCCAAATCCATGGTCAATTCCCTCATGAACACCAGGTCCATTTCTTATTCCGGATGTGTCGCCCAAGTCTTTTTTTTTTCATGCTTTGCTTCAGCAAATGTTGCCTTATTGACCATCATGGCGTACGACCGATACATCGCCATCTGTCAACCACTGCACTATGAGATGGTGATGAACAGGGGAGCTTGTGTCCAAATGGCCATCGGTGCCTGGATCAGTGGCATTCTGTACTCCACGCTACACACCGGAAATACTTTCACAATCTCCTTCTGTGGAGGCAACACGGTGGATCAGTTCTTCTGTGAAGTTCCCCAGCTCCTCAAGCTGGCCTGCTCTGACTCTTACCTCAGTGAAGTTGGAGTTATTGTCTTTAGTCTGTGCTTAGTCTTATGCTGCTTTGTTTACATAACAATGTCGTATGTTCAGATCTTCACCACGGTGCTAAAAATCCCCTCTGAGCATGGCCGGCATAAAGCCTTCTCCACCTGCCTCCCTCACCTCACTGTGGTCTCCTTGTTCCTTTGCACTGGCGCCTTTGCTTACCTGAAACCCACCTCCAGCTCAGCCTCTGATCTGAATCTCTTAGTGGCTGTTCTCTATTCCGTGTTGCCTCCGATGATGAATCCCATCATCTACAGCATGAGGAACAAGGAGATCAATGGTGCAGTGAGTAAATGGATGTGTTGGAGGTTATTCAGCAAGAATAAAATGTCCATATGTCTCCTTCGGTAGCAATTTTATTCAGTGTTTCTTTATAAATATAATCATCTGATGACATTATTGCCTCCATCAGAGCATACTGTGCAATCTGTTTATGAAGAACTGGGTTTTAACACTAGTAAAAATCCCGAAAAACAATACTCAAGAAAAAAACTAATTATTACAGGTTTATGTTAATGCAATTAAGATTGGAATCTCTCTCTCTCTCTCTCTCTCTCTATCCATCATGTACTGCTACCCGTCACCATAGTATCTGATCACCTTGCTCATACTAACCATAGCAATATCCTTTGTGTGGTCTGTGGCTCTTCTAAATTTTAAGGATAAAAACTCTGATAGAGATATGAGCACATTTGTTCTTTGTGTTTGTTAGTCACAATTTTAATTTATCTTTCCTTAGTTGTTTGTTAGTTTTCTTTACATCTGTGTTCCAGGTGGGTTTGGAAGGGGGAACACCTGGAGAGATGGTAAGTGTTTGGTTAGACAGGATTTTCTATATTTGACTTCTCTTGAGGGTGCCCATATGTCTTCTCTTTAATGGGGTTTTCTGAGAGAGCTGTAGATTTTCTCCCCACAATGATAAAAGATGCAAAAGAGGTTTCTTCATGGCCAAGTTCCTCCTGAAATGTTTATACCGTTGGGATATCATTGTGTTATTGATGATGTGTTGAGGGACAAAGAAAAACAGGTGGTATCTATTTCTTATTTTAACCCTCAATGACTATGTCAAGGCTGTATGCACTGGATCTCTGTCAGTCCCAGGATATTCGAGTGACAAGGTGAGTGAGATAATATATTTTATTGGACCAACTTCTGCTGATGAGAAAGATTAGTTTTCAGCTGCACAGAACTCTTCCTTCTCAGACCCTTACCAACTCTGTGTGGTTCAAAAGCTCATCTCTCTCATCTAGAGAAACTCGTTCAAGAAAAGATTTTACTTCACCCACAATCTCTATGTAAAGCTTTGTCAATCTGGCTATGGTGGAAAGACTGCTTTGAAGAGAAACTTTTCCCAGTGTTTTCTAAAGAAACTCTAACTCGTACAATTATGGAATCTTAGAAGATGAGGGTTGGAAGGGACCTCAGGAGGTCATCTAGTCCAAACCCCTGCTCACATCAGGACCAATCCCAACTAAATCATCCCAGCCAGGACTTTGTGAAGCTGGGCCTTGAAAAACTCTAAGGATGGAGACTCCACCATGCGGTGTAATGAGACCAAATCTTGATTCCATGGAAGTCAGTGGGGTTTAGCCCCTCACTTCAAAGTGATTACCATTTGCCAGTAGCCTATATACAAAAATCATCCAGATTTGGCTAAGAGCTCCCTGGAGAAAGTGAGTGTGACGGAGATATAAGGGTCTGATTTCCCAACTCATCTAGATCACCACCAATGTAGACTAGACCCACAACAATCATCAGTTTAACACTGATGAGTTTCTTGCCCAAAGTCTCTGCACTCAGTAAAGACCTAAACACTGGTGTAAGTTACTTGACTGGGGTCATTTTGTTCTAGCCTGGGTATAGGTGGAAAAGTGCCATCACACGCTCTGATCTGTTATTCCATAAACCATCGCGAGTCAATCTACTCACTTCCAAGCTGAGAAAGGCTCTCAGAGGTTGGTCTGTTAGTAGTATTAGGATACCATCTTTGTGCATGGTTGTATACATTACATATATGACAGAGAAAGCAGGTGATTAGCTAGAGACACGGGCAGATAGGACAAGGAATGGTCCTAACACACAACCTCATAATGATAGATTTCTACTTGATTGTGGATTATGTTAGCTGGGTAGCTAGATAACAATTATTCTATGCAAATTATTGTGCTTCTTTTCCTCTTAATGATTGTCTACATTCAGATCATGATTTTCTTATAAGTACTCCTTATTAAATATTATTTAACGAGGATTTTTTATGACTATATCTTACTCCATCGCTCATTTACAAAGAGCTCATCATAAAGACTCGGTGTTTGAACTTTGAGCTGTTTACACTGGATACATTTTAAATATGCTCTGGTTTGCTTCTCTAAATAAATGGAAGTATCACACTCAGCTTCCTGAAAAATCAAGGGGCCAATTCTCAACGGGTTTAATTTGTCCTGGCTCTTTTGACGTAAATAGATCTCTGAGAATTTACACGTAATTTGGACGATGTGGTGCAAACACCTGTGATTATGAATTTAACACTCACTTTGACTATTCTGTGCAAAGGCCCCGATCCCACAAGTCACTTCAGCCCATTCTTCACTTTAAACATCAGATTGGGCCCTTTCAAGGTTTAAAGATGAACTCCTGCTTAAATCCCAGCTGGTTATGGGTTTGGGTTATGGATAGGGTTTAAGGCTAACACCAAACTGCTATCAGAAGCTGACACTGTCCCCATATCTCTCCTTTCCCAGTCAAATAAAATTACAATTGGTGCACTGCTTTACTCTCTCTTTCTGTGGTCTGAATTCTTTACCTAAAATAACAAGCTTATCGCAAAGCCAGAATCTCTGGGCCTTCTTCTGCAGACTCAGGGAAATGTGCGACCTTCTAGTTAATTAATAAGGATGTATAACGAGGGGCTGGCTGAGTACAGGCCCCACACAATGGTTTTGCCTAGACAGGGTTTTGTCCTTCCCTTGTCTTGGCAAAGGAGAAGCACATCGTTCCCCCGCGACACATTGTCTACACTTGGCCCGGGTTCACAAAGCATCTTCTCCCTTCAACCCCATGTGCACAGCAGAGGTGAGATGCAGCCAGCTCTGGGGTGGGGCAGCAGGGTGACAGCCACAGAGCTGGATCGCCTGGCGCCAAGGGGCCGGGTGAGTCCCTGCTGCTGCCTGCTGGGAGGAATGGACCCCACTTAGAGGGTGAAGAGAGCGAGAGAGCCCCACACCTCCTAGAAGACAGAGGACAGCCTTAGTACTGCTTGCCCCTGATGGAGATTCCCCATGTGCCCTGGGGGCTGGTGCTGGAGTTTTCAATGTGGCCTCATCTTGATGTCCACCAAATCCTGTTTTTGCAGGTGGGGCTGTGCTTGTGGAAAGGGCAATGTTGGAGACTGTGTGTAAGTAGGGGGGGCTCTCCCTGGCAGGATTTGAGTCAGCTGGTCCGTGGACAAATGCTCTGGGCTGCCAAGTTGGATGTGACTGCTCTTGCTCTGTCTGGGTTCAATTCCCCTGTCTGGGACATCTCTTATTGATCTGGGCAGGGTCTTCTACTTCACTGGTCGTTCTGAGGCTGGGCAGGGCTGGGTGCTCGCCTCCTTGTGTCAATACCTTGCAATGCAGTTGGACTCAGAATCTGGTCAAAAGAGATGGACAGTGAAATGCAGTAAATTCGGGGAGGAGGGACATGAAGAAAATGATGAAAGAAACAGGCCACATGAATTCAGAGCCACCTGGATCGCTGCGTGAGCTGAGGGCAAACGAAAAGTATGTGTTTTAATACAGCTAAATGTAAACGTATGCATCTAGGAAAAAAGAACATGGGCCAAACGTGCAAGTTCCGGCATTCTGTCCTGGGAAGCAGTGATTCTCCACCACTGTCAATTTTAAAATCAAAATTGTGTATTTTGATAGTCCTGCTCTTGTTAAAAAGGAATTATTATGGGGATGCTCCATGGCCTGTGTTCTGCAGATTATATGATCACAGTCATCCCCTATGGCCTTGGGATCTATAAATTATCTCTAGGAACAACTTCCAGGGGGATGTGAGAGCTTCTCCATCATTTGGAGTCTTTAAATAAAGTTTGGATATCTTTCCGAAAGGTACCCTTGTTTTCACCATAGCTTTCTGGGATTCATTCAGGAATCACCAGCTGAGGTTCCAAAGACAACTTTGAAGGAGGTGATTACCCTAATGGCCTCTTCTGGTCTTAAAACGTTTGAATCTATGAACAGTTCACTGAAAGCAATAGTCCAGATTCCCCTCTAACTTAAACTGGTGTAAAAGAGAAATCATGTAGTTGAGGTGAATAGATTCAAATCAGTGTAAACCTCATCTAGGTAAGAAATGTTGGGCTCTTTATCACATATGTATCATATGATTGATGGAGTTTTGATGTGTCTAAAAGTGTCATTATTTGGGATTGATATATAATTTGTTATGGAACAGTACTTTTGTGTTAAGCTTTTCACATACTTGTGTATTCTATAAAGTAATAATGATACCCTGAACAAAGTCCTTTCAAATCATTGTGTTTGCTTTCCATATAAACACTGAATATACTGGTAATAAACATAATATAATGTTTACCAACCAAACTGACTTGGATTTTAAAGTGAAGTTAAGGTTTTAAATGGGAGTTAGAAGTCCAATTCCAAGTGATTTTCAACGGCAGTCAGGCACCTAATTCCCTTTGGTAGCTTTGAAAATCTTAGCCATAAAGAATCATGAAGTTCTAAGTGTCTCTGGAAGAAAATGGCATGGTTATTAACAAGCATACTTGAGTGTTTAACTCACAATTTTTTGGAGGCATTAATTAGTTAGTAAGTCACGCTAAAAACTTAAATTTCCATACCTACTCTGCATATATTCACTCCTATTCCATCTAAGGGTATAAAGTGACAAACAATTTAATGATGGACAGATCAAACTCCACCAGAAGGCATCAATGCCCTTCCTATTGGATTAACACATAACTCCCATGTTCTTGGTCTGGAGCTGTAGTCAGGGTTTTGACATGCGTCCACTAAAAAATGTGCCAAGGCTTCCAAATCGTTATCACCTTTTAGCAACGTTTAGACAGTAGCAAATTCTCTGGATTCCTAACAACACCTAGGGATGAAAATCCCAGCTGACTCTTCCAAGACCTTTGTGCTAGCCTGTTTGCTGCTACTGAGAAATTTGGGAGTTAAATAACTGGTGTATAAACACAGCACAAGAACTCTTCAGTGGATGGGTTCTAAACTTTGTCTTTGTTTAATATATCCCATTGGTGATGGAGGATCTATAATTAGTTCCTTTGGGTACTAATTCAAAACAACATTTATTACATCATGTCCCCTGAAATGTTGCTAGTTAGTTTTCAATGGCATGGACCAAACTGCTCCTTGGTGCAACTCCTCTCATTTCACTGTGGTTGCACCAGTGATGTATCTGACCCAGCATGCTTTTATCACAGACATTTTGGGCCAGGTTCTGATCACACGTACACAGCTGGAGTAAGCGGAATTAGTCCATATTTACACCAGAGTGACTGAATTGAGAATCTGGGCCATTGTGCACATTCAAAGTTCTCCAGTATCTCCAAATAGGAATGTGTCATAAAAACTGAATCTCAGAAGGAGAACACAGAAGAAGCGGTGCCTGTTATGCTTCCCTTGTAGCCAAACTGTGCTGCCTTGGACTAGAGGCAAATGCACTAGACACTGTACATACACACACAAACACACACAGTCCTGGCATTTCATTTCCAAACACAGGGCCAGTGTTCTATAGCTATTTATTTGCCTAAAGATGCATATAATAACCTAGTGAGATTTTCAAAAGCAATGTGTGGTGGGGGGATAGATTTAGAAGAGGAAATCACATCCTAAGTACTAAGTGCCTAAATCCCAGAATCAGACCCCAATGGGATTCTCTAAACCCCTGATCAGCTGCCCTCAAACTCTGTAGGTGCCAAGGCCAAAATTTTTGCAGTAAAAGTTCCCTAGGTGCCTACATTTCTGCTTCTGGATATGGGCACTGCGATCTCAGGTCAGATGTCCCGACACGTATCCCTCAGAGCAATGCATGAACCATGGGAAGATAGATGTTCCTCGGCCTATCTCCCCTGCAGCGTCCGAGCTCACCTACCAGTTTGGGTCCCACAAGCCAGCTCTCCCAAAAAGGTGGGGACTTCCTCAGTCTGTCCAGTTGGAGCAGTTCCACTCTGGCTGAAAAATGGAACAGTCATTGGGCCAGAGAGACAGAGAGAAAATATAAGAATGAATAAGAACAGCCACAGTGGGTCAGACCAAGGGTCCATCTAGCCCAGTCTCCTGTCTTCTGAGACTGGCCAGTACCAGATGCTTTAGAGAGAATGAACAGAACAGGGCAATTTTGAGTGATTGACCCCCTGTCATCCAGTCCTATCTCCTGGCAATCAAAGGCTTAGGGACACCCAGAGCACGGTGTTGTGTTCCTGACCATTGAGGCTAATAACCATTGACAGACCTATCCTCCGTGATATTAGCTATTTCTGTCTTGAACCAAGTGATATTTTTCACCTTCACTACATCCCCAGGAAACAAGCTCAAAGGCTGACTGTGAGTGGTGTGAAAAAATGCGTCCATGTCTTTGTTTTAAACCTATTGCATATTAATTTCATCAGGTGACCTCCGTTTTTTGCATTTTGTGGTTGGGTAAATGCCTGTACAGTCTGGTGGTTGGCCCGCTTCCCTGGGAGATGAGAGCCCAGAGTTCCAGACCACCTTCTTCAATGACTTTTTTGTTATTTATCTTGCCTCTCATATAGTTTGAAAATCCTTTTTACTGTAATCTTTTGTTTTACTGCTGAAAGTTAACAATACTTTGGGTTAAGAAGGCTGTCAGGTTACTGTATTTGCCATTGGTCACTGAAGGAAAGAAGAACAGGTGTTCAACCAATTTGGGCCCACTGGGTAAGCACGAAGGATGCATGGAGTGCTGTACCCCGGGGTCTGGACTAAGATACAGACACCAGAGCGGACTCACTCAGAGAGGGGTGACAGAGGCGCAGCTCACCCTGCAACTATGATAACTTGGCGTCCTTGTGAGTATCAGCGACAGTTTATGGCCCGCCATGGGACTGAGCCATGCAGGAGAGCAGCTCGGGGCTTTGTACCGGAAAAGGTCGCTCTTTAGTGCTTTCATGGTCTTCCTTCACCTGGTCCAACATCCATTGACCTGAGTGGGTGCAGAGTTAGGCCAGCACTGAGCCCTTTGTAAAATAGACGTTAGGCAGTAAATGTTCCCCACAGTATTTTCTTGGACCTTTTCATCCAGAAAAGGGCTGGGCTTTTCAAAGAAGGCTGAGACAGTGAGGATCCTAACTACTGTTGATTTCAACGGGACTTCAGCATCTAACTTTGTTAAATGCCTTTGAAAATCCCTGCCAGGTTTTCTATGAATTCCTTTATCAGAATAAGCAATCCCACAGCCTAAAACATCCCTGTGAAGGAAGTTCTTTTTGGTTTTTCTGTTGGTGTGTTCCGCTCATTTTTTTCATTCAGCCTAAACTTGCTCTTTTCCAGCTAACTCCACCTTGACTAATTCCCCTCCCCTACACAATGGATACAGTATCAGGGCTCCACATGGTTGTTGCGTTACCTGGTGAGTTGTTATATCCCAGTTCCCAAAATTCTCTGTCCGATACAGTCTGTTAAAAAAATCCAGTTCTGCATTATATAGCTGCTTTTTCATGCTGGCCAGCCCCTCTGTTAAGGATGGGCAAACCATCATACCTATATTAAAACCGTTCAGATACTTTATTCCCTAGAGTGAGCTTCCTGTGTAGGCAGTAGTTTTGCAAAAAGGCCTGGTGGTTACAATAGACAAAAAGATGGACATGAGTCAACAGTGTGCCCTTATTGACATCAAGGGTAGTGGCATATTAAGTTGCATTTGTAGAAATATTGCCAGCAGATCGAGGGAAGAGATTATTCCCCTCTATTTGGCACTGGTGAGGTCGCATTTAGAGTTCTGCATCCAGTTTTGGGCCCCCCACTACTGGAAGGATGTAGACAAATTGGAGAGAGTTCAGCAGAGGGCAATAAAAATGATTATGGGGCTGGAGCACAAGACTTATGAGGAGAGGCAGAGGGAACTGGGCTTATTTAGTTAGCAAAGGAGAAGAATGAGGGGGGATTTGATAGCAGCCTTTAACTACCAGAAAGGGGGTTCCAGGGAGCATGGAGCTAGGCTTCTTCTCAGTGGTAGTAGATGACAGAACTAAGAGCAGTGGTCTTAAGTTGCAGTGGGAGAGGTCTAGGTTTGATATTAGGAAAAAGTTTTTCCCTAGGAGGGTGGTGAAGCACTGGAATGGGTTACCTAGGGAGGTGGTGGAATCTCCATCCTTAGAGGTTTTTAAGCTGCAGCTTGACAAAGCCTTGGCTGGGATGATATAGCTGAGGTTAGTCCTGCTTTGAGCAGGGGGTTGGACAAGATGATCTCCTGAGGTCCCTTCCAACTCTATGGTTCTATGATTCTCTGATTTGCTCTATTCTTCCTCTGCTTGCTTTGATACAATATAAGGAAATACCCTGCAGAAAAGACAGAGGTTTCCTGTTCCACTGTGGATAAAGGATGAAAGAGTCACTTGGCAAGATGGAGAAAGAAAGAAAGAAAAGGACTCTAGACCTGTTCAATTGTGCGAGGGTGGGTCTGCAGGCAGGTGCTAGATGCAGTTGGGTGCAGGGGTGAGTGGACTCGCTAGATTGGTCACTGTCGGAAGACAGGACACTGGGCTAGATGGACTATTGGTCTGACCTATCATGGCTGTACTTATGTTCTTATTATTTGTATGTTCTATTACGTTGTAAAATATTAAAATGTAATATGTAATACAGTATTATATGTATACATTATATATACTTTTATATATGTTATTTTACATTATATTTAATATTTTACTATATTGCATTTAATATTTATTATTCTATTATAATTCTAAAGGGTCGTTCCACTTCAACATGATCAAAACAAAACATTTCAATAACATCCACACAGCTAAGTGTGCCAAACTCAGGTCAGAGTGTCAGAAACCAGGATAGACACCCCAGACTGGGGATATATTCCATCATTAGATGTCACCATGCCAATAATGAAAGTGTGCTCCTGAATCACTATCTATCACTGTCGTGGTCACAGACAGTCCCCTTATACTCTCTAGCTTCTCTTTACCACCCAGACAAATAGGACGTTGTGATAAAGGGTTATGAAAACCAGAAATCATATAAACTAGATTCTTCCAGCCCCAAAGGATTGGTTGCTCACCCTAGATCACTGGGTGCTCAGGTTCTTACCAAAAACAACACAGCACCCAATTCTTTTGTAAACTAACTACAGATTTCTTAACTAAGAAAAAGAAATGAGAGAATTATCGAGAGGTTAAAGCAGATAAAATACATTACAGCTGGATCAGATTGTGTTGTCTAAATGGTAGCAGAGAAGTCGTAATCTGCCAGTCTCTTAGAGTCTTCATGAGTTCCTCAGGGTTGACCCAAGTGGATTTGGGGAACTCTGTCTTGTGTCTGGAAACTCCCCTAGCAGCATCCAAAAAGATCAGAGAATCCCATCCAGTGTGCCTTTTTTAGCTGAAAACAGTCTATCAATCCCTTTCAGCACACCATGGATCTTGCTTTCGTCACTGAAAACAGACAAAGCTTGTGGATCTCCCATTCTCCAGTGTAATGACCCATGCTTTGAAGCTAACAGTCTTCTCACTCAAAGTTGTAAGGCTCCAATTCTGGTTTATGGCCCATTTCATTAAAGAGATATAGCTAATGCATTTAGTGACAATAATCCAGAGCATTTCATTCGTTTTCATTAACACCACGACAAGAAGAAAACTCTTCCTTAAATGCAAAGCATCCTTTGATTTAAGTCCAGGATACAGACATGAGAAAGAGCATTGCAGCAGCAGGCTAATTCAGTTGCACTAATACACATCAAATAAGATACACAGGTAATGCAAACAGCCTTCAGCCGGCTACAGACAAACGTAGGCAGCAACATTAACGTTTAACGGACAATTGAATTGGAACACTGAACACTGCCTTGAGGTCATGACCTGACCTCAGTTAGCTGCTGGAGCCACAGTGTGGATGTGATTTTCTACTGGTCCTGTGGTAATTAGACATCCAACATCCATTGACTTTCTGTTGGAGGGCAGCACTCACCTCCCTTGGACCAATTGCTTCCAGTTCACCGTTCCATGAACCTTCATGTCTGCAGTGCTGGGATATTCATGAACTCACCTGACTCAAATTCATGTTAAAGCTAAAGGTATTAGTCACAAAACTATGTTTTTATTGTTTTCACTCATTTCTTCAGATGATCCAGGCTTTTGGCAGAGATAATCAGTGTTGTAACTCCAAGTTGTCTTTGTGGCCATGTTATGTTATCTGTTTCAATAAATAGTGAGGCTCATTCAACCCCATGCCACTGTCACTTGCTGAGACTCTTGAGAAAAGAGGTGACGGGTGACTGACACTGGAATTGTCTTCTCATGCTACAGCCAAACCATGCTGACCTGTAGGATGTGCTCTGAGGCCTCCCCATTCTCCCAATCTTTCCCTGAAGTCTTGGATTGAAGAGGTAACATGATGGGTTGATGGGAGGGATTATATTCAGGTTTCATTAGTTGAGGTGAGAGGATGTTATGGTGAATATCTGCGAAATGATCTTATGGTGAGTGAAAAGGGTAGAATACTATCATTGACTGAGGAACAAAAGTGGTATGATTTGTGAATAGGGAATCATTTATGGTAGATTGTGAAGGGTAAGTCTATAACAGGTGGAGGTGCGGAAAGTCTAGGAATAAGTAATTGTGCTGGTGAATATTATGGTTTATGAATGCTGTATTATCCAATGGTTAGTGGAGGATCGAGAAGCCTATTGCTGGTGGAGGGCAGTGAAGTCCAAATGCTGATTACAGGATAAAAAATATGGTTAATAATGCAGAAATGCAAGAGACCTATCAGCCCAGGCCTATAAGAATTAGCGTTTTTGCTTTGTACACGAGCAAGTCCTCACAGCCTTAGCAGGAGTAAGTTGCTTAATGAACACAAAAAGGAAGCTTACAAGAAGTGGACGCTTGGTCAGATGACTAGAGAGGAGTATAGAAATACTGCTCGAGCACACAGGAGTGAAATCTGGAAGGCCAAAGCACAACTGGAATTGCAGCTAGCAAGGGATATGCAGGGTTCCTACAGTTATGTTAGCAACTTGGAGGAGTTTAAGGGAATTGTGCGTCCGTTATAGAATGGGGGAGGCAACCTAGTAACAGATGATGTGGAAAAAGCTGAGGTACTCAATGGTTTTTTTGTCTCTATCTTCACAGACAAGGTCAGCTCCCAGACTACTACACTGGGCAGCACAGAATGGAGAGAAGGTGAACAGCCTTCAGTGGTGACAGAACAAGTTCAGGACTATTTAGAAAGACTGGACATGCACAAGCCCATGGGGTGGGATGCAATGCATCCGAGGGTGCTGAGGGAGTTGGCTGATGTGATTGCAGAGATATTGGCCATTACCTTTGATAACTTGTGGCGACTGGTGGAGGTGCAGGAAGATTGAAAAAAATGGCAAATCTAGTGCCTATCATCAAAAAAGAGAAGAGGGAGGATCCAGGGAACTACAGACCCATCAGCCTCAACTCAGTCCCCAGAAATATCATGGAGCAAGTACTCAAGGAATCCATTTACAAGTACTTGGAAGAGAGGAAGGTATTAAGAACAGTCAGTATGGATTCATCAAGGGCAACTCATGCCTGACCAACCTGATTGCCTTCTGTGATGAGGTGACTGGCTCTGTGGATGTGGGGAAAGAGGTGGACATGATATACCTTAACTACAGCAAAACTTTTGATACGGTTTCCCACAGTATTCTTGCCAGCAAGTTACTGAAGTATGGGTTGGATGAATGGACTATAAGGTGGCTAGAAAGCTGGCTAGACCATCAGGGTCAATGGGTAGTGATCAATGGCTCGATGTCTAGTTGGTAGCCAATAACAAGTGGAGTGCCCCAGGGGCCAATTTGTCTGTCTGGAGGCCAGATTTGCTCAACATCTTCATTAATGATATGGAGGATGAAGTGGATTACACCCTCAGCAAATGTGCAGATGACACTAAGCTGGGGGGAGTGGCAGATATGATGGACGGTAGAGATATAATACAGTGTGACCTAGACAAATAGGAGGATTGGGCCAAAAGAAATATGATGTTCAACAAGGGCAAGTGCACAGTCCTGCACTTAAGATGAAAGAATCCCATGCATTGCTACAGACTGGGGACCGACGGGCTAGGCAGCAGTTCTGCAGGAAAGGACCTGGGTGTTACAGTGGATAAGAAGGTGGATATCAGCTAGCAGTGTGCCCTGGTAGCCAAGAAGGCTAATAGCATATTGGGCTGCATTAGTAGGAGCATTGCCAGCAGATCACGGGAAGTGATTATTCCCCTCTATTCGGCATTGGTGAGGCTGCACCTGGAGTATTGTGTCCAGTTTTGGGCCCCCCACTACAAAAAGGATGTGAACAAATTGGAGAGAGTCCAGTGCAGGGCAACAAAAATGATGAGGGGCCTGGAGCACAAGACTTATCAAGAGAGGCTGAGGGAACTAGGCTTGTTTAGTCTGCAGAAGAGAAGAATGAGGGGGGGATTTGATAGCAGCCTTTAACTACCTGAAAGGAGGTTCCAGGGAGGATGGGGCTAGCCTGTTCTCAGTGGTGGCTGATGACAGAACAAGGAGCAACGGTTTCATGTTGCAGTGGGGGAGGTCTAGGCTGGACATTAGAAAAAACCTTCTCACTAGGAGGAAAATGAAGCACTGGAATTGGTTACCTAGGGAGGTGGTGAAACCTCCATCCTTAGAGGCTTTTAAGGCCTGGCTTGAGAAAGCCCTGGCTGGGATGATTTAGTTGGTGTGGCTCCTGCCCTGAGCAGGAGGTGGGACTAAATTACCTCCTTTCATGCCTTCCAAACATAATCTTCTATGATTCTATGAAGAAAGAAAGAAAGAAAGAAAGAAAGAAAGTTGAAAATCAGATGCAGCAAATCTTAGCAACAGTGAATTCTCCAAGGATCTGTCCCCAGTGCTAATGAAACACTCCTTAACCATGAAAAGTTATACTCTTGCAATTACAGGAGAATTTCAGAGTTTCGACACAGGTCTGTGTTAAGAATAAACTACTAAAAATATAAAGGGAACGTTTAAATAAAGTATTTGACACAGTGAGGAAACTGTTTCTGTTCTTGTTTCATTTACGTTAAGATGGTGAAAAGCAGCATTTCTCTTCTGCAAAGGGAAGTTTCAAAGCTGACTTCAGTCAATGTTCGGCTGTAAACTTTTGAAAGAAGAACCAGACTGTCTTGTTCAGAACTGCAAACTTTGCAGAGTTACGAGCAGCCGCCATTCGCCAGGTGGCTGGTAACTCTGCGGTTCTGCTGCAATCCCACTGGGCAAAGAGCTAAGAAAGAGCAGTCGGGTTAGGCACTTCTGTCTCTTGTTCAGTTCAGATTCACAGGCAAGGAATAGGGATTTGAAACTGTTTCATGGGCCAGGTAACCAGCAGGTGTGAATCAGCCATGGCTCCATTGCTGTCAATGGGCCAGATCCCCAGGTTCTGTAAATAACTTTCAGATCCACTGAAATCAAAAGGCCACATCTCCACTTTGCACAAATCATCAATGAAATGATTCCAAGTGACATCAGTTTTGGACACTGCATGCAGTGTTCAGTGTTTTCCTCTGGCTACCTCTTAGTGAGCAGCATCCTACACCCAGGGCAGCCAGAGCTGCGGGTTCCTCTGGAGGCTGCATCACACCAGCTGCTGATGCAATGCAGGAGAGAAACATCTCTGCTGTCTCAGAGCTGGTTGTGTGGCATTACTGAAGGGACAGGCTATTCCACCCCTCTGAGTTTCTGGTGCCACTGGGCTCTGAGCTATTGTAGGTCACAGCTCTGGGCTAGCCTATAAATGTATAAATCATTTTGCAAACCCCTTGGGACACCCCTTGAGCCTCAGCCCTGCCTTGTTTTTAGCCCAGGGTCCTTCCAGAGATGCTGCCATGGCGTGAGATCCAGGGGGATCGTGTTCCCCTGCTGTGGGGTTAGGGTCAGCTGGGACAGGCTGTCAGGGCGTTTTGCTGCAGAGGTGAGATGAGAGCTGGGCTCGCAGCCCTGGAGATCGGATTCAGCTATTTAGTCCCAGAACAGGGACATCCTGGGTTGTGATAGTGTTTGAAGCCTGCACTAGAACTGGGAGAGGCTTTCAGTGCCTGATCCCATCTAGTCCTGCACCATCTAGCCACACCTGCCTGAGGAGAAGAGCAGGGAGCGGCTGTCTGTGGAGTGGATCCTTGTCTGCCAGGAGCTGCAGAGAGACCCAGCAACTCAGGAAATATGGTGAAGGGGCAGGGAAACGGTTGTTGGATAATACAGGGACGGAGTCAGGCAATGACTGAAGAATCCTGACCTGTTCAACGCATCACAAACTGGGCAATTTCCACATAGACCAGCACAGTAAGTTTTGTGTTTGGATTATAGGTTTGGGTGTTAATCTCCTGGGCAAATTTAATAATAGAGCTGTGAATTACAACGGGAACTCTTCGAAACTTTTACTATCATTTAATCAAACATCTAGAGCTGCTCAGGTTTCTTTCCCCAGCCAAAACAAAAAAAAAAAAAAAAGAAAAGAAATTGTTACAACAATTCTGTTTTCTGTTTATTAAAAACCAGGTGATATCAGGTAAAAACTGCTGAAACTAGGGAAAAATATGTTTTCAGTTTTCCAATATCTATATTTTATTTCTAGGACAATGGAGACTTTGCATGAAAACTTCTTCAGTAGAAAACCCAATTTCCTTTTGTTATAATTTCAGAACAGAATATCTCACCACCCCCTCCTGGAAATGTAGCTGTAAGCCGAAATGGGAACATTAATATTGCCCACTAAAAGCATGCTCACTCTGCTGCAATGGCGCTTATTTCTGTTTCAAAGGGACACTTGCAGGATGGTAAAACGGAGGAAGTGGCAAAGCTGATGATCCCCCAGTGTATGTATTAAACACACTAGTGCCTTCAACTGGGGACGGTGGGTTGGATCCCCCAGGCAAAGCCTGTTTCTCTGGACCCTGCCCAAGACATGGAGAAGGTCAGTGTGATTAGAACCAGCTCTCCTGCTCTAGTGCTGGATCCGCTGCTCCCCTCTGCTGCCAGATAAACACAGATGCTGTTGGCAGGGGAACAGAACATACACATAACCAGACACAGCCCACCCCCAAGGAGCTCACAGTCCTAGCAGACAAGGCAGAGCAGTGCAGGGAGGGGAAACAGAGGCAGAGGGAGGGGAAGTGACTAGCCCAAGATCACAGAGTAGGTCGGTGGCAGAGCCAAGTCTCCTGACTGCCAGGCACCCACACACACATAAAGTTACAGCAGTAAATGACCCAGCACAGAGGCAGCTGAGCAATGCTACTCGCCCACGATGACACAGAGAGGGAAATGTAACTGGGACTTGGTGTCATGAATCAATCCATCAGCAGGCAGCAGGCCACCTGGGTGGTGTTGCAGTGCAATCATTACAGAGGAGCTCTCACCCGGGTACCGAGTAACACTATGTCATATTTCCACCGAAAGTGGATGTTAGGCAGTGTTGGCATTTCAATTTCGTGCCCAAGCTCAGAGCCAGTGGTTTGAAGCGAGAGGCGATCCAATTTGGCTAGAAGTGTTGAGCTGGGGTTGCACTTTGCTCCATCTTTCACACAACATTTCCTGAAGACACATCCTGAGCTAGACCTTCAGATGGTGTGCACTGTTGCATCTCCATTGACTTTACGGGAGCCTATTTACCTTCAGGTGATAACTCACCACTCCTA
>VOCO01032522.1:0-15581 GCA_007922225.1 Emydura subglobosa
CTGCCAGTGACCTGCTGAGTGACACTGGGTAAGTCAAGTTTCCTCTCTGTGCCTCAATTTCCCCTCCCACCCTTGGTCTATCTTGTCTATTTAGACTGTAGCCTGCTCAGGGCAGGGATTATCCCAAGGAGAGGAGCAGTTCAGACATGGTGTTTATATCATTGGGAGGTGGTGGAATTGGAGAGGGGCAGAGAACAGGGTCTTTCACTACCCAGGACACCGTGTATAGGAGAGAAGGGGTTCTTATCCTCCTTGCTCCAGCATGTAAGCGTTAGGACATTTATGGAGGGCCACACTTCACCTGCATGAGCCTTTGAAGGAGTTGCTGAGAAACATACATAGGCCTGAAATCCCGAGAGGAGGCTCAGCACGTGGCTGCCTGGGGCTAAAGAAAATCCAAATGCTGGGAATGTGAATTTCCCGAGGCTCTGGCTATAAAAATAATGCTCGGTCATACCTGGAATTCTTCAACCACTTCCTCTGCAGGAACGACTGTGTGATCTCTGTGCTGCTTGGATCTGTCGCACACCAGGCAGATGGGGATTTCATCCTCTTTGCAGAACAGTTTTAGAGGCTCCCTGTGTTTCTCACACAATCTTTCTGTTTCTGGTTCCCTCCCTGACTGCGAGCTGAGTTCTCTGGCTGCTTCCACCATTCTCTTGAGTTTTCTGTTCGACCTGAGGTTCCTCTGGGGACAGGTCTCTTGGCATTGAGGGCAGGAGACGTCTGCATTGAATTCCTTCCAGCACCGTGTGATGCAGGCTCTGCAGAAATCGTGATCACAGTCTAGAGACACCGGATCATTAAAATACTCCAGACAGATGGGACAGATCGCTTCATCCTGGAGAGTTTTTGCTGGATTCACAGCAGCCATGGCTGCTTGTGCAGGGAAGAGAGGAGAGAAGAGAGAGGAAATGGAGTTTTTAGTTTCACTTTCTTCTCAGAAATGGCTTGGGTTGAAAGTAAACTTGGCCCAGTCATTGAGTGTTTGCTTTCTGGGTGGTGTTTGATGTTTTTTGTTTTTTGTGGATTGTGAGGAACCTTTGAATAAACTGTGATGACTGCAAATTGACACTGACTCCTCCCAAATGCTGCAGATACTTGCAACCTCTCCAGTTCTTTATTCACTCCTAAAAAGTAGAGTTGGTCAAAACAATTTCTAATGGAACAATTTTTCTGTCCGAAAATGCCATTTTGTTGAAATCAAAACTTTCCATGAGAATGTGTTCACTTTGATGACTTTTATAAAATGAAACATTTCAACAAGGTTAAAATGTTCCCCTTTGGCATTTTAGTTTGAAACAGCTTTGTTTTAAAATTTATTTTATATTACAAGATCGATTATAATATAAAATGGAAAAGACAAAATCAGAATATAACTGTACAATTTTATTGAAATGAAACATTTCAATTCCCCCCAAATTATGTATTTTTATTTAGTGTTGCAGGAAGTTTTTTCTTCCCATTCTGATTCAGTACAAAAAATAAAAATGAAATTTTTATTACATTTAATTAAATTGCAGAAGAAGGGGAAAGGCGGCTCCATCGGCATACAGAGCCGTAGTCAGGGGCAGGTCAGGTCTATGGGCCTATAGAACTCTGGTTGGGGGGGAAGGGAACTCTATCAGCATATAAAAAGATAAGCCCAACTGGTGTGCCGGCTTGGAGGTACAGTTATGATTCTGAGCTTGGTCGGTCATGGATTGCCTGCAGCTTGGACTCTGGACTGTTGTTTTCCAATGGCTGTGTCTGGGACCTGAGGCCGGGAAGCCTAACAAATGTCATCGAGAAACTTATCCCCTGTTGCTCCAGGCTCCAGCCACCTTATGTAGGACCAGGACCCCTCACTCCCGTGTCCCAGGTGATACTGGGAACTGTCTGTAACGATCCCTGTTATTGAAATAACAAATATCACAGGATCTTTTTCAGGGGATAAGGCAACTTGCCACGTTTACTGTGAATACAAAAATTTGGTAAATAGTCTCAACAATGTAAATACCTGTTAAACAGGATCAATACTGTAACAATATCAATATTGTGCTTTACCAAGTGATTACAAATAAAGAGATGCTTGTTAATAAAGTATACTTCATTGACACGTGTTTCAATTGGTACTTTCATTCACACTCACACATACAGACAGACAGGGAGACAGACAAACATACATAGTGGTCTCACAGATGTTATAGTCACCAGCCTCTTGGTGCTCGTGATAGTCACTGGCCAGGTGACTGTAGCACGAGGGTGAGGAGCAAGGTTCTGCAGATGCGCATTGGTACTCCTGGCTGGTGTGATGTAGACCCGAACCTCCAGCCTTCATCTTTCTGTCCCATTTTATAGGAAAAAGATCCCATATAAGTCTATGGGTTTTTGCTCTGTCATGCTACAACTGCATTTGGTGCGATCCTTAATCACCCACATTGATCAGATTTTGTTCTTTGAAGTGGGCTGACTCCAAAGTTATCAGGGTGGGCTCCTCTTCGGCCAGTTGAGTGGTAAAAGTTATTATCTTTGCTCCTTTCTTCCTTCCTCAAACATTTTAGGTGAGGCTGGTGTTTTCTTCATCATGTTTCGACATCCCTTACTTAAACCAGTTGTTCGATCACTCTTCCTGTCTACATCCACCTCAATTGCTCAGCCATTCACACTCCAATCACTCAGTGCCAACTCCTAGCTGAAGAATTCACATATTATTTTTAAGGCAAATATTATTTTATTTTTGACTTAAGCACATATAAAATAGGATTATTACAAAAATTCTGAAAGTGGGTAAAATCAACAGATAAAATTGTCCGTGGAGTGGTTTTACAAATAATCTTTAAACAGATACAATTATTCAGAGTAAAGACAGACTTGAATTATTACTAAATAATATGATTTGGAGCTATGTCAAACTGGAATGTAGGACTTACATAGAGTAGCTTAGACAAAAAACTGGGATCTCTTGTTCCAATGATATGCAGTAAATGAATATTTTAAAAAGACTGAAGTGAATATTTCAAAGGGTAGAACAATAAGATTCAGTTGAGATTTTAGCTTTTGATTAAAGTTACAGTGTATCAGGCTGAAGTGCCTCTTGGTAGGAAGACGGTGGGGTGTGTCTGTGGCTCTGTTCTTTCATGTATTTCATAAAAACAGGATTGGGCCAACATTCCAGGTTTCCACAGAAACCCCCCCTTTTCCTCCCTTCCGGAGACCTGGACATCTCCTTTCTGCCCTCCCATTGACAGGGCGATTTCTATCCATGATGTCCCCTGGGGGCTCCATGGCCCATGGGCAGAGGTCCCCAGAGGGAGGGTCTGGGGCAGGGTAGCTGCAGGGCAATTTTTTTGGCTGTGATTTTTTAAAAATTAATTTTCATAAAGAAAGAAGCAATGAGAATGGAAAACAGTAGCTGACGGAGAGTTTGATTGCCTCCCAACCCTCACGCCTTGCCCAGGAGAGCCTAGAACCTATCCACTTACCCAGCTCGACAGTTCGTCAAAGCTGCAAGACCAGACAATGCAAAATCAGACAATATTACACAGACCTAACATTGTAGGTTGTGTCTGTGTGTTGGGGAGGTGAACACAACAATAAAATACAAACAAATAATGATTTGAGGAGGTCTCTAACTCAGGCAGAGGTTAGGGGCCACAACAGGAGTGGGTGGGCGAGGGTCTGTGGCCTGCCTTGTGCAGGAGATCAGACTAGATGATCATGATGATCCCTTAATATCACCCTATACCGAAAACCAACTGACCACAATACATACCTTCATGTTTCCAGCTTCCACCCTGGACTCATTACACGATCCATTGTCTACAGCCAAGCCCTAAGATACAACCGGATTTGCTCCGATCTCTCAGACAGAGACAAACACCTACAGAATCTCCAAAAAACCATTCTTAAAACTACAATACCCACCTGGAGAGATGAAGAAACAAATTGACAGAGCCAGGCGGGTAACGAGAAGTCACCTACTACAGGACAGACCCAACAAAGAAAACAACAGAACACCACTGGCCATCACCTACAATCTCCAGCTAAAATCTCTCCAACACATCGTTAGGGATCTACAACCTATCCTAGCAGATGATCCCTCACTCGCTCAAGCCATGGGAGGCAGGCTTATCCTTGCTTACAGACAGCCCCCCAACCTGAAGCAAATACTCACCAGCAACCGTACACCCTACCACAAGAACACTGACCCAGGAACCTATCCTTGCAAGAAACCCCATTGCCAACTCTGCCCACACATCGACTCTAGTGACGCCATCACTGGTCCTAACCACACCAGTCACACCATCAGGAGCTCATTCACCTGCACATCTACTAATGTGATATGTGCCATCATGTGCCAGCAATGCCCCTCTGCCATGTACATTGGCCAAACCGGACTGTCACTACGCAAAAGAATAAATGGACACAAATCAGACATAAAAAATGGTAACATCCATAGACCAGTGGGAGAGCACTTCAATCTCCCAGGACACTCTGTAGCTGACTTGAAAGTTGCCAAACTTCTACAACAAACCTTCAAAAACAGACTTCAGCGAGAACCTGCAGAGCTGGAACTGATCTGCAAACTTGACACAGTCAGACTGGGTGTGAACAGGGACTTGGCCTGGTTCTCTCATTACAAGAAGTAATTGTCACTGTTCACACATTCTCACCTTCTAATCAATGGTTGTGAATAGGCCACATCTACTCTAACTGAACTGACTTTGTTAGCACTTGCCCTCCCCATTGTTATGTTTCTTACCCTTAGATGTATATATACACACCCCCATCTGATTTCTATTTCATGCATCTGATGAAATTTCTTAGTCTTTAAGGTGCTACAGGACTCTGGTTTTTTTTGCTGTATACAGACTAACATGGCTCCCCCTCTGGAACCTTCTGGCCTTGTAATCTATGAGTCTAATGGAAGCCAGGCACAGAGGCAAAGCGCAGGGCGGGGATATCGCTAGGATCCAGGAGGAGCTGAGTGGGAGCCAATCCCACCCTGAGATCGCTCAGGCAGCCAGGCAGGCAGGAGGAGGAGGAAGACAAGAAGACAAATGTGTGACTCCGGCTCCCGGCTCCCTGTGAGATCCGAGGCCCGGGGGCAGCTGCTGGGGCCCCCGGAGGCCAGGCTGAAGCCGGGGCGGTGACTATGGGGCAGTGACATCCCCGTTGCGCCCCACCCAGGAGCCTCTCCCAGGGCAGAGACCCCAGCCTGGCCAGGGCCCCTTCCCAGCCCTGCTCCCCGGGCCACCGCTCGGAGGGAAGGTAAAAGAGACCTTCCCCCCCCAGCCCCAGGGAGCAGCGCCTCCCGATCCCAGCCCGGCTGCAGGGGCAGGTTTGGCCCCGGGCTGCTCTCAGCCCGGGGAAGCTGCCGTCGCCTGCCTTTATTTGCAGGGGGGGGGAGCAGCTACGCCGGGCTTTTTGGCCTTTCTCCCCCATGACTAGGGGGATTGTGGCTGGGGCAGCAGGTGCTGAGTGAGGGAACATTTGTTGTTTCAGATGCTGGTGACCTTCGAGGAGAGGGCTGTGTATTTCACCCAGGGGCAGGGGGCTCTGCTGGACCCCGCTCAGAGAGCCCTCCACAGGGACGTCATGCAGGAGAATTACGAGACGGTGACCTCGCTGGGTAAGGGATTCCTGTGCCCTGAGTTACTGGAAGTCATGGGGTCTCCACTCCACTCAGTCTGACTCCACTCAGATTCTTCCCTGAGCAGTTAGACAGGAGGGAAACAGGTGCACTAATCCACAGCTGCAGTGTGAGAGAGACATGCACACCATACTGGGATGTCAAAACCTGGACATGGGCATACGAACTTATCCCCAGCCCTCCAGCTTTCAAGGGGGCAGAAGCCGTGTATTGTCCTGTCTCTGGTGTTTCTTGGTTGCATGCAGAATCCCTGTTCCCCTCCGTTTCGGGGACTAGCTCCATCCGTGGGCAGGGCTCTAGCTCTGAGAAATCAGCTGGGGTTTAACACCAGAGCTGTGTGTGCACAGAGACTGAAAACCTCTCGAACACACAGTACACAGCCCCTAAAGGCATGACAAATCCTTCCCTCCACCACACGTCTTCTCCTCCAAGGGGACTCGGTGCCCATGTTCCCATATCTTCAGGGTCCATGTCCCCCAAGCACAACACAGGGTCAGTTTAAACTCAGGATGTGTCCTTTTTGACAGAGACTCGACCATTGTCCCTTGTGTTAGAGAGAAAACAGGGAGTTCCAGCAGTGGATTGGGTCGACGGCTGCCCTTTATTGCCTGCTCGTTCCTCCTCGATGCCGAGAGTGAGTGATGGGGGAGGTTACTTTCCAATCCTTTTATCCATAACACTATGTAAAGGGACACATTCCCAGCAACTCCCCATAGACCCTTATCTGGTTACATTAACAACTCTAAATTGAATATTAACAAGTATATGATGAATACAATTAAACCCGCCCCTGCTTGTTGTTTACAGAATTACCTTCCAGAGCGCAGGTGCATTACCTTGAACACAGTGTGCACAGGAGGGAAAGAAGATAATGCTTTCTTCCCACCAAAGGCCTTGCACGGGAAGGGAGATGGTGATTTTGTTAGCCTTATTCCCTGCACAGATGGCCAGGAAGGGAGGAAAAGAAGAGAGAGAAACAAGGTTTGCCCTTGCCATGACCCCGTTCCCTGTAGCTTAGGCCTGACCATTTGTCCAGCTTTAACTCTTTACTCTCCTACCCCTTGTACTCTGCTCTCATCTGATTTCACTCCCTCCTGAGCAGGATTTCACGTTCCCAAACCTGAGCTGATCGCCCGGCTGGAACAAGGTGAAGAGTCATGGATCCTGGACCTCCAGGCCTGCGGGGAAAAGGAGATCTTTGGAGGCACTCACAGAGGTGAGGAATCAGGGAAACTGACACAGAAAACCATCAAGCAAGTGAAGAAAAAAGCCGAGCCTTCCAAAAATGTGGTGTGAGTGAGCTTCCCCAGTTCTGCCTCATCTCATCAGGTCAGGCTGTGTCATAAGAGCATAAGAATGACCGTAGTCGGTCAGATCACTGGTCCATCTAGCCCAGAACCCTTTCTCTTACTGGTGTCAAATGTGTTGGATGCAATGAACAAAACAGGGAAATTTGCAGTGATCATCCCCTGTTGTCCAATCACAGCTTCTGGCAGTTGGAGATTTAGGGACATACAGAGCACGGGGTTGTGTCCCTGTCTGTCTTGCCTAATAGTCATTTATGGACCTGTCTCTTCATGGACTTATCAAATTTTTTTTTAACCCAATTTTACTTTTGGCCTTCACATGGCAACGAATCCAATGGTGGACTGCGCATTGTGTGAAGAAGTATCTCCTTTTGTTGGGTTTAAACCTGCATCCTATTAAACCTGCTGACACCTCCTTATGTGAAGGGGTTAATAATGCTTCCCTGTTCACTTTCTCTATCCCGCTCATGATTTTATTGTCCTTTATCATTTCCCCCCCTTCCTCATCTCTTTTCTAATCTGAACAGTCCCAATCTTTTTAATCTCTCATATTGAAATAGTTCCATACTCCTCCTCATTTTTGTTGCTCTTTTCTGTTTTCCAATTCTAATAAAACCTTTTTTGAGATGGGGCGGCCAGAACTGCACACAGTATTCATGGTGTGGGCATACCACAAATTTCTATAATAACACGATGGTATTTTCTGTCTTATTATCTATCCCTTTCCTGCTGGTTCTTAACATTGGGTTAGCTTTTTTTGACACTCTGCTGCACATTGAATGGATGTTTTCAGAGAACTATTCATGGTGACAACAACATTTTTTTCTTGAGTGGTAACAGGTAATTTAGACCCCATCATTTTATGTGTATAGTTGGGATTATTTTTTTTCCAGTGTGCCGTACTTTGCCTTTATCAACGTTGCGTTTCATCTACCATTTTGCTGTCCAGTCACCCAATTTAGTGAGATCCATTTGTAACTCTTTGCAGTCATTTTTGGACTTGACGATCTTGAGTAATTTTGTGTCGTCTGCCATCTCACTGTTCATCCCTTTTTCCAGATCATTTATTAATATGTTGAACAAAACAGGTCCCAGTACAGATTCTTGAGGGACCTGCTGCTTATCTTTCCATTGTGAAAACTGATACACACATTCTTACCCTTTGTTTCCTGCCTTGTAACCAGTTACGGATCTGTGAGGGGACCTTCCCTCTTATCCCATGACTGCTTAGTTCACTTAAGAACCTTTGGCCAAAGACCTTGTGAAAGAATTGGTGAAAGTCCAAGTACACTGTGTTGACTGGATCACATTTGTCCACATGCTTGTTGATCCCCCCTCATAGAATCCCAATAGATTGGTGAGACATGATTTTGCTTTGAAAGAGCTGTGTTGACTCTTTCCCAACAAATCATGTTCATCTATGTGCCTGATAATTTTGTCCTTTACTATAGTTTCACCCAGTTGGCTTGCTCCTGAAGTTAGGCTTACCGGACTGTAATTGCCAGGATCACCTCTGGAATCTTTTTTAAAAATTGGTACTGCATTAGCTATCCTCCAGTCATCTGGCACAGAGGCTGATTGAAATGATATCTGTCCTATCATCAGAACAGATACCATCCACAGCTTCCCACCCATCCTGTAGTCTGTAAGAGTTTCTTCCCTGACTTTACTTCCCTGGGAGGTTTTTGGATGGAATGTGGAGATTGAATCCAATTTCTCAATTTTCCCAACGTCTATTGTGTGGTATTTCTTCTCTTTGCTGTTCTGTCCTTTCTCCCCAGCACACACAACAACTCCTGTGCGGATTCTCTCTCTCCCCCAGTAGGTGACGAGAGAGTGAGTGAGAACAAGGAGAAGAATTCACAGCATCGAGATCCCGAGCAAGTGGAACTTCAGGGGAACTTTTTGAGAAGAGCTGAAGGGATTTTTTCCCAGTCCGTGGAACAGGGAAAAGCTTGGAGAAGTTGGCAGAGATCAGAGGGGCAGCTGGGAAACCACCCAACAAAGAAAGAGGATGAATCCATTAAATATGGGGTAGGATGCAAGAATCCCAAGGAATCCACAGCCCCGCAGACAAATCACAAGATAGAGAAACCCTATAAGTGTCTCAGGTGTGGGAAAAGCTTCATGCACAAATCTAATCTTACCCACACATCAGAGAATCCACACAGGTGAAAAACCCTATAAGCGCTTGCATTGTGGGAAAAGCTATATCCAGAGATCATCCCTTATTATACATGAGAGAATACACACAGGAGAGAGACCCTATAAATGCCTCGGCTGTGGGAAAAGCTTCATCTGGAAATCATCCCTTGTTATACATGGGAGAACACACACAGGAGAGAGTCCTATAAGTGTCTCAACTGTGGGAAAGGTTTCATTCAGCGATCAAACCTGATTTCACATGAGATGATCCACAAAAAGGAGAAACCCCATAAATGCTTGGATTCTGGGAAAAGCTTCTGTGACAGCTCATACCTTTCTAAACATCGAACAATACACATGGGAGAGAGAATCTACAAATGCCTCGACTGTGGGAAAATTTCACTTAGAATTCAACCCTTACTACACACCAGAAAGTCCACACAGGAGAGAAATCCTGTAAATGCTTGGATTATGGGAAGTTTCCATTGTGCCTCATAGCTTCATAAACATCAGAGAATCCACACAGGAGAGAAACCCTATAAATGCTTGTACTGTGGGATAAGTTTCACTCAGAGATCAAAACTGATTTCCCATGAAATGATCCACACAGGAGAGAAACCCTATAAATGCTTGGACTGTGGGAAAAGCTTCATTCAAAGACAAATCCTAACTAGACACTGTAAAATCCACAAAGAGAGAAACTCCATAAATGCTTGGACTGTGGGAAAAGCTTCACTAACAGCTCAAACCTTACTAAACATCGGAGACTCCACCCAGGAGACGGCTCTTAGAAATACCTTGACTGCGGGAAAAGATTCAGTCACCGCTCAGCTCACACATTATCATACATTGAAGAGTCCACACTAGGGATGGAAGCTGCTAAACATTTAAATGATGAGCAGCAGTCTTCTCATTTAATGATTTAATTAAACATTTAATTAAACCCTTGTGAGCTGCCCCCCAGGTCCCAGCCAGGAGCAGCTGCGGGGGACTCTCTGCTCTCCGGTCCCAGCCGGGAGGCTGCAGCCTCCCCAGTCCCAGCTGGGTAAGTTAACGTTTAACCGGTTAAACGTTCTGTTTTTAGAAGTTGAAACGGTTAATGCAGTCAACGATTTCTTACATCCCTAGTCCACACAAGAGAGAGACATTGAATGTGGGGGAAGTGCCAGCTGGGGATCCCAAAGTACAAAGCATCAGCAAATCCCACACAGGGTAGAGACCTCTTAGGGCACGTCTGCCCACCAGAGAAAAAGCCCCGGCTGTCCCATGCCAGCCAACTCAGGCTCATGGGGCATGGGCTGGGTGGCTGTTTCACTGCTGGGTAGACGCCTGGCTTTGGCTGGCAGGGTCCTAGAGCCCAGGCTCCAGTATGAACCTAGAAGTCTGTACAGCAACGAAACAGCCCCATAAGCCTGAGTCGGCTGGCATGGGCCAGCCGCAGGTGTCCAGTTGCTGTGTAGATGAACCGTTAGATGCCTTGAGTGAGGAAAATGCCGCTAACGCCACGTTGGACACCAGAGACTCCTCCACGCGTGGGGGAAGTTCTCTCAGGGCCCTGACGAGGGCTGGCCATAGTGAAACATCCGCTCCCTGATTCCCACACGCAGCAGGGCCATTTGGCTCCCAGGATCCAGCTGCCCATCGCTGGGGTGGGAGTACAGCAGCAATCGACCCTGAGCTGATCAGTGACTCCCTGGCTCTGTCTGGTCTAAGCAAACCCCAGGCAGAGGAGAGGAAGCCCCATTCAGCCGCTCCTACCTCCTGCTAAGCTGATGAATCACAGGCCAGGGAAGAAAGAGAAAGAAATTCCTCCAGATGCTCCCCCGCATCCCTTCCCTTCCCAGACGGGATCCCTTTGCCATGGGGATGAGGAGAAGGACACTTGGGCCAGATCCCACCTTCAGTCTAGACACCTGTCCCCTCCCCCGTCTTCCACCAGCCCCTACACTGGGCTCCCCCAGTTACCTGGAGCTGTTCCCTGCAGGCGAGTGTCCATGGGGCTGGTGACTCCTCCCTCCCCAAATCACACAGGGCACTGGGTTCTGGGGGATCAAATTTTAAAGGACAAGAAGGATGGGTCATGGGGGAGAAAATTGGGGATTGACTGGTTGGTGCTGGTGGAGCTGGGAAGCAGAGGGAGGTGGGGGCTTGGGCTATCGAGTGTTTGGGGATCATGGGATAAGAGGAGAGGCAGAGCACAGGGGTACAGAGGTGCTGTCTCTGATCACTCACTCCCTCTGCCCCTTCTCCCTGCCCCCTCTGCATTCAGAGAGCACCACTGCGAGGGACTGATTCCCACAGGGCCTTTGGTGGAAGGAGAAGTGGTTGGGATTTGCGAGCACATATCCTCTGCCTCTCCACCCCCCTTCCTAGTCAAACTGAGCCAGAGCATCTTCTTTATTCTGAGCCCCCCCTTAGCGGAGTGACCGTCAGAGCCACCGAGTTCTCCCTGTGGGGATGGATTGTCTCCTTCGCAGATGTTCTCGCTTTGCTCCGAGGTGGGCCGTGGAAGGCTGGGGCTTGGGTCCTTGGGGCTGGCACTCCCTGCGAACGGCTGATCTGTGGGGGGGAGGATCTATGTTATCAGATAGAAAAAGGAACGTCTAGTCAGCGTAGGCCCTAGTTCAACTTTTAGGACTGGTTTTGCCTGGAACCGTTTCTCCCCATCCCTCACCCTTGGTTCTATTTGAATCTCTCGGCTCTCTTCAAATACATTTTCTTTTACTGTCAGCAAATGCAAGTGCTGGGTGTGGGCCGGAGATGGAGCGATGGTCTCCCGTCCAACTGGTTCAGTGACATTGTGATGCTATGAGGTACCACCCAGACCAGTGAGGAGTTGTCACTACCTGCCCTGTAGCCCTGGGTGTGTCTGTGGTGTGCAGCTGGGGTTCATGTCCCTTACACCAGCTGCCTGCGTACAGCACAAAGACCTCTTACCGGCTTCCACCAGCCTCAGTTCCTCCTTGCAGAGTCTTGAGTCGCCACAAAGCCATCGACCTGGTAGCGTCAGATCCTTCTGAGTGTGGCAGTCACTGTACCTCATTAAGCTGGCTGCTTTTTTAAAGAGCCAGCACAGAGCCCCAGGGAGTCGCATGTCCCTGTGATGTGCAGCACCGAGATGGTTTGTTGTCAAACTGAAAATAAGTTCATTACCCTAGAACTTAGGTGTGCCGCTGTCTGGACTAAGAGTGATAATTTATGATACTATTTAATACAATTATGACAAAATTGGAATGATTCTTGCGAGGCCGGTCTTGTCAGGTCCCATTGGAAAGGTGGTTGTTTGCTGAGTGTGATGATATTGTTTATCAGCGAGAGTCCTGTGGCACCTTAAAGACTAACCAATTTATTTGGGCATAAGCTTTCGTGGGCAGAAATCCGCGTCGTTGGATGCACTGTGTATGTGTATGTATCATCTTTGTACTGTGAGTTATGGCTGTGTGATATATCTGCAGCCAAACACCTGCGCCCTGTTGTACTGGGTTACACCCCCCTGGCAGATGAGCATCAGCATTGAGGACTCATCGAGGGCCATCAACTCTACAAAGAGCTCAGGGAGAGAGAAGCCAGGGCTACGCCTATGAGTGGACATGTAGGGACCCGTGTGCGGTCAAGGGGACTGCAAGTGCTTTTCCCTGCCCACGTGCTGTGAACGTGGGTTTGGAATAAGCCACATGGCAGAGACTATAAAATGCTAGTGCTTGCACTGTCTCCAGCTTGTCTTCATTTCTGCTTCTTATCTCTGGATCAACACCTCTACAATTGAACAAAGGACGGACAGACTCATTCAGCTACTGGGTGTGCACCAGAGGAACTTTGCAAGCCGGCAAACTCCCCTGATATATATGGAGTTTCAAACCATTCGTATGGATCAGATTGCTTTGATTATTTAACATCTCTCATCTTCTTTGTTTCTTTCCTTTTATAATAAACCTTTCGTTTTAGTTACCAACGGATTGGCTGGCAGCCTGGTATCTTGGGTAAGATCCAAACTCATATTGGTCTGGCAATGAGGCTGACCCATTGGGGAGCAGGAGAACATGTTAGTAAAGGAAACAGAGTTTTAAACAACTGATCTCTTTACTGGACCTAGTTGCTGACTGGGAGCCAGAGACTGAAACGCAATAAAGATAAAACAAGTAACTTCTTGTTTTAGCTTCTTGGTACCCAAACTCAGGAGCACTGTTGGTGACTGGTTGGTAAATCTAACTGCAGTGTTAGCCACCAGTTTTGGAAGAATCTGCTCTCCTTTTTGCAGCCTGCCCTGCTCTTGGCATTTTGGGTGGACTCCCCTAGGCATGTACAGGTCACAGAAGAATGAAGTGATGTCTAGTAAGTGTGAAAGAGCCAGGAGAGGTTCCAAACAAAAGAAGCTCTCTAGTGACTCCATTTATCTTCAGTATGTCCGAGGTTTGGTCTAAGCAGGTTTCTTGCCTATATTCAGTTTCTGGGGACTTTCAACCCCCTTGGCTGGAAGGTTCCACTTTTCTCTGATGTACGGGAGCTTGGCTCTCTTGTATCTGCCCAGCAATGGATGCCAGCCTGGCTTTCTGGCCTGGTTCTATCTTCCCAAGTTCAATGACTTTGCTTCAGGACACAGGAAGTTTTTCTGTAGCTGAGATTGTGAAGTGGCCATCTTTCACAGGGGTTGGCCTGCTGGCGTTCTCTATCCTTCATGTAAATGCCATTTCATTCTCCTAGCTCCATTTACATGAGAGACACATTCAAGCACAGCAGGTGCAATCACATTCCTTTCCCTGGGGAAGGTGGAAGAGGGGTGATGACGGAAGCCTGGCCTGACCAGCACATTTTAAGAACATATTCCAGCCTGTTTATAATTCTTCATGTATTGCCCAGACCTACCTCATGTAAGAATATGTCTGATCAGTGAGTTATTCATTTCCAATGACCCCTTTTAGATACAGATTATGACACCAGTGAGTTGGGGCAAGGGGGCTGGTCAAGCCAGCTGATCCTACCTCCAGATACCTGGGAGCCCCTTCCCTTTGCCAGTGATGCTCTTGGGGTCAGAGAGGCACACTGCTCCTTGGGGAACTGCAGATCAGGGATTTCCGTGGGTATCTGGTGATATCCAGGGGGCCGGATATCACAGGGGGACACTTTGAAAGGACTCAAGGCAAAGGTAGGGTGGATATAAACCGGGAGAGTGCTACAGTGGCTGAGAGGCCAGTTGTGGTAAGGCGCTAACACCCAGCAGGCACAAGGAAGACTCTCTCGCACCTGAGGCAGATGGAAGCCAACTGTATCCCAGCCATGGGCGTGCTGAGATGCTTCCCAGCACTTATCTGATGGGGAATGCACAGCTGGAAACCTCTGGGCTGGAGTGTTGTTGCTTTTGAGGAGCTAGGCCGAGGTCGGGCTCCACCCAGACATGCCCAAGAAGGGGAGTGTGGGGGTGATTCCTTCCTTCAACTTTTAGGCCAGGAGTCCAAGCAGTGAGCCCGAGGTGGGAGAGCCAGTTTCAGTGCTAGCCTTCGCCTGATGGGGAGAAAGGATTTGTACAGGCAGGGCCCACATAGGGGAGCCAGCCAGAGAGGGGCAGAGAGGATCCCTGGTGTGACAAGGGGCAGACATGAGGGGATTTTGCCAAAAGCCCAGGGATGGGTTAATCCAGCCCTACAGATCACTCCAGGAACCGGTGGCAAAGCCCTGACGGCTCCATGGGGGGAGCTAGGGAAGCAAACCTCGTAGTCCAGGCCCAGGTCTGGTAGAGACAAGAGACCAGCTGCCACACACTGCTCCTGTCCAATCTCTGCCCAGAGCGGCTCACACACAGTGTCCCCCGCACCCCATCACCCTGTGTCCTCCTGGGGACTCTCTGGAGCGACCCCCAGTCTGCCTAGAAACCCTCGTCCCCAGGATCGGGACCCCCCCCCTCTGTCCTCGCAAGGGTGCGTTGGCTTTTGTCCACGATGCCCCTTAATGCCGAGAGAAGCCGCCCGTGACCCGGGGCGGTGGAGCACCCACGAGGGGCAGCGTTCGGGGCAAGGAAACGGCCAGGCGCTAGGACCCGGGGGAAGCTGGCTGCGAACAATGGCTCCCTGCGAGATCCGAGCCCGGCGGCGGCTGCTGGGTCCCCGGAGCCGGGCTGCAGCCGGGCGGTGACTGGGGCGGTGACATCCCCGCTGCGCCCCACCCAGGAGCTTCTCCCGGGGCAGAGACCCCAGCCTGGCCAGGCCCTTCCCGGCCCCGCTCCCGGCCCCGCTCGCAGGGAAGGTAAGAGAGACCTCCCCACCCCACCCCCGGCCTAGGGAGCGGCGCCTCCCGCTCCCAGCCCGGCTGCAGGGGCGGGTTTGGCCCCGGGCTGCTCCCGGCGGCGCTGGCTGCGATTCCCCCCCTGCCCCGCCCGGGGAAGCTGCCGCCGGCTGCCTTTGTTTGCGGGACAGGGGGGGCCGGGCTGCGGCTGGGCCCGCGGCCCCTGGGGGTACCGAGGGGTGTGGGGTGGGATCGGCTGGTGCCCGGTGCAGGACGCG
>VOCO01032531.1:0-10551 GCA_007922225.1 Emydura subglobosa
GTCTTCTTGGAGGCTGCAGCCTAGGCCTGACCCAGACCCAGCAGCAGTTTGGAGCAACTGCCCCACCGAGCGGAGCATCCAAACCCTGCCCAGATTGCCGAGCCCTAGTGACTGGACAGGGCCACCAGGCCCTAGTGATTGGACAGGGCCACCGAGCCCTAGTCATGGGGGGTCGGGCGCCAGGCCCTAGTTGCTGGAATGAGCCTCCCAAGATTCCTGGATGGGGAACACCCCCTGAGACCAGCCCTGACCTGAAGGAGCTGCCAGACACCGGGGACCCTCGGGAGTTGGCTGAACACTGTGGACCGGAGGAGCTGCGCTCCGCTGACTACAGAGAGGAGTTCCAGGACCTGCTGCGAGTCGATGGTGAGGGACTTGTGGGGCTGCCGCTCACCTTCTACCCCAGCGACCCAGAGGCAGACTGCTTCCTGCAGGTCCCTGGGGACAGGGTGGGAGGAAGTGGCCCAGGCACAGCCGGCTAACCAGCGGCTGAATCAGGGGCTAAACCCCGTCAGCGTGTTGCGGCTGGAGCCCCGCTGACTTACTGGCAAATGGCTTTGCCACTGCTAAGGCCCTGGGCTGGGACGCAGGGAGTCGGGTGGGCCTGCGTCCCCCTTCCCTAGCCGCCCCGGCAGGGAGCGCTACCTTCTGCGTTTGGCAGACAGAGGATCCCCAGTTCTACTGGCCCCGCCTGCCTGCAAGGCCGTGGGCCCCTGAATATTTTACTAGCCCCGCCTGTGGGAAGGCCGGGGGCTGCTGACTGCCCAACCAGCCCTGCCTGGCTTTCAGACCAGGGACTGCAAACTGCTTGCCTGCCCCGTCCTGCCTGAGGGCTGGGGCACCAGACCACTTGCTAGCCCGCCCCACTGGGGCCAGGGCTAAAGACGTGTGTAAACGGGCACTGGTTATTGCCCTAAAATAAGATGCTGTGGCCTTCCTCGGAGTCTGGTTAAGTTAAGTTTCATTTCTAAGTTAAGTTTCATTTCTCCTGTTCCAGGAAATTAAGGAGTAGGCGGCAGCCAGTTGTATGTATGCAGACGTTACATGGCATTGATTGAAATTCTGTTTGGGCAAGTTTGGTCATTTCAATAGTTGCGAAAAATTCCTTGTTCCTTGCAGTCTGTGGTGCGCCACACCTCTTCTGCCCTGTTAATTTAGGCACCTTGATATGGATTTAGGTACCTAATTTAGGAACACTGGAATTGACAGCCTGGATCAGATCAGGGTCCATATAGCCATTCTCTCATCTCAAACAATGGCCAGCACTAGCTCTTGCAGACAGGGCCGACCCTAGACCAAACGGTGCCCAATGCGAGGAGTGTCTTCGGTGCCCCCCCTTCATTTATTCCACTTTTGAATACCTAATTTTTATTGCATTTGTAACCTGTTTCAAGACTTCGGAGCACAATTTGCATGCATGATTTATCCATGTCATATAAGATGATCAATTTTCATGCTAGAATCTGTAAATCTGTATTTATTCATGCCATAGACAAGCAAATAGACACGCGAGGGCTTGGCTGACAACATTGTAGGAGGTTCGAGAAAAATGTAATTCTCAGAAAGGCCCAGAACATTCTAGGTGTTCAGGGAAAAATGAATCCACATACAGAATACCTGACACATTTTACTTCAGACATTCGATTTTCCTTTTTGTCGCTAAGTATAAAAACAGCACGAAGGGCCCAACGACCCCCGATCCCAGGCAGTCGCCTGACCCTAAATCCAGACCTGGCTGCAGAAGAAGGTGCAACAGATTCTGTAGTGGATAATTGTAGAATAACCTGTCCACAGGGAACATTTTTCCTGATCCTGGTCAATTAGAGGCCAGAAACATGAAAAGGTTGTCTCTAAAATCATAAAATCCTAACTTGTATTGCTACCGAGTTATGTTATTCTGACCGCAAGTGGAGTGCAGATTTGGGAATTAAACAATGATTCTCGGAAGGATCCTGCTATCATTTATCTAGAGATGAAATTGCCCAAGATAAGATGAGGTTTAAGAGGCTTGTTTAAGGGTGTTTCTGTTTCAGAGAAACTGAAACCAAGGTAGCTGCAAATTCTCCCGTCATGACAGGTATAAAAAGGGCCTTTCCCCATTTCCGCACTGCTTTTTGCACTCCATCTTTCTGTTGAAGGGACACCGTTACCTCGAATTCTGGGCCTAAATCTTCAACCTGACTAGTGACTTTGGGTGTCTCAATTTGAAACACTGCAAAGGGTCCTGCTGGTCAGGGAGTGGGTTTTTAAAAATCAGGTCCCGTTAAGGTGCATCAGGTTAGCCTCCCCAGAATCACAGAGCACTTCTGAAACTTCTGTCTTTGTAATGATGTAAAAAGAGTTAAAAATTACAACTCTGATGAAATCCATTGGATCAGACCCATGCTGGCAAAGGAGCTAGCAAGTGTATTTGCAGCATGCAACCCTGGTATGACTGGGCTCGTTCTAGACCATCCTCAAGTAGCTCCTGTGATGTGAGCCGGATGTGCTAGTGTTGAGGCAGAGGCACAGAGACCAGCAGAGCTGTGAGCCGCATAGACAGATTCCGTGCCTCGCTCCAAACAGCTTGTAAAGAATTCAAAGCTGACTGTAAGTCACACAGGAAAGGGTTAGAACTTGAGGGCTTTGAACTAAAGACGTTCAATTTTCAGTGCATTTGACTGGATTGTTTCTGGGGCGTTTCTCCTTACTTAGCTGTACACGTTAATTAGTAAACGCTGAAATATAGTGGAAAAAGCCAGAAACCTATGGACTTCATTGACAACAGAAAATTCTCTGAATGTTCAATTTCTAGGAGGTTTAAGGGAAATCCTTTCGATGGGCTCTAATTCAGTGGCAAGTTATTGGGCTGGAGAACTTAGTTTAAGATTTTAATGATGAAACCATTTTTAAGACCCTGATCCTGCAATTTGCATGGGGGCAAAAGCCAGCCCCGTTGGCTTTGAACTGATATTGATTGTTGGGTTTCGTGTTTGGTGCCAGATGGCGTTGATGGCCTGTGCTAAACAGGAGGTCCCATTAGATGACCCGGTGATACTTTCTGGCCTTAAACTCTATGACTATGACTTGGATGCCGCTCTGCACTGGCTTGGGATCTGCGTATGCTGAACATTTTGTAGGGTATGGGCCTTTAACATTTCATTACCTTGAATCATAGAATATTAGAGTTGGAAGGGACCTCAGGAGGTATCTAGTCCAACCCCCTGCTCAAAGCAGGACTAACCTCAACTAAATCATCCCAACCAGGGCTTTGTCAAGCCGCAGCTTAAAAATCTCTAAAGATGGAGATTCCACCACCTCCCTAGGTAACCTATTCCAGTGCTTCACCACCCACCTAGTGAAAACATTTTTCCTAATGTAACCCTTCTGCCAGACAGAGTTGGCAGCAGCAAGGGCCGGTTCTATATCTAGGGGTCCCTGTCAATGATACAGCACCAAACTGGCTTGAGCCCCGACTCCGTAACCTGGGAAATCACACACTATCCCCTTGGCGTCCCAAAGGGCAATACTTCCCCTGTCACAAGCACAGAGTCTGAGTGTAGAAAGTAAACCTTTTAAGAACAGAAGGGAAGTAACACAGCACTGGTTTGGGAAACAGTGCAAACAGAATTCATGAACTCAATGAGCCAAACCCATCCCAGAGTACGAGGCGTGTCCTTCGCCTCTCCCTTCTTGCTTTCCCTTGTACTGACCATTGTAGTTGCAACGTCCACCTCTTGGTTGGGGCTCAGCCAGTTCCCCTATGCAGGCTCCTGCCGGACGCAGGCTTGACCAGGCCTCCGCCTCTGCTGCCTCCCACCACCTCTGGGCCTCACTGAGTCCAGGCTGCTGGCTCTCACTGTCTGCTGGCGCCAACCGCTCCTGGATCCTGCTGTCTGCTGGTCCCCTCTGTCTACAGATGCTCACCAATCCTGGCATCTGCAGGCACTGATTGCTCCTGACTCCCGCTGTCGCTGACCGATCCCGCCATCCGCTGACATTGACCTCTGCTGCTCCTGCCATCTACTGGTGCTGACCGATCCCGCCATCTCAGGTGCTGCCCACTGCTGGCACCTCTCTGGTGGTTGTCAGTCAAGGTTTCCCAATCTCTCTAGTGATTCAGCTCTTAGTGAATTTCAGCTGATGGGAAAACCTTCTGCTGACATAGAAGCAATGTCCCTGCTTTTAACAAACAAAAGACTCGAAGAGGAATCATTAATTCTACCATTTAACTGTGGGAGGAGATTGTCAGCCCATGCCTGAGGGTAGCCCTTAGGCAGGGCTGGTGCAATCTCAATAAGACACTTCTCACCTCTCCCTCTCTCCTTGCAATGTTGATACATCCGTGCACCACCCTTTTTGGGTTCTGTTTGGGTGAGAGTGAATTTCTTATCAGAACAAGCTAAACACAGATCTGATGCCATTTGTTCATACAATCGAAGGATAACATTTCGTTACCCCTGCAGTTAACACAAAAGTGACTTGGTCAATGTGTCTGGTATTGTGTTACATTTCCTATCATGCTCAACACCTAGTGTGCTTATGCAAGATGCTGAGTACTTAATTGTACTCATGCAAATACAAAGCCCATGCAAATAATGTGCCCCCCTTTCAGATGCTGAGCAGGGAGAGTGCCACTCAGACCTTGCTTTCATCCTCCCCCCAGCTGTGACTTTGTCATCCCGGCAAATCATGATCCAGATTATGCCTTCCATATGAGTTCTCCCCAAAGGGTCTAAGACCTACTATGGCTCCCTGAAGTCTGTGAGCTAGGTGCATTACTTCCTCACTATTCACTCCAGGTGCATCCTACGTTAACCTGTTAACTGGCTTTATAATTGAGCGTGGGTCTGTCAGGCCGGGGAGCTTCTTTTTGGAGTAGGGATGGTGAGGATTCCTTGGAAGGTCCCTCGACTACAGGCACAGGCCCCTGCATCTCTCGCTCCGGTCCGGGCAGATCCAGGACCTCAGGGACACTTCCCGCCTGTGTGTCCCCACTGTCCGACAGCCTAGCCGTGTCATCGCTGGTCTGTTGTGCTGTCCCAAGCTCTGGGAATGTTGGGGAGACAAGCTCATTGTCCCAGCCTGGTCCTACTGTGGGTGCATCAGCAACAGGCCTAAATGCTTCTGCCATGGAGTTCAGAGTTGACGAATTGGAGCTCTCACTGGGTTCCTCTGATCAAGGCCAGGATCTGGTCTCCATCCTGGGATATACTACTGAAATATCCTCTTCTTCAGACTCGCTCTCAGATGCTCATAGTAGGGGTGGGTTAACCCCCGAGGACCTATTGCACGTGGTGGGTGGTGGATTCAGTCCAGTGTCTCTGCTTCGCCCTATTCCCATGTCATGGTGCAAGCCATTAGGGGCACCTACCAACTCTCCTACGGGTAGTAAGAGATTCCTATGCACCATCTTCATTTGTCCTGACCCTGCATGGCAAAGCTCTCAGATGAGGTGAGGTTGAAATGATTTGGATTGTTTATTGTGGTCATTGTATAGCTGGTACCTCGTTTTCCACCTGGACTCTCAGACCCTTTCCCTGCCTCATCCCTGATTGCCCACACTCTCCTCACTTTCCACCATACTTGAGGGGAGAGGTACAGCACACCGGGAAAGGCAGCCAAGCAGTATCCAGAAGAGACAGGATGCACACCGGGGTCATCATGAGAAAGGGAGCCAATGAGAGGTGGGTCTTGGGATTGAGCAGCAGCGTGATTGGCCAGCTGGCCTGCAGGGCCTGGGTGGGGTGAGTGAGTGGCAAGCAGCCCAGCCAATCAGAAGGCAAGGGAGAGTTTCACTGTGAGTGCTGGCTTGAGTGGCCAACCAGCAACAGATGCAGAGCTAAAATTTGTAATCGTTTTATTAGTACAGTCAGCAGTCACCAACCCTCTAACCCAGCATGGTGGACAGATAATACAGAATGTGCATCCCTTGCAGAACAAGCTGAAATGTTAACCATTATCTTCCTCATCACCATCACCTTCCTCATCGCCATCGCCAGTGGCTGTCATCCTGGCACCTCTCAAGGGCCACCTCTCTCCCTCCCCAAGCCACAGGCTGGGATAAAACTTATTATAATATGTTATGCTAACACCACTATGCCTAATGAATATTCAGTAGGGGTTTCTCCCTTTCTTTCATAAACGTCAATTAGTTACCATGGCTCTCTTGTGGTCAGACATCTGTGGACATTCCTATCCTAAACTATCCAAAAGCTAGTTCAGTTCATATTCCGGTGTACTTGATATCCATATCCACAAATCCTCTTCATGTAAAGTGATCCTATGTACCTAGGGTAGTCCACCTGAAAATATGAAGGTCAGGGCAGTTTGTGAAAGGAGAGCAGATTTTCTCTAACTGGTGGCCAACACTAAAGTTAGATTAATCAAATAGTCACCAACAGTGCTCCTGATTCCCTGCACTGATTATCAAGAAACCCAAAAAGCCCTCTTTATTGCATTACAGTCTCTGGCTCCCAATCAGCAATTAGGGCCAGTAAAGAGAGACGTTATTGAAAACTCTATCCTCTTTACACAATATTCTTCTGATCCCTAGGGATCATCCACATGACCAGATCAATATACGTTTAGATCTTACCCAAAATACCACACTGCCAGCCAACCCTTCAGTATCTAAAACTAAAGGTTTATTATAAAAGAAAAGAAACACACAAGAAGAGAAATGTTAAAGGATCAAAACAATCAAAGCATATGACTTTATAGTCCATATATCCGGTTCTTGGCAGCACTGGTGAGTTTGCTGGCTTGTAAATGTCCTCTGGATGGGTCTGTCAATCCTTTGTTCAAAGCCTCAGATGTAGAGAAGTTGATCCAGAGGTAAGAAGCAGGAATGAAGACAAAATGGAGATGGTGAAGCTGCCTTTTATGTCCTTTGCCATGTGGCTTGTCCCAAACACAAGCACACAGCACCTGGGCATGGAAAAGCACTTGGAGTCCCCTGTCCCCAGGCATGTCCTGCTGACTCATGGCTTTTCACCATGTGCCATGGTATAGCTGATTGCCCTTGATGGGCCATCAAGCAGTCTGGAGAATGCTCTTTGGGTAGCTGTGGGCAGGGTTAAGTCTGTCTCTGACTGTAGTTGCTGTGAAAGACATTGGTGCAGTTACACTGCTGGCTGGAATTGGTGCAAATTCCCAGTGTAAACATGGTCCAAGCATCCCATGTAATAAGAGAATTGCTGTGGAAATGCTGAGAGGGTGGAAATGCCACAAGCTAATGATGCAGGTGATTAAACACAAAGCAAATCAGTTAAGAATGTGACTCATTTTTCCTCCACCTAAGACAGGTCTTGTCATACCTACGCCTTGCAGAGTCATCCTCAATCTTCTTCAAATCTGAATACATTCTGGTTATAAAAGCACTAACAACCCAGTGTCAGCTCATAACTTTGGAACTGGTCTACTAGAATGGCGAGCAGCAGACCTGAATTCCCAGGTAAGATGATGCTTTCTACAACCGTACTCTTACTGTGAACAGTGTTACGCGTATAGGAACAGATCCCCAGTTGGTGTAGATCTGCACACACTGATTTACAGCCACTGGAGATCTGGCTCAGGATCTCAGTGTTAACCCCTTGCTCTCACTTGCTCATAACTTTCTGAAATGGGAGACTTTTCCCTGCTTGGTCAGAGCGCGGGGGGAAGCTGGAAGTCTGAGGACAATCTGTTCAGCCATTCTGGAATAAAAGAGCTCACCCAGGTCAGCTGACGCAGGCTGAGGGGCTAAAAATTGCCGTGTAGATGTTCGGGCATGAGCTTGCTGTCAGGGACTCTCCCTCCTCACGGAGGCCCAGAACACAGGCTCCCACTCGAGCCTAAATGTCGACCAAGCAAATTCACAGCCCTACAGCCTGAAGCAGCAGACCCGGGCCAGCCGCTTGTATTTAATCGCTGTGTAGATGTACCTTTTGAGACTTACAGAGCCCACTAGGGGCCTTGCTTTGTTAATCGAATTAACCTGGGAGCCGGGGCACCATTTTAGACTGGAGGGGGGATTACAACTTTAACCATGATTCCAGAGACAATTTAGGCACCTGAAAACTCTCGGTCTTTTTGCAGATAACTTAGAAACTAGCTGACAGGAGCCAGTATCTAATTCCTGTGTAAAGAAAGAAAAATATATACTAACAACAATTCATGCCATTTATACGTAAGTTTAGAACAATCAGATTCCCTTTTGTTCCCTATCCCAAGCCTTGAGGTATCCGTTTTAGAGCCTTAACTCAGATATCGGATACACAAGTTTGCTATTTTGTGCACTCCCACACTCACTGCCTCCTCCCTCAGGGCACAACCCTATGCCCTCACCTGTCCCTTCTCTTTGAGATTGACTCCCCTTTCCCACCCCACTGCCCCGCCCAGCTTCAACACCTCCCCACTGGGAGCCCTCCCCCTCTCCTTCCCACCACCATCACGGAGGACCCTCTTTTCCCTCTGCTCCCCACCACCACCACAAGGGACCCTCTGCTTCTTCCCTCCCACCACCACTGAGGACCCTGTGCTCCCCCCTCCCACCCTGACTGACCCATTCCTTGCCTGCCCCACCCCCAGAGGCCCTGCTCACTGCCCCTCCCAGGGGCTGACCCCCTCTCTTTGCTCCAGGCTGGTTAAGTCACCTGCATCAGCCTGCTGCCGTTAGACCCCAGTGGACTCGGCTGTGCGAGTCCCCTTCCTCACTTCCTATTGGAAGAGAATGGAAACACCCCTAGTGCCTGATTGCAGGGATCAGGGCAAGATCCACTTCTCAGAGTGGCTAGGACACACCCCCTCAGTTCCTAATTGGAGGAGCCAGCCCTCTCCTCCTAGTTTTCTCATGGGGTCCTGCCTCGGTTGCTCCCAATTGGCCCATGGTGGGAGTATATTTGCATCTATCCCCACACCTCATAAGTTACGGCCCAGTGGACTGAGGCCCTAACCTCTGGAGCATTCTGAATGGTCCCTTCCGGTCTTGTTGGGCGGTGCTTATATGGAGAAGAGGCAGGACAGGGAGGACATAAGGGCCTACATGGGAGTATGATGCTTGTTTTGGAAATGTAACAAGTTGGTGATGGAGGCTGGTCACATGGGCCGATGAGAAGCTGGAGTCAACTTTTCAATACTGAACGAGGACCCTAGGAATTCTAGACCAGTCAGCCTACCTTCAATACCTGGAGAGATGCTGGAACAACTTATTAAGCAATTAGTTTGTAAGCAATAGGGTTATAAGTAATAACCAGCATAGATTTGTCAAGACGTGGTCATGCCAGACTAATCAAATTTTCTTTCTTTGATGGGGTTATTGGCCTAGACTAGAGGATGAGGGGAAGCTGTACACGTGATACGTCTTGATTTTAGTAAGGCTACTGGTGCAGTCCCATGTGACATTCTCTTAAGCAAACTAGGGAAATGTGGTCTAGATGAAATTGCTCTCAGGTGGGTGCAGCACTGGTTGAAGGACCGACTCAAAGAATAGTTACCAATAGTTTACCAATAGCTGTCAATCCGAGAGGATGTTTTGAGTGAGGTCCCACAACGGTTAGTTATTAGTCGGCATTTTCATGAATGACTTGGATAATGGAGTGGAGAGCATGCTTATAAAATGTGCGGATGATGCAAAGCTGGGATGGTTTGCTAGCACCTGGAGGATAGCAGTAGAATTAATAACAGCCCCGACACATTGGAAATTGGTCTGCATTCAACAAGATGAAATTCAATAAAGACAGTTACAGAGTACTTCGCTTACAAAGAAGAAAGTGAAACGCACAACTACAAAATGGGGCATCACCCGTGAGAAAGTAGTACTGCTGAAAAAGAGCTGGGGGTTATAGTAGTTCAGAAACTGAAGATGAGTCAAGAGTGTGATGCAGTTGTGAAAAAGGCTAATATCGTTCTGGGATGTATTAAGAGGAGTGTCGTATGTAAGAGACCGGAGGTAATTGTCTTGCTCTGCTCTGTACTGAGGAGGCCTCGGATGTTGACAAACTGTAGAGAGTTCAGAGAAGAACAATAAAAAAGATAAAAGATTTTGAACATCTGACCTGTGAGGAAAGGTTAAAAATAACTGGACATGTTTAATCTGGAGAAAAGAAGCCTGAGGGGGACTCTGACAACAGTCTTCAAATATGTTCAGGGCTGTTGTTATAAGGAGGACAAATAAATATCTCATAAAAGACCTGACACAGAAGATCCCCGGCTTTGATCTCCTCTGTTACTTTGGTGCTGCTGGTTTTTGAATGGAGATATGTTGGCTTTTCCCCCCAGACAGGGCTGTTTGGATTAGACTAATTAGACTTGTCAGAAGGGTCAGATTGTTTTGTGATTGGTGAATGTCAGGAGCTGTAGATTGCTCCAGCCAGAAACCCACAAAGGGTGTGTGTGCCTGCAGTACTACAGATTTATCCTGCTGGAGTCAGCCTCAGGTTAGGTACCTCACCCCAGCCTAATCCGAGAGGGTGCGGGCACACTGCAGAAGAGCAATCAAGTTCCATTAATGACCTGTGTCCACACTGGCTCTGCAGCCAGTCACAGGAAAGGTAACCCAGTGGCTTGTGTGTGTTACAAGTCCTCCTCTTA
>VOCO01032536.1:0-11122 GCA_007922225.1 Emydura subglobosa
AATGGAAAAACATGCTCTACTTCTGCTCTTCCATCTTACTCTTCCAATGACAGTGTACCCCTAACTGAAGAAAAGAGAAACATTGCAGAAGCAGCAAAGCGGACAGCACTGCAGATTCTGAGGGATACCCTGAAGAAGAAGGACCGAGTGCTTATGGAGAGGCCCCAGGATCTGTTTTTCGGTGATCGTGGAGATCCCAGATTCTGGATGGAACGCCATGCGGTACTGACAGAAGAGTTAGTTACAAGTCTCATCGCAGAGCTGGAAGCTGTGAAGTTTAAGGAGGATCTAACCAGGGAATATTATTATGCATATGTTTATCCAGAGACTGGAGACAAAACAGTGTATTTGTGCCCGCGGTTCTGGACGTCTTCTACAAAACTGGGAGAAAAGTCCCAGCCAGGGTTTCTTATCCATGAAGTGTCTCATTTCCTGGGTACACATGATATCACCTATTCCAAGGAGACTATCTATGTTGCCTGCAGAGGGAAGTTGGTAAAAATCAGTTCAGACCAGCCTGCCCAAGATCTGTGTTCCCTTGGGAATGCTGTATTGAATGCTACCAATATCGCCTATGAATTTGAAATTACCCTAAAGCACAAAGGAAAATACGAGAACGGACAATACTCCTGCTGTGGGGAAAAAGCCGAGAACTCAGTTTGTGAGAGAGCTGTGCCTGATCAGTTTCTGATTCACAGTTTCAGGGAAAGGTAAGCAACTTCCATTTCCCACGGGCAGCACGTGTTGTGTGTGGTTCCCCCGTTGTTAATTGTATTGCAGCAGTGCCTAGGGACCCCACACAGGGAGTACGTCCCCATCGTGCTAGGGGCTGCACTCATGATCGAGAGCCAGCCCGGCCCCAGGGAGCTCGCAATCCAGGATTATAATCAGCTACAAATCGGTGGAAGAAATAGACAAGCAGGGGCAAGGGGTGAGAGGAGACGGGGACAGTAAAACAAACACCCACGGATTCTCAGCTGGGGTAGACGGGTGGGGTGCAGTAAATGGAGCTATGCCATGACACGAACTGAGCTCACACCCATACGTAATGGCTCGTACCTCTCAGCCCTTGTCAGACAGCGTCGGGTCACTGCACGTCATGGCCGAGGTAAGTCTGAAGGAGGAAGTACGAAGGTGCTTGTGGATGAGACGAGCGGGCAGTAAAGGATGCAGCCAGTGGTTGGGTGCAGGCAGGGTCAGCACTGTGATCAATACTGTAACTGACCCGTGGGCTGGGCTAACCAGGGAAGGGCCCGAACGCAAAGACGGGAGCAGGTGTGTGATGTGGCAGAGGAGAGGGAGCCAGGGAGCAGCGAGCTGGGAAGCTGGTCCCGGCAGGGGTGTGTGAGTGAACCTGAGGGGTGACGTGGCTGGCGGGGAGCCCAGAGATGAGAGGACAGGAGCTGAGGTGAGTGTCGACAGGGCCTGAACCAGAGCTGGGCACCAACAACTCGCTGGCTCCAGATCCGAACGTTCGGTTTCTTTCTGAAGTTATTTTTTTTTAAGGGGGGTTTGTGCTGCCCTACCTGGGGCCCGTCTGAGCCGAGCCTGTCAGAGGAACCGGCTGCACTGACGCCCCTTGCTGGGCGATGAACCACTGGAAACGCTCCCCCCACATCTGGGATTATTGCTTAGCCAGGGACACGATTCAAAGCCAAGCCAGCAAAGCCTTCTTGTCAGCGCCCAGCAGAGTGAGTCTGGCTGATTGCTGCCCGGTTCCGAAGGGGCCCATCAGCCTGGCCCTGCCTTCACCACGCAGGTGTCCTGGGAAGTTGCCTCAATGCAATAATCCCAGGATCTCTGTGATGGTTCTCGGAGCGCTCACAACCGAGTCAGCTGTGCACCCCTGCCTGCAGCGAGAGGGAGCCTGGCCTGCGGGGCCGGCTGTTACCTCGCTAGCACACCAGCTTGTTAGCTGCTCAAGCGCTCTTCTCTGGGCCATGCCAGTCCTGTCTTCACACTGCAGGCCAGTAGGAGTACGCCTCAATCCCGGAGACCCTTGAATCCTTCCCCTGTGAGCTCCAGCCCTGACACTGGCTACTCCCAGAAATCCCAGACCTCTGCCCCCAAAGGAGCCGGGTGCCCCAGTTTAACCTGAAACCACCGCTCCTGGAAACCCCACCCAGCACTTGTCACACAGCAACAGAAGGTTGGTTTAAGAAATGATGGAGATTTTACTAGAAACAAGCAAGAGTGATGGAAATAAATGGTGTGTGTCTCCTTTTCCTTCTGTCTAACAAGAGACTGGCTCAGTCAGAGATCATAGATTCTAAGGCCAGAAGGGACCATCTTGTCTGGCCTCCTGCATAGCAATGGCCAGAGTAGTTCCCCAAAATAATTCCTAGATCAGAGCTGTCGTAAAACATCCAGTCTTCATTTCAGAATTGTCACTGATGGAGAATCCACCACAACCCTTGGTAAATTGTTCCAATGATAATGTCCTCTCACCATTAAACATTTGTCTGGGTTCAACTTCCAGCTATAGAATCATTCTATACTTTCCTCTGCTAGATGAAAGAGCCCATTATCAAATACTTGTTCCCATGTAGGCACTTACAGACTGTGATCAAGTCACCCCTTAACCTTCTCTGTGTTAAGCTAAATCATTGAGCTCCTGGAATCTGTCGCTAAGGCAGGTTTTCCAGCCCTTTAACCATCCTCCTGGCTCTTCTCTGAACCCTCCCCCATTTATCACCATCCTTCTTGAACTGTGGGCACCAGAACGGGACACAGGACTCCAGCAGCAGTTGCACCAGTGCACATACAGAGGTAACCTCTTTACCCCACTGGAGATGCCTGTTTGTGCATCCCAGGATCACATTAACTTTTTTGGTCACAGTGTCACGCTGGGAGCTCATGTTCAGCTGATTATCCACCCTCCCCCCCACATCTTTGTCAGAGTCGCTGCTTCCCAGGGGAGTCACCCAGCCTGTAAGCATGGCCGTCATTCTCTGCTCCTAGATGTAGCCATATTAACACACGGCGTTGTTTGCTTGTGCCCAGGTCACCCAGTGATCCAGATCGCGCTACATGACTGACCTGAGCTCTTCATTATTAACCCCTCCCCCAATTTTAGTGCTATCTGCAAACTTCATCAGTGATGAGTTTATATTTTCCTCTAGGTCATTGATAAAAATGTTAAATAGCTCAGGGCTGAGAACCAATCTCTGCAGTCCCCCCCCTCCCCCCCAGACACAGACCCAGTCAGTGACAATTCCTCATTGATAGTTACATTTTGACACCACTTAGCCAGTTTTTACTCCATTGAGTATGTGTCATGTCAATTGTACATGGTTCTAGTCTTTTACTCAAAATATTGTGTGGTATCAAGTCAAACACCTCACAGAAGTCGAAGTCTATCGGGTCAACACTTACTTTTATCAACCGAACTTGTAATCTCATCCAAAAAATATATCAAGTTAGTTTGACAGGCTCTATTTTCCATAAACCCATGTTGATTGTCATTAATCACACTATCCTCCTTTAGTTCTTTATTAGTACAGTCCTGTAGCAGCTGCTTCATTTTTTGCCCAGATCAATGTTAGGCTGATAGGCCTATAATTACCTGATTCATCCTGTTTACCCTTTTTAAAAACTGGCAAAACATTAGCTTTCTCCTGACTTCTGGAACTCCCACAGTTCTCCAAAACTTATTGGAAATCAACATTAATGGTCCAGCAAACGCCTCATCCAGCTCTTTTAAAACTCTTGGATGCACATTGTCTGGACCTGCTGAGTTAAAAATGTCTGTCTTTAGTAGCATCTGTAACATCCTCCAGAGATAACTAGTGGAATGGAAACAATGTTATCATCATATTATGAGACTATATTACCTGTTTTTTCTCCAAATACAGAACAGAAATATTTATTGAACACTTCTGCCTTTTCTGCATTATTTACCTACCAGTTCTATCTAGTAATGGACCAACACCATTGTCAGGATTATTTTTTTTCTCCTAATATAGTTTAAAAGCTGCTTCTTATTGTCCTTATCTCTGCTAGCCCTAGATTTCTCCTTGTGGCCCTTGGCTTCCCATATCAATTTTCTACAATTCCTAGCTTCTGATTTATAGTCAGTACTATTGACTTCCCCTTTCTTCCATTTGTTGTGTAGATAATATAAAGGGTTCTATAAATATGTAACCCTTTTGCCAGGTGGAGTCAGCAGCGACAAGGGCCGGATTCAATATCTAGGGTTTCCTTTTCAACAATACATCAGAAAACTAACTTCAGCGCCCACCCAATAACCTGGGACAATTACACACCACCCTGGGCACCTCTAAGAGGCAGCACTGCCCCTCTCGCAAGCAAAGTCTGAGTGTAGAAAAGAAGCTTTTATTATAAGGGATAAGTAACCAAATAACCCTCCATTAACTTGGGAAAATGCTGGAAGCCAGATGCATAAGCATAAAATCATGAGTAAAAACACCCATCTCAGAGTAGGTTGGGCAGTGTCTTTTGCCCAGCAACAAAATGTCCTTTAACGTGCCCCTCCCTTCCCTCTCTACTGCACCCCAATCACATTTACTGTCCTTAGTCAGTGAAGACCCACAGTTTAGAGATGCATTTGTGTGTGTTCACCTCCCACCCAAGGAAAGAGGAAAGGGAAGAAGGCACCTCACTTGTTCCTCCAGCTGGTCACCAGCCACTCCACTCTCCAGCCGCCCCAACCCTGCTCGCTCAGCCAGCCACTCCCTGCTCGGTCAGTCCGCTCTAGGACTTACGGTCCCCCCACTTGGCACAGCTCTCAGTAGGGGAGCCTCACTGCCAGGGCAGTCTCTTTCACCAAAGATTCTGTCCCATCACAGATCTAGGAAGGGCTATTAGTGATTACAACTTTACTGATGTGCAACAAAAGACTCACAACTGAGTCTTTAGCAGCTCTGTCATTGCACAGTGACAATGGGAAAGGTCAATGGTGCCAAGGACCCTTAGACTAGACCCACACCTGAACAGGCACCTGTCCATCCCTCTAACCCTCTCTCAACACCACTGGCGGCTGGCACCCTGTGCCCTGCCTAGCGAGTGCACTTCAGTTGAGGGCGAGTCCCTCAGTCAGGGCAGGCCAAGCACAGTTCTGCTGCCCTCGATTCACACAACAAGGATAACAGCCCTTTCGTACCCCTGCACTCAACAGCAACATGGCCTGTGATCCAATACCAGCCAAAGTGATCGTCTGGGCAAAGCAGCCCCGTCACGCTGCACACCTAGGCAGAGTGGGTGTGTCCATGCAAACAAGGTCAGCTCCTGAAGTCTTCTTCCCCGGCTCATCACTAGATGTCATCAGGGGAGAGCTCACGCAGACCCTGCTTACACAGATGTATTTTAATGGCTGCCTTCACTTCCCCTCTAAACACAGGGTCTTTTTTTAAAAACCCACAGCATCCTTCCTCCCCCATTGTGGGATTGGGGCTTTGGGGCATCCAGGAAGCTGCTCTCAAATACTTGCCAATTATCTTTCACGTTTTCCGGTTAAATTCTTCCTCCCAGCTGCGTTTGCTCATCACTGTTTCCAGCTTTGTGAAATCAGCCCTAGGAAAGCACCAGTCTCGATATCACTGCTCTGGGCTTTATTCCGCTTGCACAGTCTGAACGTGATCGAGTCGTGACCACTTGTATCTACGCTACCGTTAGCTTCTAGTTCTGGGATCAGTTCCTCTTCACCTGTTAGGACGAGCTCGGATACAGAATTCCCCTGTGTTGGCTGCGACACTTTCAGTCACCTTCGTCAGCTGGAATGTTTAGAAATCCCACGGCTGCTTTAGTACCTGCAGCATGAGGCCGACTCCAGCATACGTCACTCAGACTGAAATCCCCACGATCGCACGGGTTCCCTGCACACCGCAGACAGGTGTGTCAGGCGGGGTTGGGGCTAGGTCCCAGCTGCTGTCCCCGCACTCCTGTGCAGGCAGGCACCGCACTACACAACAGCACAACAACACATCTAGCTCAGCCTGCCCCAGCCCGGAGCAGACCCAGCTCCAGATCTCTAGCAGGGGTTACACAGACTGCCTTGCCCCTAGCACAATGCACAGCACACAGCTCTGCCCCCGCCCTGGCCATGCCTGCCTCGACACACACAGACTGCCCCATGCCAATGCAATCCCCTCCCCCATGCTGTGGGCTAGTGCTGGTGTGTGGGGTGAGTCAGGACAGCCTGTCGGTCTCTGGTCTCAGCTGTAGACTGGGCATTTACAAGAGACCCCTTATTACCAGGGGCTGGTTCTCAGGGGCCAGGCAGCTTCCTTTCTCTCCAGCCCAGGGATCCTGCTGTTTTCTTTCCCCCTCAATTTCCCAGGCTTGTCTCTCATCCTGGCCCTTCCCGCAGCTCCTTTGCTCAAACCCTCCCAAAGGTCTGAGTTAATTCTGGGTGTTTGACCAGCACTCCATCCAGCCAATCAGGTTTGTGCAGACTAGAAGGGAGGGAGGAGGAAGGGGCCCTCAAGTCACCAGCTGTAGAGGTGTGCAAGGTGCAGGTCATCCTTTTCCCCAGGGGGTTTCCAGGTCCGTAGCAGGCACCAACTAATACTCACCGTGTGCTGTATCTGGTAGGCCAGAGCCATTCTCCTCTGGGTTAGCAGGGACTCAGAAGCAGGCAATGCCATTTCTGACAGTGCCCCTCCCGCTCCCCTTTCACCCACTCAATCCTTCCTAAATAGGTCCTAACCCGTGATTTTAACACTCATCGTGCGACTCACCCCACCAGGTTTCAGTGACACCAACTAGATCAAATTTATGCTCATAAGTGAGTGATTCCAGTTCCGCCTGTTTGTTACCTGGGCTCCTAGCACTGGTGTTCAGGCAGTTCAAGAATTTCTCCTCCTTGTGTCCGTTGGTTTCTTGATTCATTTTGTTCTCAACGTCTTGATTTTGTGCTGGCTGAGTGCTCATCTCTGCCCTCTTTTAACCTTCTCCTTTTGCTGTTAGTTTAACCCCCTGCTTCAGCCAGCCTGAACCCCAGTCCGTTGGCCAAGACTGTGCATTTTGCAACACTGATGTAAGTGTAACCCTTCTGCCAGACCAAGTCTACAGCAGCAAGGGCCGGGTTCTATATCTAGGGGTCCCGGTCAATGATACCACACCAAACCAGCACCTGGGAAATCAAACAGTATCCCATGGGCAGCCCAAAGGGCAACACTTCCCCTCTCGCAAGCACAGAGTCTGTGTAGAAAGCAAACCTTTTACTAACAGGAGGGAAGTAACACAGCACTGGCTTGGGAAGCAGTGCAAAAAGAATTCATGAACACGTTGAGTCAAACCCATCCCAGAGTAGGGGGCGTGTCCTTCGCCTCTCCCTTCTCACTTTCCCCTGTACTGACCAACGTAGCTGCAATGTCCACCTCTCGGCTGGGGCTCAGTCAGTCCCCCTCTGCAGGCTCCTGCCAGACGCAGGCTTAACCAGGCCTCCTCGGCTGCTGCCTCCTGCCACCTCCAGGCCTCGCCGAGTCCTTGCTGCTGGCTCCGGCCAGCACCTGCAGGTGCTAACTGATCCTGGTGTTTGCAGGTGCCAACCACACCTGGCTCCTGCCATCTGCAGGCTCCACTCACTGCTGACTCCTCTTTGTTGTTTGTCAGTCAGGGTTTCCCGCGTCCTCTAGTGATTCAGGGCTTAGTGAATTTCAGCTCATGGGAAAACCTTCTGCTGACACAGTAGCACTGTCCCTGCTTTCAATAAACAAAAGACTCCAAGAGGAGCTGTTAATTTTACCTTTTAACAGTGGGAGGAGACAGTCACTCCATGCCTGAGGGTAGCCCTTTGCCAGGACTAGTGCAGTCTCAGCAGGAGACTTCTCACTTCTCCCTCCTTCTTTACAAGGCTGAAACGTTATGCTGAGTACTTAACTGTACTCATGCAAATACAAAGCCCATGCAAATAAAGTGCCCCCCTTTCAGCTGACAGAGCAGGAGGGAGTGCCATTCAGACACTCACACCTTGCTTATATCAGCATATGTGACCGAAGAACCTCTGGATGGCAACCGGGGCGTATAGGGGTGCAGGGATCCCCTGGGCTCACCAAAACAACATCAAGAAAAGTCTCTGATGAAAGTCTCCATTGCACTGCTCAACATAATGATTACACATCTCGCAAGGAGAGCATGTGAGGAGTCATGTATCTATATTAAAATCATGTTCTCTAGGTCTGTAGTTAAAATCACCTCACTCAAAGTTAGTGCGCCTTGAGACAGCTTCCCCAGATAACTTTGCCATCTCCAGGGGATGGTAGACACTTATCTCCAGAGTGGACAATTGTGTATTGTCTGGCATACAATAGGAATCCATTAGCATTCTCAGTCAAATGGTAATGAAGAGCTGGTAGAGACTTCAGAAGGAAACTAACAGAAAGAGGTAAACAGTTAAGTTCAGACTTCAGAATGTGTGTGACGATGTTTATGTGTAGCCATTTGTTCCCGTCTCTCACACGGGTTTTTATTCCAACCTCTATTCTTTCTTAAGTAAATTCCTTTTGGTTTTATAATGGAACTCAAGTGTTGTGCGTTATACGGGCACAGGGGGCTACGGTGAAACCAGCAAACTGGGGTGCATGGTTCCTTTGGGAACAGAGGAGCTGGGATTTCTGTGGGTATCTAGTGATCAGGGGCTGGATACCACCAGGGAATGTTTGAAGGGACTTGCGGGTTGGGCTGCATCTGTTGTGAAACTGCAGGGCAAAGGCAGGGCTGGTGTAGCCAAGAGGAACGTAGTTGTTGTGCCAACTAGTACAGACAAGACTCCCTCCCTCTGGAAGCAGGTGTCAACAATAACCCTGGGTGCACTGAGAATTGTCACAACCTGGGACCAGAAAGAGGCAACGAAAAGCAATGTCCTAAATAGCTCAATGCTGGTGTGAGTTTGCCAGGTCTCAGAGTAGTTGATAAGACCATGTGCTGTGCCCATGTTTTTCCAGTAGATGTACAAGTGCAAGTCAATGCCAGAGAGAGAAGCTGCATTTTCTGTCTTTGCTTTTCTTTTCTCTCCCCTTCTAGGAAACCAGGTCAGACTTTAACAGCAACTACAGCTGCAGCCCATTTCTAACCTGCTCTTTTCCACAGGAAGGACAGTTATTAGCGTCTAACAGGCTGTCAAACAAGGGTTTTGTCTTTTGTTTTGATCTTTTTCCTTTTAAAGACTCTTTACAGCTAAAGGGAAGGGAACAAAGGATGCTGTTAATAGTTTACATTTCAGATGCTTTAATCTTCTTTTCTATGTCTTTACTGAAAGGTTAGAAGGATGTTTCGTGGTGTGTTTGTCATGTACTGAGCAGGCTGAGGTCTCTGTTTGCCAAGCCTTCTTTAACACTGTTTAATGTTGGACAGTGACAGGGTCTTGTTAACACCCTCGGCTCTTTGGGCCCCCCCCTTGTTCCATCTAACTCAATACAACACATCGTAACACTGGATCTCCTCCAGGCAGCTTGCGAGTGCTAGAAATGGATGCACCGTTCAGAGAGAACAGACTGTAAATAAGTGGTTCTCAGCCTGTGGTCAGAGAACCCGTGAGGGCCCATGGACTTTGCCTAAGGGGTCCTTGAAAGACAGACTGAAACTGACTGAACAGAATTTAACTATGTAGACAGACAATAGATTTCCAAAGAGGTTCACACCTCCATGTGAAATTTCCAAAGGGGTCTGCAGATGAAAAAAGGCTGAAAACCACTGCTCTAAATCATACTTTTATCGATTCCCTGAAGGGAACCTGAATCTAACCTTGAGGTTTCAAAAATGATGATGAACTTTTTGCTCTCTTATTTGTGCACTTGTTCAACTTTGGGTGTGTTCCGAAGCAAAAACGGTGAAATACTCTCCCAAAAGATTGCAGAAGAGCACCTAAACCCTTTGGTGTTTTAACTGTTGCAAATGACCAAGACACAGAATAATGCAGGATTTCCAAATGTCAGACATCTCATGTGACACGCCCATAATCGGCAGCCCTGTTACCTCTCCCCGCAGCCCAGATGAGATCTCACAGATAGAGAAAGTGGAGACAGAAGGTGAGGAATGTAGTTTTCCCAGGTGTAATGAATAATACATTTTCTTTCCTGTTAGTGAGAAGAGGAAGAACATTGGTGAAATTATGGAGGAGTCATTACTGTCTACAGTAAAGAAACTGCAGGTTCATGTAAACCAACTTAGAAACATCGCAGATGAAGTTGAGCAAACTTATAAAAGTGATACAATAGCAAACATTTGGGGTGTGGGGACAGGAATTTCTGAAGAGATAGCTACCCTATCTAAACTCATGCTGACTCATGAAACATCTATGTCTGGGTTTCGTGTTTCTGCAGTAGAAGGAACTACCAGTGCTATAGCAACCATCTCAGATGCAGTGACAAGTTCAAACAAACAGAACGAAGTTGAGAAGATCTTAAAGGAATGTTGGGATAAACTGGAACATATTGAGAAGGAACTTCCCAAAATCACTGGAGTGATTAAAAAAAAGGGAGATGGCAGTGATCTTGATTTGCCACTATTCCTGCAGGCAATGTTAGCAGTTAGCATAGCTGTTCTCGCCACTTATGTATGTGTAAAATCTGTCAAAATGCTGGCAGATGCAGTTAAAGAGACTGCCCGTGTTCTAGGAGCCAGTGCAGGTAAACTAAACTAGCTGGAGATGTTACATGGGGTTTAACAGGGATAATTATTTTATTAGATGCTGCTTTTTTAGTGAATGATTCTAAGGAACTTATGGAAGTTGCAAAAACAGAACTTGGAGCTAAAATCCAAACAGAAGCTGCAGAAATGGAAGAAGTAATTGAACCAGTAAATAAGTTTTACAGATCAGTAAGAAGTTTATAGTTAGGCAAACAAAACTGCTTATTTGCAGCATGAAATGATTACAGCTGAAATCATTTAGCTACATTCTCTCTAAAGTTCAGAACCCTAAATAAGGCCTGACTGACAATCTACTGGGGAAACCGATCACGTGTGGAGCACGCTGCAAACTGCCCTCTTTTGAGACATCAGACCAGGTCCCTGTAAATAAGAGGCTCCCCACCACGTTTGACAGCTAATCCGAACGCATTACATCTGAGGCTGTGTCACCACGTAGGGCTGTTTCCATCTCTGGCCCGGGGGGTCGGCAGTGACTGGTGGTGCTGCGAAGGAGTTAATGCTCAGCCCTCGC
>VOCO01032539.1:0-13253 GCA_007922225.1 Emydura subglobosa
AACAAAATGGAGTAACTGTGGTCAAGCAAACAATTATTTTCTTTCACAGGGGAAACTGCCAGAAGAGGACCTGACCTGGCCTAAGGAGCATCCCCGTGCAGGGAAATAGGAACTCCCGCCCTTCCCTAGCTCAGCCGAGACTAGCAGTTGGAGTCTGGCACAGGGAAGGAGACCCTGGCTGGGCACGCCCTGTCCAGAGCTGGACCCAGAGCTTGGGGGCTATAGGGGCCTTCGATTGGCTGTGTGTGTATCAGGAGGGAAGGGTTGTCTCCATAGCGCAGTGTGACATACCCCAGGGTACAATCTGGACCCTTTGAATGGCTGTGCCCCCTTCATTCTCCACCTCAGGGTGGCTTTTGCACTGCCTTGCTGATGAACAACACAACCAGCCAGGCTCTGGTCACTCATAGCCCTCAGCATGCAAAATTGTGTGAATGGTCTCCCAGGCCCTCATTAGCTACACACAGGGCAACACCTGCCACTTCTCTCAGCCCAGCCTTGCACCCCAGAAATGTGCGTCTTATACCATCCAGTCCATGCACTGTACAAAGCAAACTATTGTAAATCCGTTATTCCAGCAAAGGATAATAATTATGCACCAGCTTTGCTGTTTCAAGCAGAGTTTCCGATATACTTTGACCCAAGAACACTGGTCAGGATAAAGCAGTGAAACAAGTTTATTAACTACAGCAAGAAGGATTTAAAGTGATTACAAGTCATGTGAAATAAAGATCAAAATTGTTTGGGAAAGAAATAAAAAGTAAACACGCCGTCTTATTCCTAAACTTTACCAAGTGAAGTAAGATTTGAAGCAAACAGTTTTTCTCACCCCATTGGATACTGCAGGCAGTTCACAGCTCTTGGTCACACGATGGATTTCTTTTCCAGCCTAGGACCAATCTCCCCAGTTCAAAGTCTTTCAAGCAATTTTGATTCAGTAGAGATGTTGGAGGAGAGAGGTAATGAAAAATGCATCGTTTCTCATTTTGTGCCCTCCTCCTCTCCTTGAGAAACGTCTCCCGCCCCCGCTGGGTGTAAGCAAAGCAGTTTCCCGTGCATGCACATGAGATTCAAAGTGTAATTTGGGCCCGACTCTGATCTCCTTTACACCAGTGTAAGTCAAGTGTAATGCTACTGAAATGAATGCAGCGACTCTGGATTTGCACTGGTGTCACCGACAGCAGAATTTGGTCCTTTAAGTTCAGTGGGGCTATTTCCCGATTTTCACTGGTGTGAATGTATAAGGCCCAATGGGCTAAATCTACCCCTCATGTGATGCCACTGAAGGCAATGGGAGCTCTGTGTGTAGAGATTCCAAGCTCTTTGGGGCAAGGATTGTGTTTTTGCTCTGTGTTTGATCAGTGCCTCACAGAATGAGGTCCTGGTCCATGACCACAGCTAGCTTGTGCTACGGCTGTACATATAATGACACTTAATAATTAGTTGAGGATCAAGCCCCTCTTCCTGTCTTTCAATAGCTGCTCTGAAGTGATCTTTACAGCTGTTGAGATCACATTCAACATTGCCTTGCGAAAAACAGAACTGCCTTCATATTTAGAGCATGATTTTCAATAAATCATGTTCAATATCCTAGGAACAACAGCAAGGAAATGGGAAAGGAGAACTGATTCCATAATGACTTCTTTAAATTATATCAGTGCAATGTTATCAACCTCACCAAAATGATATTTGGCCTATGAACAAATCTTATTACATAGTTCTGCTTTGGAAAGTAATTGAGAAGAGAGGCCAGATGGCAACTCCAGCTGTGACCATCCTCACACTTTGGTGTCTTCTGAATGCAAACCCACATCTGGCCCCCATCTCTCTAACAGTGTGAACCAAAACTCTGGATCCAAACACAATCTCACTTTGGGTGGTTCAAAAACTATCAAAAATTATCTAGGAAAATGCTTTCTGAAAGGAACAATGACAACAGAACACAGAAAAAAATATTAGTAAATATAAGAAAACAACTACAAACAGAGAAATGCTTTGAGACAGTGAGTGGTTTGACCAGAATCTATGAAGAGAAATTCTCTCTTTCCATTGAAAACAATCTCTCCTTTGGATGCAGTGTTATGACTGGATGTTCTTTGGATGGATGGAGTATTTTGCATATCCATCTACAGAACTATTTGGTTTGGGGAAAATGTGGGATACACAGGTATCCAAGGCCTTGAAATGCTCTTTCTGGGATGCAAAATTAATCGCTGTCTTGAGGATCAGAACTTAGGACAGAAGAATGAGCATGGTGTACATCCTTAATGTGCAAATGATTATAATCAAGCCATACAAGCTGTTGACCCTCTTGTCTGCATAAGCCAGTTTCATCGCGTCCTAATGCAAAACATATGAGTGGGAGAGCACAGTGGATCTGCAGAAGGGGAAGCATTTCATAAGGAAGAGGGGTTGGAAGACTACACAGATGCCCCATAAATAAATTTGGTATTTCTATTTTCCCTATTACTGAATTGGGGAGTAGCGAGGTCTGTCTCAGAGGATCATATATTGCAATGAAGCAATCAAAGGACATTCATCCAAAGGTATGGATGAAGAATATTTGGATGATGCAGATGTCAAAAGCAATTTCCCTGGCATTAAACCTAAATATGCCATTCAGCATTAATGGCAATGTAGACCCAGATCTGCAAGGGCTAGTAAAAAAAGAAAAATGTACAAGAGCTGATGGAGACTTTGTTCTGTCCTGATAGCAAAGAGGATAGTTACCGTTCCCTATCACTGTCAGGACGTATTGGACACACAGTGAGAAAGCCATCCAGGAGTTCTGTTCCCGCATTCCAAGGGCACCTATGTGGATGAATATCTGATGACTGAAGATGCTATTATGGACTGTCAACAAAACATCCCGGTAACGTTCTTTTCGGTGTCAGAGCCCTAAAATAAAAACATTGTTCACCATATAGACCCAGAGGCCACAAAGACTGCCCAAAATGCTGTAGTACAGCTTCATGCTTCTGTTAGATGTCAATGGCCAGATCCTCTGGTGGTGGAAATTGACGTCCTTCCACTGATGCCAAAGGGGCTACTCCTATTCATGCTGAGTGAGGATGTGGCTTAGTGTGAATTAAACTCATTAAAGGCACCTGATTTTCAGTGAGTGAATCCTCAGGACTTTTGCCAGTCTTGCCTCTTTAAAGTGTCTCATGTTGGGCACCTGAAATCCATTTAGAAAATGTTGGTCTAAAACATGATTTATTTCACTCTCAAGGTTGTGTATAGAATAAAAGGTCTGAAATCTTCCTGTGCTGCCCCCTGTTCACATGGCTATGCAACATCTTTACAGATGAAAGGAACATGAAGTAAGTCAATGGTGCTTGACCATAGTGTGGGAGAAGAGATCAATGTGCGAGCAGCAGGACCTTCCCACAGTGGCTACAGGTCACTTGTCAGATAGAGGTTGGAGCACATTCTGCTTCCTGCCTCGCCTATGGGTTTCAGCCTGGGTTCTCTGATGACTCTCTGTGATGACTGCACCAACCTTGACCTGGCTTCTCCACACTGAATGGTTGTGGGAAGGGCTCCTCCATTGTCAGGGGAATGCTGAATTTCTTAAGACCCTTCTTGACTTTGTCACTGTATCAGGGCTTTGGCCTTCCTCTGTGTTGCGGGTAGTTCTTGAGTTGGCCCTAGAGCACAAACTTCAGCAGACGAGCTTGAGGCTTGTGCTCCTTGTGTCCCAGCCAGCGAAGCCCACAAGCGTCCAGTTTTTCTGCATAGACTGTAGGCCTGTTCTCTCAAGGATCTTCTTATGAGTAATATGTTGGTCGCAAGAGACTCTAAGGATTTTTTTGAGACAGCGAAGGTGGAAGTTGTTCAATCTCCACTCCTGCTTGAAGTATATGACCCAGCTCTCACAGCTGTAAAGGAGGATACTGAGAACACGAGTCTGATAAACGGACACCTTTGTATTCAGGATTAGCAGGTTGTTGTTCCAGACATGTGAGGTAAAGTTTGCCAAAAGTGATGAAGGGAACTCTTTTCTTAATACTGATTACCATGCCTAACTTGATTCATGCATCAGAGAACTGCCCCCAGTCACACCTATGCAATCAAGTGCACATCAGTAGTGTAACGGAGGACTTTGCAGCTGTACATCAGGACAGAATGGGACCCACTGGTTGATTCCAAAGAGGAAATACACATCTCTTCCAACCCTAAAGATTCTGTGATTTTCCCTACTGAACATGCGATTGGTTTCAGTATTGTTTGACCAAGGAGGATTTATCCCAATGCCTGTGAAGTAGGAAAGAGCACACTCATCATTGTGAAATCGAAAGATAAATAAATACACAAATAAATCAATGTGTGCACTGGCTTTTATGAAAAGTCAAGAAATTGCCAAAAATTCGCCTGCAGCAGTATTGAAGGACCACAGTTTTGACTTAAGGAGTTTGTCCATATAAAAACGATACTGCTTTAACAATACCGGTATGGCTAGAGCCATGCAACCCTCCCACCTCATCGTGGATACACCAAACCCTCTGCTGGTAAATGTTGACATTTTTAACAGCAACAGTGATATGTACGGTAGTCGAGACAGTAAATACAGATAAGAGAGAGAGTCTGCCTGCCTTGGAGAGATCCCAAAGCTGATTTATTTTCCATCATGGTGTAGAAAGCAAATGGTAGAAGAGTAAACTGCAAACATAAGCAAGCTCTGTGGGTCATTTTACTTTCTAAAGGAAGCAGAGAGGCAACTATTACTCAAACATAAACAAGAGTCGGCTATTGTTAGGGTACCCTGCACAAAAATAAGCTAGCAGCAGGGTTAGGTGCTTAAAGTCCCAAGTTAGCCGAAAACTCTGCACATATCTGCAGGGTATAAACAGATAAGCAGAAGGACATGTACATGGGCTTGACTAGAAAGTCTGGGGATGAACTTCAGTGAGGGAAAATTAGGATTTGATTTCGCACCAACTTCATGAGCTACATGAAAATTGTTTTATTAATGAAGGAAAGAATCTCCCAAAAGAAGGGCAGAAAGCTCAGCTCTGTTAAATGCAGGCTGTGCAAACTCACTTGGCTTCAATCCTGCATTCACAGAGACAGGAACTGGGCAATCTGATAGTGGTTTCCATTACTAACTTATTTGACTCAGGGCCAGATTCCTAGCTGGCGTAAATCTGTGTGGCTCTACTGAAGTCTGTAGAGCGTTGCTGATTTACACCAGTCGAGGATTTGGTTCTTAATGCTGATTTAAAGAGATAAACAGATCTGGATGCTGGGGGCATCTAGTAATAGCTTTAAACTCAGACGAGCTTCCCAACCCCGTCTCCTCAATCTCTGTATATAGCAGTTCTCAATTCTCTCCATTGCAAGCTGGTTGCCAACAGTTTGTAAATTTCTGGACAGTTAGTAAAAAAATGTACAATATTAACACTGTACATAAACCTGTAAATAAATGAAAATTTCTTTGAAATTGGGCAGAAATAAAACATAGTATATTTTGATGTTTATTGTCATCATTCAGAATCACTTCTTGTATCATAAAACTACATTGACCATGAGTAGATCAATTTCCTGTTTTCTATTATTGCACAGGCATAAAAAATCCAATTGATCAATTAACTACAGCTAAAACAACTGCATAATTCTGAATCCCTGTGTACGGAATAACGCGAGCACAGAGTTTATATTTGTAATAACACCACAGGTAATTTGGTCATGAAAATGTTCGTAAAGTCAGTACACACTTTTGAGACATATTGTATTGTTTATGGTATTTTTTGCGATGTCAGTAAAAAAAATCAACTTCAGATCTTCATGTCAGTAAAAACCAAATTGCAAGGTTAGCAACCCTGGCCCAGCTTGCATTAACAGGAACATTGACAGCAGATTGAGGGAAGTGATTGTTCCCCTCTATTCAGCACTGGTGAGGCCACATTTGGAGTATTGTGTCCAGTTTTGGGCCCTCCTCCCAAGTATGTGGACAAATTGGAGTGAGTCCAGCAGAGAACAACAAAAATTATTAGGGGACAGGGGCACGTGACTTATGAGGCGAGGCTGAGGGAAGTAGACTTGTTTAGTCTGCAGAAGAGAAGAAAGAGAGGGGATTTGATAGCAGCCTTTAACTACCTGAAAGGGGCTTCCAGGGAGGATGGGGCTAGGCTGTTCTCAGTGGTGGCAGACGACAGAAGTAAGAGCAATGGTCTGAAGTTGCAGTGGGGAGGTCTAGGTTGCATATTAGGAAAAACGTTTTTCCTAGGAGGGTGGTGAAGCACTGGAATGGGTTCCCTAGGGAGATGGTGGAATCTCCATCTTTAGAGGTTTCTAAGTTGCAGCTTGACAAAGCCCTGACTGGGATGATTTAGTTGGGGTTGGCCCTGTTTGAGCAGGAGGTTGGACTAGATAGCCCCTGATCTCTCTTCATCCCTCATCTTTTAGAATTCTATGAAGAGAGGCCTGATTCAGGGGGTGTAACAATGTGTTAAAGGTGGCAAATGAGGACATTTCGTCATGTGATCATGTATAGGGGCATTTCAGCAACCAGCCAGCTCTCCAAGCCATGGCCAATTATCGGAATGGACTGTCAATTATTCTGCTTGTTGCTTTTAGCCTTTTTCAGGTCTTTGCAGAAACTGAGCATAACTAGGCAAACTGAGGGGGAGGGGACTAGACAGGTACACATGAAGTGAGCCTGGTTCTATGTGTTCTCTCTCTCTGCATGTGCTGGGGCAAATGTCTGTTAAAAAACAAGACATCTGGATATATCCCAGAACTGCAGCAATGGGGAAATTATTGCTGGACTTACAGATTTAGACTTGCTTAACAATTTTTTTTTTGTAGTAACACGTCTGTAGTTCCTGCTTTTGCCCAGGGATTGATCTGATTGGTCAGTTGTGTAACGTTTTCTTGACTGACATGTCTCTGTAACTTTTGAGGTATTAGAGGGAGATAGTGAGAGTCTGAGTTACTGGATCGCTTCATGGACACATTTGGAAGGGTCCCCAGGCGCAGAAAAAAGAACTGGCCATCTGGAAATCTGTGAGTAATTCACCCGAAGACTCCCAAAGATTGCTTCAGACTTGTGGGGGAAACTTAGTTTTGGGGTATTTTAATCATCTATTGTATTTGTGTGTGCTTAAGACTGTGGTAAAAGTTTCCAATGGAATTTCTGGAGACGAGAAGCAAAGCTTTAAATTAAAAGCACGTGGTTTGGATTTGTCTTTTTCAGCTATATAGCAGGCAGAGGTACTGTGTTTCCTTTGGTTTATTTCCTGACAGCAACTCACAGACACTAAAAGTTATGGGGTTGAGGAACCGTGGGTAACACTGCTACAGAACAATGGTTCCTGAGGTGGTGTACAATGCAACTCTGATAGGGTTTCCCTTTTCTGTGTTAGGTGCTGTCAGCAGATCAAAGAGCTTGGAAAAATGTAAGCAGACTGTGAGCGTCTTACAGCTTTTTCTGAAGAGTTACAAGCAAATAACGATGTAATTTGCATGTGGTTCTGGTGATTGCCAGATGTTTGGAAAGGGTGCAGCAGCCCCTGGGACAATTCTGCGGTAGTACATGCATTCAGTTATAAATCAGATTCAGTTACTCCCCGGATTCAGACGTCATCTGAGTCTAATTTATCCGTGAGAAGAGCAATGACTTGGCATAAATTAAGCTGGAATAATGGGAAAGAATGGGATGAAACAAAGAAAGGGAAAATGAATGTTAATTATCAGGGAAATCATCTCATCATCGAAGGCAATCAGGATGGTCAGGTATGACTAGCCCTTGGTGAGTCCATGCTGACTGTTCCTGATCAACTTCCTCTCCTCCAAGTGCTTCAAAATGGATTCCTTGACGACCTGTTTCATGATTTTTCCAGGGACTGAGTTGAGGCTGACTGATCTGTAGTTACCCTGATCTTCCTTTCCTTTTTTTGAAGATGGGCACCATATCTGCCTTTTTCCAGTCATCCAGGACCTCCTCTGAACAACATGAATTTTCAAAGATAAAGGACAATGGCTCTGCAATAACATCATACAACTCCCTCAGCACCCTCGGATGCATTGCACCCGGCCCCATGGATTTGTCGAGTAGCCCTTTAAATGACCTTTAAATGACCAAATCCATCTCTATTCTCTCTGGTACATTTACTAGCATTTTACTCAGTTTAATATGCCAAGGAAAAGGCCCTCTGCCCTTTCTACTGGGGGCTCCCAGACTTTCTAAATAGTTCTGAACCTGTTCTTTCAGCACGGCTCACCTCCTTCCCATACTGAGTTGCCCAGTGCAGTAGTCTGGGAGCTGACCTTGTCTGTGAGAACAGAGACAAAAAAACATTGAATACTTTAGCTTTTTCCACATCATCTGTCACTAGAGATGACTAGAGACTGTCAAGACTCATCAAGTCCTCAGACCGCTACCCCTTCCTATTTCTCCACGTGGGCACCAATGACACTATCAAGAATGATCTTGAGCAGATCACTGCGGACTATGTGGCTCTGGGAAAAGAGATAAAGGAGTTTGAAGCACAAGTGGTGTTCTCATCCATCCTCCCTGTTCAGGGAAAAGGCCCAGGTAGGAACCGTCGTATTGCGGAAGTAAATGCGTGGTTACGCAGGTGGTGTCGAAGAGAGGGCTTTGGATTCTTCATTCACGGAATGTTGTTTCAGGAAGAAGGATTACTAGGAAGAGATGGGACTCATCTAACAAAGACAGGGAAGAGTATCTTCACAAACAGGCTGGCTAACCTAATGAGAAGGGCTTTAAACTAGGTTCGACGGGGGACAGAGACCTAAGACCGAAGGTAAGTGGGGAAGAGGGACACCACAAGGAAGCAGAAGGAGGAGGGTGCAGCATGGGAGGCCTCCCGATGCCTACTGTGAAAGTAGGGCAATCGGCTACTTATCTCAAGTGCCTGTACACAAATGCAAGAAGCCTGGGAAACAAGCAGGAGGAACTGGAAGTCCTGGCACAGTCAAGAAACTACGACATGATTGGAATAACTGAGACTTGGTGGAGTAACTCACAGGATTGGAGCACTGTCATGGATGGGTATAAACTGTTCAGGAAGGACAGGCAGGGGCGAAAGGGTGGAGGAGTTGCACTGTATGAAAGAGAGCACTATAATTGCTTTGAGCTGCAGTATGAAACTGGAGATAAGTCAGTTGAGTGTCTCTGGGTTAAACTTAGAAGCAAGAACAATAAGGGTGATGTCGTGGTGGGTGTCTGTTATAGACCACCAGACCAGGAGGATGAGGTAGATGAGGCTTTCTTTACTCAACTAGGGAAAGTTTCCAGTTCACTGGACCTGATTCTCATGGGGGACTTCAATCACCCTGACATCTGCTGGAAGAGCAATACAGTAGAGCACAAACAATCCAAGAAATTTTTGGATAGTGTCGCAGACAATTTCCTGGTGCAAGTGCTGGAGCAACCAAGTAGGGGCCGTGCTTCTCTTGACATGCTGCTCACAAACAAGGAAGATTTGGTAGGGGAAGTAGAAGTGGGTGGCAACCTAGGCCGCAGTGACCATGAGATGGTCGAGTTCAGGAGCCTGACAATTGGAAGAAAGGAGAACAGCAGGATACGGACCATGGACTTCAGAAAAGCAGACTTGACTCCCTCAGGGAACTGATGGGCAGGATTCCCTGGGAGGCTAATATGAAGGGGAAAGGAATCCAAGAGAGCTCACTGTATTTTAAAGAGACCTTATTAAGGGCACAGGAGCAAACCATCCCGATGTGCAGAAAGAATAGCGAATATTGTAGGCGTCCAGCTTGGCTTAACAAAGAAGTCTTTGGTCAACTTAAATGCAAAAAAGAAGCTTACAAGGAGTGGAAGCTTGGTCAGATGACTAGGAAGGATTATAAAAACACTGCTCGAAAATGCAGGAATGAAATCAGGAAGGCCAAAGCACAATTGGAGTTGCAGCTAGCAAGTGACGTGAAGGGGAACAAGAAAGGTTTCTACAGGTATGTTGCCAACAAGAGGAAGATTAGGGAAAGTGTGGGCCCCTTAGTGAATGATACCTAGTGACAGAGGATGTGGAGAAAGCTGAGGTACTCAATGCCTTTTTTGTCTCTGTCTTCACAGACAAGATCGGCTCCCAGACTACTGTACTGGGTGGCACAGAATGGGAAGGAGGTGAACATCCCACAGTGCTAAAGGAACAGTCCAAGACTATTTAGAAGGATTGGACATACACAAGTCCATGGGGCCAGATGCAATGCACCCGAGGGTGCTGAGGGAATTGGCTGAGGTGATTTCAGAGCCATTGGCTATTATCTTTGAAAGCTCTTGGCAACAGGGGGAGGTCCCTGAAGACTGGAAAAAAGCAAATATAGTGCCCATCTTCAAGAAAGGGAGGAAAGAGGATCCAGGGAACTACAGACCAATCAGCCTCACTTCAATCCCTGGAAAAATCATGGAGCAGGTCCTTAAGGAATCCATTTTAAGGCACTTGGAAGAGAGAAAGGTGATCAGGAACAGTCAACACGGATTCACCCAGGGCAAGTCATGCTTGACCAACCTGATTGCTTTTTATGATGAGGTGACTGGCTCTGTGGATGTAAGGAAGGCGGTGGATGTAATGTACCTTGACTTTAGCAAAACTTTTGATACGGTCTCTCACAGTATTCTTATCAGCAAGTTAAAGAAGTATGGGTTGGATGAATGGACTATAAAATGGATAGAAAACTGGCTAGAGCATAGGGCTCAATGAGTAGTGATCAATGGCTCCATGTCTAGCTGGCAATGGGTCACAAGCGGAGTGTCCCAGAGGTCGGTCCTGGGGCCGGTTTTGTTCAACATCTTCATTAATGATCTGGAGGAAGGGGTAGATTGCACCCTCAGCAAGTTTGTGGATGACACTAAGCTGGGGGGAGTGGTATATACCCTGGAAGGTAGGGATAGGATACAGAAGGACCTAAACAAACTGGAGGATTGGGCCAAAAGAAATCTAATGAGGTTCAACAAAGAAAAGTGCAGAGTCCTCCACTTAGGAAGGAAGAATCCCATGCACAGCTGTAGACTGGGGACCGACGAGCTAGGCAGCAGCTCTGCAGAAAAGAACCTGGGGGTAATGGTGGATAAAAAGCTGGATATGAGTCAGCAGTGTGCCCTGGTTGTCAAGAAGGCTAATGGCATATTGGTCTGCATTAGGAGGGGCATTGCCAGCAGGTCACGGGAAGTGATTATTTCCCTCTATTCGGCATTGGTGAGGCCGCATTTAGAATATTGTGTCCAGTTTTGGGCCCCCCACTACAAAAAGGATGTGGAGAAGTTGGAAAGAGTCCAGCGTAGGGCAACAAAAATGATTAGGGGGCTGGAGCACAGGATTTATGAGGAGAGGTTAAGGGAACTGGGCTTGTTTAGTCTGCAAAAGAGAAGAAAGAGGGGGGATTTGATAGCAGCCTTTAACTACCTGAAAGGGGGTTCCAGGGAGGATGGGTCTAGGCTGTTCTCAGTGGTGGCAGATGATAGAACAAGGAGCAATGGTCTCAAGTTGCAGGGCGGGAGGTCTAGGTTGGACATTAGGAAAAAAAGTTTTTCACTAGAAGGGTGGTGAAGCACTGGAATGTGTAACCAAGGGAGGTGGTGGAATCTCCATCTTTGGAGGTTTTTAAGCTGAGGCTTGACAAAGCCCTGGCTGGGATGATATAGCTGAGGTTAGTCCTGCTTTGAGCAGGGGATTGAACTAGATGACCTCCTGAGGTCCCTTCCAACTCTAATATTCTATGATTCTATGATAGGGTGGTCCCTTCTGCCCTTAGATTATATGACACCTCTGGAAACACCCATTCAATGATGATTTCCCATTGATAGTTACATTTTGAGACATATCAGTTAGCCAGTTTTTAATACCTTTAATGTATGCCATGTTAGGACTTAGAGGGATGAGCACATGCTCATGTCCTCAAGTCCTCATCCTATTCCAATCCTGATAATTTCTGTATATTCAGCCTTCCTAAATTCCCCCAGCACTTTCAATGGGATACAGTGCTCTTCCCTCTCCAGCGTAAACTGGTTTGTGGTGTTGCTGTGTGCGGGTTAAACAGCGGTCATACTCTGCCCTAGAGGTGGCTGCATTTATGTCTATTAACAATGTGGTAAAGGTCAGGGAATTAGGCCTATTGTAAGTGAAAGCACATGGAGAAACTCTGAGACAGAAAGTGCTTCATGCTTCAGCTACTGGATCAAATTAGATGTTGGGCAAGTTTGGGGTCAGATCCTGATCCAAACTGCCCTGCTCAAATTCTAGGCTCACCGAGACACACAGAAAGAAAGTGCAGCACCATTAGCCTGGCACCCTGCCTCTGAGCCTCATCCCTCACACTAACTGAGTCCCTGAGCACCAAAAGTGCACAAATAAAACAATGTCTCTAGCTACTGGCCATGGACGTGGTGCATCACCCGTCCAGTCCACAGAGACTAGGAGATGGGTTCTCTGGTAGGGATAAAGCCCTTATCAGAGCTGTAGCAACTTGGGCTCCTGGCGCCTGAGGGCCCTGGCTCAATCCCAGGGGCTGGCCAAGGAAGTGGCTGTCCCAGAGGCCTTGCTCTGCTTTCCCTGCACAGAAAGCAAACCGAGCATTCTCCTCACAGACGGGGTGACTTTATTTTACACTAAGGAAAAGCGTCAGGGAAAGAACAAACAGCCTGCTGGATGCAAAGCAAGCAGAGCATGAGTTTCACTTTGTAAAACCCTCCATTCTCTCTCCGCCCCAAATCCAAACTCAAATCCCTCCCTGCGCCCCAGTGACTCGCAGTCACAAGGCCACGCCCACTGACCCCCAGTCCCCAGTGCTCACATCTGCCTTGGGCCCTGACGTGCAGCTGCCTGGACCGTTCACTAAGGGCCCCCCTCGCTGGGAAAGGCAGAGTGGGCAGAGGGAAAACACAGCTCTGAGCTGCACTCTGGGTGCACGGCGTGCAAGGCTGCCATCTGCTGAATTGGAAGCAGAACTGTTCAGAGGCGTGTCATAGCTCCTACACTGCTCCAAACTGCGGAAGATTTGACTTCAATAAAGTCCAGAGGAAGACGGTAACAGAACCAGGAACTGGACGCAGTCTGCAATGTGAGAGACCATTTCACCCAACCAACAAACCATCCTTCCCCTGCTGCATTCCCTGAGATTATCTGACAACAGACCCCACATGTTGCATTGCTATCAATGAGCCATCCAGTTCTCTCTGCATCCCCCTTGTACCGCAAGGCGGAGCAGGAATGACTCCTCCTGCTTCTTCACACCAGCTCAGCAGAGCCCCATCTTCTGTTCTGGGGCACAGT
>VOCO01032560.1:0-10847 GCA_007922225.1 Emydura subglobosa
TTTACTGGACCTAGTGCTGATTTGGGAGCCAGGAACTGGAATGCAGTAAAGGGGGCTGTGGGCATTTGTGGACTGGCTTCTTGATATCCAATGTGGGGAAATCAGAAGCAGTTCGTGGCTGGTTGGGAAGCCGGGCTTCAATGTCAACCACCAGCGCTGGGAGAATCTGCTCTCCTTTTGCAGCCTGCCCTGATCTTGGCATTCTCAGTTGGCAACCCTGGGTACAGGTTGTATCACAGTGGCATAGTCTTGGCAGAATCCACAGAACCAGAACATTTGGGTTTTGGATCAGAACCTCACGCTATTCCAAATTTTATAAGTTGATATTGAGAGTGTTAAAGATTAAAGTTAATCAAGATGAGTAAGTCACAATCAAATAGAGCAACCAAGCTGCAAGCCTTGAGAGAGAGAGAGAGAGCAGCTGCAGCATGAGAAGGAAATGAAAAGGCTGAGACTAGAAGCGGAGAAAGAACTTTCCAAACTCAGATGTGAATTCCGAAGAAAATATAAGGCTGAAGAGAGAGTCAAAGAAGACGCTTATCAAAGAGAGAGGGCTGCAGCTAAAGAAACTCATTATAGATTGATGAAAGCAGCCAGACTCAAACTCCAGATCCAGGAAGAGCAGAAACAATGTCCTTCTGGAAGCACAGCTCTTAACTACGATTGGGAGAAAGACTTCCCAATTTATAACAGATTTGATGTGTTTAATACTGATGAGATAAATGTATATGACCAGGTTAATGTCACCCAGTCCCAGAGGGAGTATATATGTAAATTTCCTGTGTTACCAGTAAGCAATGGGAAAAGCGGGATAAGGGGGTGGTGCATGAATGTAAGCAGTTGTCTGTGTCTAGCCAGGTATGCTATGACGAGGACGAGAGCGTCTCTAGCCTTGGGATTGTGGAAAATAGCAGCTTGTATGTCCAGAAGAGCAGTTTATCTGCTGAGAGAAAATCTCCAGTGTTATGTCAGTTGGACCAGAGGTGGTTCTGGATTCAACTGAGACCCAGGAGGGAAAGGTTCTTAAACCTGTGTCTGTTGGGGGTAATGGCTTGCCCAGGGGGAAAGTTCCCCCAGTCCCCAAAAGTTTGTCTGGGAACAGCCATGTGGGCTGGGACAAAGGGGAAGAAATCTCAAATTGTTTGAATGTTACAAGTAGCAGTTTATCTGCTGCGGGGGGAAGTAATCCCCAGAGTACTGTCTGTAGAGGAGGCAGAAAGTACTGTTCAGCTTATGCTGGTGCAGGGTTCATCAGTTGATCTACCAGAAGTGGTTCTGGATTCAGCTGATACCCAGGAAGGGAGTGTTCCTAAACCTGTGTCTGTTAGGGGCAATAGCTTGCCCTTGGGGGAAGCTGCCCCGGTCCCCGAGAGTTTGTCTGAGAATAGCTATGTGGGCTGGGACAAAGGGGGGAAGATTCCAGATTGTTTGGATGTAAAGAGAGGCAGGTTACTTACTGAGAGAGTTCACCTCCCAGCTTCTGTCTAAAGAGCAAACAGGATGCGCCTCTCAGTTCATGCAAATTGAGGGGATGCCAGTGGTATCAGATTTGGTCTGGGACTTACCTGAAACCCAGAAAGAGAGTCTGAGGCTCAGGGAAACGTTTCTTTAGAGCAGCCTCTAGCTGAAGAGGGAAGGGGCATTTCTGTGGGAAATGGATTGTTGCCTAAAACTACTCCTGAAGAAATAAAACCTCCTGATGGCTTTTCCAAGCAGTTTTCTGCAACTGAAGGGTGTGAAAGCGAATTGATTGTCAGCTCAGGATGGGTCATTGCCTGTAGCGGGCAACAGCTTAGATGTTGGGAAAAGTAGTTCCGTTTCTCACTGCCAAAGTTTTCCAAATGTGGATGGATTCACTGACTTGGTTTTAGAAAGGTCCAGTTTAGATACCTTAGAAAAGATCCCAGATGGAGTGAACATCTTTAGAAAGCTTAAACAGCCCTGGAACCAAATGGCTGTGCTTAAACATAATAGTGGGGAGACAATGAGGTTGGAACCTGAAGGTCTCCAGGCTGTTAGCTCTGTAAGTGAGCAGATAGTGCCTCCGTTTCAGAGGAAAGACTGGGCACCTAAAGCTACACCACAAAACGGATGTGCTGGTGATCTCTGGGGAGAACGGGGTGGTAAGCAAACTCTCACCTCTGAATGCTTTGGATGTATCTCGTAGTCTCTTAGTGGACTCAGGTACATCTGATGCTATGTGGGGTCAGAGATTGGCAATGAAGGAACATCAGAACCCTGTTTGAGATGCTAGTGAAAATGGTGGATCTCTCTTTAGAACCTAGTCCAGACTTGAAAGGGATAACAGTTAAGGATTTGGAAACTAGTAAACTAGATAGTGTATATGTTAATGCAGATGACATGCCAGACAGGGGGGGAAAGATCCACCCATGGCTGTAAGCAAGGAGAATTCCTCTTAGGTGTGGCCAGTTAAGAGTGGGTTGGGCATGCCTGGGATGGCTCTGACTTGGAATCACATGCAGAATGAGTTTTAGGGCTCAACGAAGGAATGTTTCTTTAGAGGGGGCCAGAGTGGGGGTCCAAAGCCTAGCCCCAGCAGGAGGGTAATGTAGAGCTAACAGAACAACCATTGGTAAAGTATGTGTCACCATTGAGCTAACTAAACCCTTAAAACTATTTGTAAAAAATTGTATAACATTGTTAACTCCTTAGTGAACTTTGCAAGAAGAAAGCCTGTTTTAGCTAAACGTGATTTTGCTAATGATCTGTGTACCATTATTAAGTCTTGTAGTTCATTTGTTGTTAGTGCAAGAATTGTAAAAATGTACCATGTGCCCAATATTGTGTGAAACCCTTGAAACGTGTTAAAACCTGAAGAGGGAAAGTTCCTATGATGCATTCAGTTGTGTCTAGGGACACCCCTTTCTACACCAGTCTCTCATTGGGGGTGTCTTGTGGGCTGGCTTGAATGGGGGGGCATTTAGTATATTGGGTGACATCAGTATGGCAGAATCATTATAATCCATGTGGGATATGCCATGTCAGGTACTGTTCGGAATGTTATAATGTGCTAAGTAAGATAATACTTATGTTCATGTGTACTATTTGAAATGGAAGTTATAGATGTATTTGAGAGATCTGTATTTCTAATTGTTCTGCCTGGACGACACCCCAGATAGGAAGGCTGCAGAACGGCCCATTAAGGCATTCCCAGGTGCAAGGGGCCCTGAGGGAGAAGCCAGCATCACCACTAAGTCACCAGAACCTGCTGACGTGACTCTGGACTCCATTGCAGGCAGCCTACCTGATGAAGCATCAGGACTGTCCCATATGACTATGGACCCCAGGCACACCGGAGGAGTCACCAGGATTGGCCCATGTGACTATGGACTCCATTTTGGGTCTTTTGTCTGCCCACAGGCCGCACAGCTGGAGGAGGGGGTTTATAAGATCAAGCCAGAGAAACCATTTTGTCTTTGCTCCTGTCCAGTTGCAGACACACACCTACCTCTGGATCTATTCATCTTGCAACTGACCCGAAGGACTTAAACCCATCCAGGTACTGGATGTAAACCAGAGGGAACTACACAAGCCTGAAACTCCACATTTCTTCCAGAAACCTGATGTAAATGGACTTTTAATCACTTGTATATCTGTGATTTACTTAAACCACGAGAGAAATGTTAAAGGGTTAATTCCTTTCTTTTTACAATAAACCTTTAGTTTAGATACTAAAGCATTGGCTGGCAGCATGGTATTTTGGGTAAGATCCAAACTTGTATTGATCTGGTGCTGTGGCTGATCCCTTGGGGTCAGAGGGAACCTTTTTAGTAAAGAGCATAGAGTTTGTATAACTGATCTCTTTACTGGACCTAGTGCTGATTTGGGAGCCAGGAACTGGAATGCAGTGAAGGGGGCTTTGGGCATTTGTGGACTGGTCTTGATAACCAGTGTGGGGAAATCAGAAGCAGTTTGTGGCTGGTTGGGAAGCCGGGCTTCAGTGTCACCCACCAGCGCTGGGAGAATCTGCTCTCCTTTTGCAGCCTGCCCTGACCTTGGCATTATCAGTTGGCAACCCTGGGCACGGGTCGTATCACACTGAACTTGCATGTTATTCCACATCAGAGGATTCACAGAAGAAAGAATGTGGGGGAAGGTTCATTTGGTGCTCCCACAGCATCAAGCATCAGCAAATCCACACAGGAAGAGCTCTCTGAAATGTCCTTAGCATTGAAAATCCTTCAGTTGGACATAATGCTACACTGTAGATTGGAGACTCCTCCACACTCTCCATGCCCTGCCTAGAGCTACCCCTAGTACAACCTCCATTTCCTTATTCCCATACACAGCCGTAGCATTTGGCTCCTAACTGCCCATGTCTCGGGGCAGGTTCTAGCAGCAGCTGACCTGAGCTGAGCAGTGAGCCTCTGGCTTTGCTTTGTCTAAGGCAGTGGTCCCCAAATTTTGCACCATGTGCCCTACTTTACCACTGTTCTTCGGGGGTGGGAGCAGGGCCACGCTGGGGCCGGAAGCTGCAGCTGGAAGTGGGGCATGGTCGGGGGGCTCTAGTCGGGTCTGGGGGCTGAGGCTGGGAGGGGACCAGGAGGGATGGGTTTCAGGGAGGAAACTACGGGATTGAATAGTGGGTGTGGTGGCTGTAGGAAGCAGAGGATGCTGGCTGCTGAGGAAATCAAATGTTAGGGATCATGGGCTAAGTTTGGAGAGAGAGTATGAGGAAGGGAGGTGCTGCCTCTATTCCCTGCCCCCCTCTGCATTCATAAAACACCATGGAGAGGGGCTGATTTCCACAGGGTTTTTGTGGGAAGCCTAAAGGCCCTGGGATCCCACCTCTGCATTCACAGCATGAGCCTCCGAGGGTCTGTCTATGGTGGGAAAAGTGGTTGGGTTCAGCTAGCAAATCTCCTCTGACCCGCCCCCACCTTTCCTAGTCTAGACTGACCCCAACCATTTTATATATTCTGATCCCCCCGTTAGCAGAGTGATTTTTAGAGTCACTGAGTTCCCCCTTTGCGGAGAGATTGTCTCATTCCCAGACAGTCTCACATTACTCCAGGTTATGCCAAAAAACATTTATTTGTTTATACATTGACTCCCTTAGAGACCAGAATTAAATGGATTCTAAAAGTATTTCAACAGGTATAGTAAAATGTGGTGTTCTGGGTTCTCTGTTATTTGCAGGTGATGGGGTGAGTTGGAGGGATTCTCTCCTCCCCCCCCCCCCCCTTCACTGTCATGCTCCAGCCTGAGACAGCAGCCTCCATCCCAGCCTTGGAGAGTTTATTCTTTCCCCTACAACCCTCCAGCTCCCAGCATGGCCACAATGGTCTTTGCTCTCCATGCTTAGGAATCACACTTTAATGTCTTTGATCCTGAATCAAACTCCTCTGGGCTAGAGAGGAAAGTGTCCCAGACCTGGAGGAGGAATTGAAATGAACCCCAAAGCTCCGTTTGAGCTTTCTCAGCTTAAATCCCTATTTCCAGCCATTGGTAAAGTGGCTTCTGGGGTTTTTCCAGCTCAGTCCAGAACATTGGGAGATGGGCAGATTTTGACTTTGGTTTGGTTTTTGTTTCCCTCTTCCGTTATGACTGCAAAACGTTTGTGAATGACACAAAAACAAAGAATGAGGAGGTGCTGAGTACAGCAGGATTAGCCAGTTTAGAAGAAAATGGATGCATGTATTTTCCTTCTTTTGGGAATAACGGTTCTGTGGCATTTCATTTATAAACCTGAACGTGTTTTATAGTATTGTTGTTTCTCTCTTCGAGAAAGCTCTTTGGATTCCTGTAAAGTCTGTGGGGGTGCTAGTACCGTGCTTTGTTGAGAATATACTCAGCTAAGCAATTTTACCACCGAACCGAGTCTGAGGTCTTTCTGAGTAGTACTATTGAGGTCTGCTGGCTCAGCCACCTATGCACAGCTGGGACAGCATGTGGAGAGAACAAATGGAGAAACAACCTGACAACAGGAATTAACCAGTGCTAGTCGTTTCAGCAATCACCTCTCACCCTGTACAGCACTTTCTGTTTCCATCGTAACATTTGTTTTTAGTTGTAATTTTTTTTTTATACACAAGTTCATTCTTTGACTTGATATGACATCAGACATGATAGATTATCTGTGTTGGTGTCCATACTTCGCAAGTTTCCTTTAATCCACCAGTCCTTGATCAACTGCTATTTTGTCTCTTGATCCAGCAGACTAATGCTTTTTCACATATCACCACTTGTGAATAGAACTTCATTCTCAAATATTCACCATAGGTCAGATTTTTAAAGGTTGAACGCACCTAGACGCTTCTAAAATCTCACTAAGTACCTTAAAAATGTTTCCTTAAGGGCGCTGGACTTTACTGTAGGAAATCTTTCTCAAATTTCTACTGTAAATGTTGCTAAACATAGATATACAGCCCCAGGATAGATTCACAACTTTAGAACTTTTTAACCCTTTCCTCCACCATACTTTGTGCATCCACAAGTAATGACATTTTTTTTTTTAACAAAAGAAAAGCTCAGCAACTCCTAAATAAATTGTAATTGTGTATTTTAATTGTGTAACTTTTTATGCATGCTACCTATTTTATGATGACACATTGCAGTCATGTTCTTCATTCTGACAAGTTTACAATCCAAATGAAGCATTTTTTAAACTAACGGTTCTGTTCCTTTTTTTCACTTTCAGGGGAGGGAGCTGGTGGGGGCATAGTTCTGACCTCACTTAGTTTGTCTTTTGGTGAAATTAAAGTGCTTTGTCTCCACTGTGTTTTTATGCTGGGATAGCTAATGCATGTTGCTTATTGTGTGGTAAAATCTCACATTTTATCAGCATTGAGGACCCAGACACTAAAGCTGACTGTCATGTTAAATGCACCATTATTTTACATGGCTTGACAATTCTGATAATCACTGTGTGGCTATCACTGCTCCTTTGCCATCAGAGTTATTTGCATTTGAATGTCTGCAGCCCCCCATTTGTGTGGGTGTCACGTAAAACCAATTAAAGTATTTTAAACTAAAGAAATTAAGGAAGCCCTGACTGCTGATTTCCCATATAATCTTCCCTTTATTTCTTAAGGGCTGCTCTACATGGTGTGGTACCTAAGGTGTGAAGTTAAGGAACTTACATTACAGTGCTTTAAACCCTTCTGTGGACATGCTCATGCATAAGCAGTGGCCTTAGTTTTGACGACGGCCATCAGGGCAATCATAGAAGATTGCAGGAGTCCTTCCCCAAAACACCATTAATCATCAGACCTTTGACCTGCCTTGAACATTTATAAAGTTTTGCCCCCTTTTTTTTTTAAAGTCCAAAGAGATGGAGGGAAGCAGTGGGAGCGCTCCTCCGAACATTCCTTAGTGTTTTCCTGGTTATAAAAGCCTTTGCAATTTTTCAGAGCTATGAGTTTTTAGAGGTATGCAGTATTTCAGAGGTATCGGGCTAGGGCCCTGGCTTGAGAGACGTTTGAGCACCTAACTCCACGGAAGCCAGGAGGCCCTGCCTTGGCAAGTATGTGCCTATACACCTGCTCACTTATTCTTACCTCCCACCGCCCCAGCACCATGTCCCCCTAGCATGCAGCAAGCAGGCCTATTCTAAACTCTTCACTTCAGGGTGAGCACAACATGCACCGAGTGTGCTAGTCCCGTCTCAGTCCCTGGCACGCAACATGGTCCGTCATGCTTCAGCACAATCTCTTAGCAGTTCAGGAAGTCTACCCCTGCAGAGACCTACCCCTGCAGACAGCCTACCCATGCAGAGAGCTTCTGGTCTCCTCTGCTTCCTTCACCTAATGCGTAGGCCTGGTATACACTACAGAGCTATATCGGTATAACTACATCGCTCACAGGTGTGAAAAATCCACACCCCCTGTGTTAACAGCACTATGTGGATGGGAGAACTTCTTGCTACTCAGGTAGGTGGAGTAGTTACGCCAATGGGAGAAGCTCTTATAGAACATAAGAATGGCCATACTGGGTCAGACCAATGGTCCATCTAGTCCAGTATCCTGTCTTCTGACAGCAGGAAATGCCAGGTGCTTCATAAGGAATGAATAGAGCAGGTAATCATCAAGTGCTCCATCCTGTCAGCCATTCACAGCCTCTGGCAAACAGCAATCCCTGCCTGTCCTGGCTAACAGTCATCGATGGACCTATCCTCCATGAACTTATCTAGTTCTTGTGTTATGAGAAGGAGTGAACAACATTTCTTTATTTACTTTATCAGCCCTCAGTTGTCTCTCTTCCAAGCTGAAAAGTCTCAGTTTTATTCATCTCTCCTCATATGGAAACATTTCCATAGCCCTAATCATTTTAGTTCCCCTTTTCTGTGCCTTTTCCAATTCCAATATATCTTTCTTCAGATGGGATGACCAGATCTGCATGCAGTATTCCAGATGTGGGCATAACATGGATTTATATAAAGGCAATATGATATTTTCTGTTTTATTATCTATCCCTTTCCTAATGATTCCCTACATTTTGATAGTTTTTTTCACTGCTGTTGCAGATTGAGTGGATGTTTTCTGAGAACTATCCACCATGACTCCAAGATCTCTTTTTTTGTGTGGCAACAGCTAATTTAGACCCCATCATTTTATATGTATAGTTGGCATTATGTTTTCCAATGTGCATTACTGTGCATTTATCAAGATTGAATTTCATCTACCATTTTGTTGCCCAGTCATCCAGTTTTGTGAGATTCCTTTCTAACTCTTTGCAGTCTGCTTTGGACTTAAATATCTTGAGTAGTTTTGTATTATCTGCAAGTTTAACCACTTCATTGTTTATCCATTTTTCCAGATCATTTATGAATATGTTGAACAGTGCTGGTCCCAGTGTCAGGCATCCCTAGGAGTTGTGCAAACATATTGCACTCTTGTTTTATTGTAGAAGTGAGATAGAGGTAAATACTAATTTTTCCTTTCTTGTTCTGATAATGGTACAATACTGTTTAGTGTGGCATAAGTGAACTCCATCTTCTTAGTTTCTTAAAGTAAACTCTTTTCTGAAACTTGTACTAAACCTAAAAATATCTTGATGAATTCTCTTTGTGTGTGTGAATGAGGAATGTATTTGCAGGACATAAAAAGACCTAACCTGCTCTGACAACAGAAAAGGAATAAAAATGCAGACTGCCACCCTGACCCTGGAGGCCGAAGAATGCATATCAAGGACCCTAAAGTGCAGATAAACAATCCTAAAGTGCAGAAGGATCCACTCTGGGAATGAACAAAGTACAGAAATAAGAGACCAGTCATGCTTGCAATTAGCTGGTGATTAACAACCATACTGAACCTGGAGGCAGCATGACACAGCAAGGCCCATAGACTTACATGAGAGCCAGCAAGTATAAAAGATGGGGTGAGAACATGGAAACTTTGAGTTTCGTTCTGCAATTGTCATCTCGGAGCATTGGATTCGCAATCAGGAGAGGCCTGGCTCCTTCCCCATGCCCAGCCTAGTTGGCCACTAGGCTGGCTCGAGCAATGCAGAAAAGGACTGGTAATTATATGACACCAGCGTGAAGAACTTCTTGGGTATGAATGTGCGTGTGAATGTGACTGCGTTTTGACATTCTTACATTTACAATAAATACGGCGTATTGCCCTCTCCACCTCAATAAGATCCTGCTAGTCTTTTCTTTTATAAGTGTAACACAAGTAAAGACCCCTGGGGGACACCATTATTTACCTCTCTGCATGCTGAAAACTCACCCTTTATTCCTGCGCTTTGTTTCCTATCTTTTAATTAGTTACTGATCCAGGAGAGGACCTTTCCTCTTATCCCATGACATCTTTTTTTCCATACGAGTATTTGGTTAGGGACCTGGTCCAAGGCTTTCTGAAATTCTGAGTACACTATATTCTCTGGATCAGGCTTGTCCACATGCTTGTTGACCCCCTCAAGGAATTCTAGTAGATTGGTGAGGCATGATTTCCATTTACAAAAACCATGTTGATTCTTCCCCAACAAATTGTGCTCATCTATGTGTCTGATAATTCTGTTCTTTACTATAGTTTCATCCAATTCGCATGGTACTGAAGTTAGGATTACTGGTCTATAATAGTCAGGACGGCCTCTGGAGCCTTTTTAAAAAAATTGGCATCACATTAGCTAGCCTCCAGTCATCTGGTATAAAAGCTGATTTAAATGATAGGTTACATGCCACAGTTAGTAGTTCTGCAATATCACGTTTGAGTTCCTTCAGACCTCGTGGGTGAATACCAGCAGGTCCTGATGACTTATTACTCTTTAATTTATCAGTTTGTTCCAAAACCTTCTCTAATGACACCTCAGTCTGGGACATTTCCTCACATTTGTCACCCAAAAAGAATGGCTCAGGTTTGGGAATCTGTCTCACATCCTGAGCTATGAAGAGTGATGCAAAAAACTCATTTAGTTTCACTGCAATAACCTTATCTTCCTTGAGTGATCCTTTAGCATCTCAGTCATCCATTTGCCCCACTAGTTGTTTAGCAGGCTACCTGCTTCTGAGGTACTTAATTTAAAAAAAAATTTTTTTGCTGTTACTTTTTAAGTCCTTGGCTAGCTGTTCTTGAAATTCTTTTTTGGTCTTCTTAATTATATTTTTACGCTTCATTTGCCAGAGTTTATGATCCTATTCTTCTCAATCTGTTTAATTTCCAGTTTTTAAACGATGCCTTTTTACCTCTAACTGCTTCTTTTCCTTGGTGGTTTAGCCAGAGTGGCAACTTTTTTTCTCCTCTTACTATGTTTTTTAATTTGGGGTATACATTTAAATTAAGCCTCTATTATAGTGTCTTTAAAAAGTTTCCATGCAGGTTGCAGGAATTTCACTTTTGGTACTGTACCTTTTCATTTCTGTTTAACCAACTTCCTCGTTTTTG